>CM053030.1:518455210-518847710 GCA_028564925.1 Lithobates sylvaticus | reverse complement strand
CCAGCCCAACCCAGCCCACCCAAGTGCAGTATCGATCGATCACTGTCACTTACAAAACACTAAGCACACATAACTGCAGCGTTCGCAGAGTCAGGCCTGATCCCTGCGATCGCTAACATTTTTTTTGTGGTAGCGTTTTGATTCAGTCGCTTCAGTCAGGAGCTTTTTTACCTGTGAATCTCAAAAAAATAAAAAAAAATAAAATAGTTGTCGTTTTATTGTTCTCTCTCTCACTCTATTCTCTCTCTATTGTTGCTCTTTTTTTACTCCATTCTATTCTGCAATGTTTTATTATGTTTTATCATGTTTTATCATGCTTGCTTTTCAGGTATGTAATTTTGTTTACTGTGTGTTTTAGTGTTGAGCATTTTTTTGTTTTCAGGTGCGCCATTCAGTTGCAACGCGGATTTATTTATCTTGACAGCAACAGCGTTTGCTCCCACGATACATAAAGCCGCGACTCCAACGCTGTAGGAGGTGATTTCACCACCACAGTTAAAAAAAAGAGCATATATGCCGAAGCATGGGGGCAGCAGGGGGGGGGAGGAGCGATTGGCTCCTAATGCCACGTACATACGGTCGAAATTCCGACCGTGTGTACACGGCATAACTTTTGCGGGAGGATGCCCCCATGCATCGGCATATATAAATGGTGCATGTATGCCCATCATTAGAAGTGGGTGGATGAAGGGAGGTATTCTAATGGTGGGCATACCCACCAATCAATCTCTTTTTTTCGTTCAGCCAAGAGGCTGCATGAAAAAAAAAAGATTACAATATATGTCCAGTATGTTGCTGGACTTTGAATGGTTATACCAGAATGATGCCTGCAGGTTTAGGTATCATCTTGGTATCATTCTTTTCAGCCAGTGATCGGCTTTCATGTAAAAGCAATTCTAGCGGGTAATTAGCCTCTAGACTGCTTTTACAAGCAGTGGGAGGGAATGTCCCCCCTCCCGGATATAAACCGCGCCATTGGGAAATTGGGAAAGCATTTTATCACACCAATCTTGGTGTGGTCAGATGCTTTGAGGGCAGAGGAAAGATCTAGGGTCTAATAGACCCCAATTTTTTCAAAAAAAAGAGTACCTGTCACTGCCTATTGCTATCATAGGGGATATTTACATTCCCTGAGATAACAATAAAAATCATAACAAAGAAAAAAAATGGAAGGAACAGTTTAAAAATAAAATAAAAAAGCTAAATAAATTAAAAAAAAAAAAAAAAAAAAAAAAAAAGCACCCCTGCCCCCCCCTTCTCTTGCGCAAAGGCGTACACAAGCGTTGGTCTGGCGTCATATGTAAACAGCAATTGCACCATGCATGTGAGGTATCACCGCGAAGGTCAGATCGAGGGCAGTAATTTTAGCAGTAGACCTCCTCCGTGAATCTAATGTGGTATCATGTAAAGGCTTTTAAAGGCTTTTAAAAATGTATGTAGTTTGTCGCCACTGCGTGTTTGTGCGCAATTTTAAAGCATGTCGTGTTTGGTATCCATGTACTCGGCCTAAGATCATATTTTTTATTTCATCAAAAATTTGAGCAATATAGTGTGTTTTAGTGCATTAAAAATAAAAAAAAGTGTATTTTTTCCACAAAAAATGCGTTTGAAAAATCGCTGCGCAAATACTGTGTGGAAAAAAAAAATGCAACACCCACCATTTTAATCTGTAGGGCCTTTGCTTTAACAATATATATAGTGTTTGGGGGTTCAACGTAATTTTCTTGCAAAAAAAAAATATGTTTTCATGTAAACAAAAAGTGTCAGAAAGGGCTTTGTCTACAAGTGGTTAGAAGAGTGGGTGACGTGTGACATAGGCTTCTAAATGTTGTGCATAAAATGCCAGGACAGTTCAAACCCCCCCCAAATGACCCCATTTTGGAAAGTAGACACCCCAAGCTATTTGATGAGAGCAATGTTGAGCCCATTAAATATTTTTTTTTTTTGTCCCAAGAGATTGAATAATGAAAAAAAAAAAAAAATATATATATTTTTTTTACAAAAAGTTGTCACTAAATGATATATTGCTCAAACATGTCATGGGCATATGTGGAAATACACCCCAAAATACATTCTGTTGCTTCTCCTGAGTACGGGGATACCACATGTGTGGGACTTTTTGGGAGCCTAGCTGCGTACGGAACCCCAAAAACCAATCACCGCCTTCAGGCTTTCTAAGGGTGTAATTTTTTTATTTCACTTCTCACTGCCAATCACAGTTTCGGAGGCCATGGAATGCCCAGATGGCATAAAACCCCCCAAAATGACCCCATTTTGGAAAGTAGACACCCCAAGCTATTTGCTGAGAGGTATTGTGAGTATTTTGCAGATCTCGCTTTTTGTCACAAAGTTTTGAAAATTGAAAAAAAAAAAAAAAAAATTTTTTTTTTCTTTACTTTCTTCATTTTCAAAAACAAATGAGAGCTGTAAAATACTCACCATGCCTCTCAACAAATAGCTTGGGGTGTCTACTTTCCAAAATGGGGTCATTTGGGGGGGTTTTGTGCTATTTTGGCATTTTATGGCCTTCGAAACGGTGATAGGTAGTGAGGAGTGAAATCAAAAATTTGCACCCTTAGAAATCCTGAAGGCGGTGCTTGGGTTTCGGGGCCCCGTACGCGGCTAGGCTCCCAAAAAGTCCCACACATGTGGTATCCCCATACTCAGGAGAAGCAGCAAAATGTATTTTGGGGTGCAATTCCACATATAACTATGGCATGTGTGAGCAATATATCATTTAGTGACAACTTTTTGAAAAAAAAAAAAAATCTTTTTTATTTTTGTCTTTATTCAATCACTTGGGACTAAAAAAAAAAATATTCAATGGGCTCAACATGCCTCTCAGCAAATAGCTTGGGGTGTCTACTTTCCAAAATGGGGTCATTTGGGGGGGTTTTGTACTTCTCTGCCATTTTAGCACCTCAAGAAATGAAATAGGCAGTCATAAATTAAAAGCGGTGTAAATTCCAGAAAATGTACTCTAGTTTGTAGACGCTATAACTTTTGCGCAAACCAATAAATATACGCTTATTGGCATTTTTTTTACTAAAGACATGTGGCTGAATACATTTTGGCCCAAATGTTTGACTAAAATTGAGTTTATTAGATTTTTTTTATAACAAAAAGTAGAAAATCTCTTTTTTTTTCAAAATTTTCGCTCTTTTTCCGTTTATATCGCAAAAAAATAAAAATCACAGAGGCAATCAAATACCATCAAAAGAAAGCTCTATTTGTGGGAAGAAAAGGACGCAAATTTCGTTTGGTTACAAAATTGCATGACCGCGCAATTACCAGTTAAAGTAGTGCAGTGCGAAATTGAAAAAAGACCTCTGGTCCTTTGGCTGCCAAATGGTCCGGGGCTGAAGTGGTTAAAATGTGTCTGTTAGTGAACGTAACAAATACGAGTTTATCAAAAGTTACGAATTATCCGAAATAACGAATGCTGCATCTAAACGAATGGAACATATCAAATTAATAATAATAAATAACAATAATAATAAAAACTTTTTATTATTATTATTATTTCTATTATTTATTATTAATAAGCTCCTTTCCATTTGTTTAGATGCGGCATTCGTTATTTCGGATAATTCGTGAATTCGGATAAATTCGTATTCGTTACGTTCACTAACAGACAAATTTTAAAGAAAATTCCAATACCTATAATTTAATAGTTATTATTAGTTAATTATTTAGTTATTCTTTCGAATTTTCAGATTTTCTTTTTGATTTTCAGATTTTCTAATTTACGAATTTCGGAATTGCGATCATAACAAACGGGTGGGGCACTATTCCTCCCACTGATACCAACATTGGGGCACCATTCCTCCCACTGATACCAACAATGGGGCACTATTCCTCCCACTGATACCAACATTGGGGCACCATTCCTCCCACTGATACCAACATTGGGGCACTATTCCTCCAACTGATACCAACAATGGGGCACTATTCCTCCCACTGATACCAACATTGGGGCACCATTCCTCCCACTGATACCAACAATGGGGCACTATTCCTCCCACTGATACCAACAATGGGGCACTATTCCTGCCACTGATACCAACATTGGGGCACCATTCCTCCCACTGATACCAACAATGGGGCACTATTCCTCCCACTGATACCAACAATAGGCCACTATTCCTCCCACTGATACCAACATTGGGGCACCATTCCTCCCACTGATACCAACAATGGGGCACTACTCCTCCCACTGACACCAACAATGGGGCACTATTTCTCCCACTGATACAAACAATGGGGCACTATTCCTCCCACTGATACCAACAATGGGGCACTATTCCTCCCACTGATACCAACATTGGGGCACCATTCCTCCAACTGATACCAACAATAGGGCACTATTCATCCCACTGATACCAACATTGGGGCACCATTCCTCCCACTGATACCAACAATGGGGCACCATTCCTCCCACTGATACCAACAATGGGGCACTATTCCTCCCACTGACACCAACAATTGGGCACTATTCCTCCCAGTGATACCAACAATGGGGCAATATTCCTCCCACTGATACCAACAATGGGGCACTATTCCTCCCACTGATACCAACATTGGGGTACCATTTCTCCCACTGATACCAACAATGGGGCACTATTCCTCCCACTGATACCAACATTGGGGTACCATTCCTCCCACTGATATCAACAATGGGGCACCATTCCTCCCACTGATACCAACAGTGGGGCACCATTCCTCGCACAGATGCCAACTATGGTGCACTATTCCTCCCACTGACACCAACAATTGGGCACTATTCCTCCCAGTGATACCAACAATGGGGCAATATTCCTCCCACTGATACCAACAATGGGGCACTATTCCTCCCACTGATACCAACATTGGGGTACCATTCCTCCCACTGATACCAACATTGGGGCACCATTCCTCCCACTGATACCAACAATGGGGCACTATTCCTTCCACTGATACCAACAATGGGGCACTATTCCTCCCACTGATACCAACAATGGGGCACTATTCCTCCCACTGATACCAACAATGGTGCACTATTTCTTCCACTTATATTAACAATGAGGCACTATTCCTCCCACCGATATCAACAACGAGGCATTATTCCTCACACTAAAATGAAAGATGGGGCATTTCCTACTCCCACTGGCCACTCTAAAGTCTGAAGGACAGTAAACTGGCCCTTTGTTTAGAAAGTCTGGAGACCCCTGATCTAACCAGAGACAGACGTTGTATTTTTGACCATTGAATCCAAGTTACCTTTGACCACAAGTTGGGCTGTAGATGTGTGTGACCCAACTCTGAAAGTCACGGGACCGCTGTCCTCCTGTGTCATACTGCTCATTTTCAAGACATGGACCTTCTCACTTTCCACCCAGATCTCATTCATCTCATTCTTTATCAGCTTAATCCCCTGCAATGTCCACTCTACGTCCTTTGCGTTGGTGTGGGAGACTTCACACTTAAACACAACGTCCTCTCCGGCAAAGACGGACAGGTCCTTGAGACCACGGACAATGGTGACATCCAATTCTAAAAAAGAAGTATGGTTTAATCTTTGAATTAGTTGCTTTAATAACCCACCACCAGCAATACCATTTACTAGCATTTTCAAGTCTCGCCACCAGTTGCCCCACCCAACCCCCTGCTGGAGGCGCCACACTCGCCCTCAGCTTATTTCCACTTGCCTAGTGTGAGCAGGCAGTGGATTTTTTGAGGGCTGGTATATAGTATATAGAGGTGTATATAAAGTATATATAGGGTGTATATAGTATATAGAGGTGTATATAAAGTATATATAGAGTGTATATAGAGTGTATATAGCAGGGCTTGAAATTTCAAGTCCTGATCTACTAGCCAGGCCTTAAGAGTTACTCACGACCAGTTGGCCCACCCAACCCCCTGCTGGCGGCGCCCACCCCCTCCCCCCCTTCAATGCAGCTTCACACTCGCCCTCAGCTTATTTCCACTTGCCTAATCCGAGAAGACGAGTGGAAATTTTGAAGGCTAATGTATAGAGGTGTATATAGAGTATATATAGAGTATATATAGTGTGTATATAGAATACAGAGGTGTATATAGAGGTGTATTTAGACTATATATTCAGTGTATATAGGTGTATGGCTGGGAGGAGAACCGGCACCTCTGATGGGGCTCCACACACTCGCCCTCAGCTTATTTCCACTCGCCAAATGTGAGAAGACGAGTGGAAATTTTGAAGGCTAGTGTATAGAGGTGTATATAGAGTATATATAGAGTATATATAGTGTGTATATAGAATACAGAGGTGTATATAGAGGTGTATTTAGACTATATATTCAGTGTATATAGGTGTATGGTTGGGAGGAGAACCGGCACCTCCGATGGGGCTCCACACACTCGCCCTCAGCTTATTTCCACTCGCCAAATGCCAGCAGGCGAGTGGAAATTTTGAGGGCTTTATTAGAATATAGCTTAAAAAAACATAACCTAGTGGCAAACAAAATGAAAATACATTTTTAATTGCATTTTATAAAAAGAAAGACTATTAACATGAAAGATATTTTGTAGACAAACTCTGCCAAAAAAAAAGCTCAGGAAATGTGGTGGTCGGGTGGGGCTGGTGGTTAAAAACAAATATGTGACTTTGTAAAATTTGCATTACAATTGTTTTTTTTTTATTATCACATATACCCTCGTTTACATTGAATGCGGCTTTGAAATTGTGCAACTTCATCTGAAATCGCATGATTTCAAAGCCGCATGTCAGTGCGTCTTTGAAGACATCTCTGCGGCTTTATGCACAGATGTCTATTCAAGTCGCATCTGAAATCGCCTAAAATAGTGCAGGAGCTACCTTCCTGAATCGATGCGGCACCGCAAAGTCGGCATTGCATCAATTTGAACATGGCCATTGCCGACAATAAGGTGTGACTTGTCATGCGATTTGACCTGTGCAGGGTTTGTACAAGAATCATAATTTTAATGTCATTCCACACTAGACAAATTGTGGAATAAAATGTATTCTTTTATCCACACTAACTTTTTTTCATTAATAATGATTAATAGGAAACAAAGTTCTCTTTTTCAGGTTTTAAAAAAAAAAATCTTGGATAGTATTTATAGTTTAATCATTTTTTAAATACATTTCTAAATGCTGGCTGAAATTCGACTTGCAGCGGGAGTGTTGACTCTCTAAATTGATGAGCGGGAATGTAGCGGTAAGCATTTCCAGCACCCCCGGTACTGAAGTATGTACTGGCAAGGGAAGCTTGGGCATGCTGGAGGATCTATTGTTGCTGGTGGGGGTGATAATGTACTGTTTCTGGGGGGTCTGTTTTTACTGGGGAGGATCTACTGTTGTGAGGGAAGGGAGCAGAGGTCTATTGTGCCTGGCTTCTTGGATGGTCTGTTGGGGAGGGGGGGGGGTCTATTGTTGCAGGGAAGGATCTATTGTTGCTGGTGGGGGATATATTGTTGATGGGGGGTATTTTGTGGGGAGGCGGAATCTATTGTTGCTGGGGAGGATCTACTATTGTGGGGAGGTGGGGCCTATTGTTGCTGGCTGCTGGGAGGGTCTGGTGGGGGTCTATTGTTGCTTAGAAGGATCTATTGTTGCTGGTGTGGGGTCTATCATTGCTGGTGGGGATCTATTGTTGATCGGGTGGATCTATTGTTACTGATGGTGGGTCTATTATTGCTGGTGCGGGTGATATTATACTGTTTCTGGGGCAGGGGTGTCTGTGGTTTCTGGGGAGTATTTGCTGTTGTGAGGGGGTGAGGGTCTATTGTGCCTTGCTGCTGGGGAGGGTCTGTTGAAGGGGTCTATTGTTGCTGGGAAGGATCTATTGTTTGTGGTGGGGGATATATTGTTGCTGGGGAGGATCGACTGTTGTAGAGAGGTGGGGCCTATTGTTGCTGGCTGCTGGGAGGGTCTGTTGAGGGGTGTCTATTGTTGCTGGTGAGGATCTATTGCTGTTGACACGGCATCTATTGTTGCTGGTGGGGATCTATTGCTGCTCGGGTGGATCTGTTGTTACTGGTGGTGGATCTATTGTTGCTATGGGAGCCATTGCTGCTGGTGGGGGTGGTATTGTACTGTTTCGGGGGGGGCTGTTGTTGCTGGGGAGGATCTACTGTAGTGAGGGGAGGGGTGGGGTCTATTGTGGCTGGCTGCTAGGGAGGGTCTGTTGAGGGGGTCTATTGTTGCTGGGAAGGATCTATTGTTGCTGGTGTGGGGTATATTGTTGCTGGGGGTGGTCTACTGTTGTGCGGGTGCGGAGGCAGGGTCTATTGTTGCTTCCGAGGATCTACTGTTGTAGGTTGGCGGGGAGGTGGAGTCTATGGAGAACATGCAGCCTATCTCTGAGAATAAAAACATATTTTAGGAGGTAAGTTCCCATATTTGGGTGTATTTATCAAAGAACAGTTGACCTTTAAGACCTCACACAAAACCTACCCTTCACAGTTAGCGAGGCCGAAGTTCTTTTGCTTCGAGCGATGCAAACATACTCCCCGGTGTCCTCCAGCTCCAGATCATGAATGATCAGCTCCCGCACAGTCCCATCCTGCTTCATCTCATACTTGTGGTTGGCTTGTAGCTTCTCAGCACCTTTTCTCCATTCCACGGAGGCCATCTTGGCGGAGACTTCACAGCGGAGACACACAGCAGTTGAACCTTCTTCAGCCACTACATTTTGTAAATTCTTCACAAACTGGAGAACTGCAAGACAGCAAAGGAATTACAATATACACCAATCAACCGTACATTTTTGACCACCGACAGGTAAAGTGAAAAACATTGATTATCTCATTACAATGGCATCTGAAGGTGGGGGGGGGGGGGGGATATATTAAGGAGCAAGTGAACATGTTTTCCCAGAAGTTGATGTGTTGAAAGCAGGAAAAATGATCAAGAGTAATGATCCGAGTGACTTTGACAAGGGCCAAATTGCAATGGCCGGGTGGCTGGGTCAGAGCAACTCCAAAACTGCAGCTCTTGTGGGATGTTCCTGGTCTGCAGTGATCAGGACTGACCAAAAGTGGTCCTGGTGAACTGGGGATAGGGTCATGGGCAACCTCAATAATGCACATGGAGAGCAAAGGCTGGCCCATGTAGTCCAATTCAATAGAAGAGCTATTGGGGGGGGGGGGGGGGGGGCAGGCTCATTGATGGAAGTGGGGAGGGAAGGCTCATTGATGGAGGTGGGGAGGGAAGGCTCAATGATGGAGGTGGGGGGGGGAGAAGTCTCATTGATGGAGTTGGGGAGGGAAGGCTCAATGATGGAGGTGAGGGAAGGCTCATTGATGGAGGTGGGGAGGGAAGGCTCATTGATGGAGGTGGGGAGGGAAGGCTCATTGATGGAGGTGGGGAAAGGCTCATTGATGAAGGTGGGCAGGGAAGGCTCATTGATGGAGGTGGGGGAGGAAAGGCTCATTGATGGAGGTGGGCAGGGAAGGCTCATTGATGGAGGTGGGGGAGTGAAGGCTTATTGATGAAGGTGGGGAGGGAAGGCTCATTGATGGAGGTGGGGAGGGAATGCTCATTGATGGAGGTGGTGAGGGAAGACCCATTGATGGAGGTGGGGAAGGGAAGGCTCATTGATGGAGGTGGAGGGAAGGCTCATTGATGGAGGTGGTGAGGGAAGACTCATTGATGGAGGTGAGGAAGTGAAGGCTCATTGATGGAGGTGAGGAAGTGAAGGCTCAATGATGGAGTTGGGGAGGGAAGGCTCATTGATGGAGGTGGGGAGGGAATGCTCATTGATGGAGGTGGTGAGGGAAGGCTCATTGATGGAGGTGGGGAAGGGAAGGCTCATTGATGGAGGTGGAGGGAAGGCTCATTGATGGAGGTGGTGAGGGAAGACTTATTGGTGGAGATGGGGGAGGGAAGGCTCATTGATGGAGGTGGGGAGGGAAGACTAATTAATGGAGGTGGGGAGGGAAGGCTCATTGATCGAGGTGGGGAGGGAAGGCTCAATGATGGATGTCAGGAGGGAAGGCTCATTGATGGAGGTGGGGATGGAAGGCTCAATGATGGAGGTCAGGAAGGAAGGCTCATTGATGAAGGGGGGAGGGAAGACTCATTGATGTAGATGGGGGAGGGAAGGCTCATTGATGGAGGTGGGGAGGGAAGGTTCATTGATGGAGGTGGGGAGGGAAGGCTCATTGATGGAGGTGGGGATGGAAGGCTCAATGATGGAGGTCAGGAGGGAAGGCTCATTGACGGAGGTGGGGAAGGAAGGCTCAATGATGGAGGTTAGGAGGGAAGGCTCATTGATGAAGGGGGGGGGGCTCATTGATGGAGGTGGGGAAGGAAGGTTCATTGATGGAGGTGGGGAGGGAAAGCTCATTGGTGGAGGTGGAGAGGGAAGGCTCAATGACGGAGGTCAGGAAGGAAGGCTCATTGATGGAGGGGGTGGAGGAAAGGCTCATTGATTGAGGTGGGGGAAGGGAGGCTCATTGATGAAGATAGGAGAGGGAAGGCTCTTTGATAGAAGTGGGGAAGGAAGGTTCATTGATGGAAGTGGGGAGGGAAGGCTCATTGATTGAGGTGGGGGAGGGGAGGCTCATTGATGGAGGGGGAGGGAAGGCTCATTGATGGAGGTGGGGATGGAAGGCTCATTGATGGAGGGGGGAGGGAAGGCTCATTGATGGAGGTGGGGAGGGAAGGCTCATTGATGAAGCTGAGGGAGGGAAGGCTCAATGATGGAGGAGGGGAGGAAAGCCTGGCCCTTGTAGTCCAATCCAATAGAAGAGCTTAGAAGAAAAGAAGGCTGGACGGCTACACTCTCTATACAATTTCTTTATTCAAGTGCCGGATACAAAGGTGAACTACAGGTATCAGCTTACATGTTTCACACCAAGGTCAGGTGCTTACATGTGAAACATGTAAGCTGATACCTGTAGTTCACCTTTGTTTCCAGCACTTGAATAAAGAAATTTCATAGGAGTGCAGCCGTCCAGCCTTCTTTTCTTCTAAGTACCTGTTTGCATTCAGGGCTCACACCCTCCATGTGGGATAGAGGCTTTTTTGAGCAGCAGGGTAAGAGAAACTGCCTTAGAGCGATGTACATGTACCAATAGAAAAGCTACTGGAGCTCCATTGGCTGAAAAAGCGAGTGCCGGTTTTGATAGAATGGTGTCAGGACACAGAGCATCGCAGTTTGTGGTGTATGGGGCTGCTTAGCCACAGACCGGTCAGGGTGCCCATGCTTACAAAGGCGCCTATAATGCAATTAAATATGAACTAATGCATATGATTATTTATTAGGTTTGGAAGAACACAGCAGGAGCTGTTTGCTTTCGGACTGTCTCAGTCTGATTTAAAATCTAAAGGGCCCGTCTGAGCAGAGCAGGCAAGAAAGGGGAGGAGTCTCTGCTCTGATTTGTTCAGCTGTGTGTATAGGTTTCACCTTAAGCTCTGTAAATTCCAGGCTTGCATCAACAGGGCGGTTAAGAATAGACAAACATCTGAAAAGAGCTTAATTGCAAATGAAAATAAAAAAATAATCACATGCAATATTTCATATTTACCTGACTGAAAAAAAAATTCTATGTAGGATGGGCAGGAACACAGCTCATCTCCGCTCCACCCCCCCCCCCCCCGACTCAACAGTTGAATTTCCACCCCCCCTTGTCTCAGCATTCAGCAGACTCTGGCAGCTGACTCCAACCCTCCTACTTTCTATTTCCCAGCTCTACCCCCAGCTTCTTCACGGAAGCAGTAGTACAGGGTAAATGGGGGGGGGGGGGGGGCTTGGGGGGGGGGGGGGGGGGGGGGGGGGGGCTCTTGGCTTCTGATGTAAGGGAGGATGGGGTGTCCTGGATATTTAATATTTAATCTTACAGATACAACCGGCCCTTTTAGGAAAAATGTAATCCATGTAGTATACTGTGTATATATACACACATTTTCAAGTATTGTGTGTTAGGAGCAGTAGTGGCCGCTCCATTAGGGGCGCAGCGATGCCACCCCCCTAATCCATGCGCCCGACCCCTAATCTACATGCATGGCGCCAGACGCATGGATTTCGATGGGGTTTGTTTTGTTTCTTTGAAGCACATGATTAGAGCCTGAGGCTCTAATTGACTTAAAATAAGGGTGGACTCGGGGGGAGGAGCACTACACCCTGAGCCCACCCAGTTGTGTGATAATAGCAAATCAATGTTCTCCTCCCTGGCCAATCAGGAAGCGGGTCTTAGGACCCGATTGGCCGAGAAGAGAAGCGACTGTATTGGAGGAAGCCGCCGAGAAGGAGGAGATGCAGAGTGAAGCCGCCGAGGAGGAGGAGATGCAGCATGAAAGCCACTGGGGAGGAGGAGATAGAGGGTGAAGCCGCTGAGGAGGAAGCCACAGAGGAGGAGATGCAGGAAGGCGCTGAAGCTGCCTGTGATCTAGATGGGCTAAGTGCGGGGCTGGTGGGTGGACGAGCGAGCGACAGGGGGGTTGACTGATTGATCGAAACATGAGGGCGGTATGGGTCATGGGTCATGGGTGGTTTATTTGCCACCCCCCCCCCTCCCAAAAAAAGGAGTACCAGCCGCCACTGGTTGGGACAATGTTTGAACTATTACACGTCACTCACTGTTCACGTTGGCGTTGGTTTGTTGGTCTCCTGTATCACAGGTGTAGTCTCCTGCATCTTCTCCTTCTGCATCGAAGACTACCAACTCTGCTACCACCCCATCTTGTCTCATTTCATACTTGGCACAAGGGCCGAGAAGAGAAGCGACCGTATTGGCCGCCAAGGAGGAAGCCACAGAGAAGGAGGAGATGCAGGGTGAAGCCGCAGAGGAGGAGGAGATGCAGGGTGAAGCCGCAGAGGAGGAGGAGATGCAGGGTGAAGCCACCAAGGAGGAAGCCACAGAGGAAGAGATGCAGGAAAGAGCTGAAACTGCCTGCAACCTAGATGGGGTAAGTGTGGGGCTAGTGGGAGGACGAGCGAGTGATGGGGGGGTTGACTGATCAACCAAACATGGGGGGCAATGTGGGTCATGGGTGATTTGTTTGCCGCCCCCCCCCCAAAAAAAAAGAAGCTCCAGCCGCCACTGGTTGGGACAATGTTTGAAGTATTACATGTCACTCACTGTTCACTTTGACGTTGGAGTTGGTTTGTTGGTCTCCTGTATCACAGGTGTAATCTCCGGCATCTTCCCCTTCTGCATCAAAGACTACCAACTCTGCTACCCCCCCTTCTTGTCCCAGTTCATACTTTGCACAAGGGGCGAGGAAAAAACGACCGTATTGGCCGCCAAGGAGGAAGCCACCGAGAAGGAGGAGATGCAGGGTGAAGCCGCAGAGGAGGAGGAGATGCAGGAAGGAGCTGAAGCTGCCTGTAACCTCGATGGGGTAAGTGCGAGGCTGGTGGGTGGACAAGCGAGTGACGGGGTGGGTTGGCTGATCGACTGAACCTGGGAGGCAGGGTGAGTCATGACTGGTTTATTTGCCGCCCCCCCCCCCCCCCCCCAAAAAAAAGGAGCACCAACCACCACTGGTTGGGACAATGTTTGAACCATTACATGTCACTCACCGTTCACTTTGACGTTGGAGGTGGTTTGTTGGTCTCCTGTATCACAGGTGTAATCTCCGGCATCTTCTCCTTCTGCATCGAAGACTACCAACTCTGCTACCACCCCATCTTGTCTCATTTCATACTTGGCACAAGGGCCTAGATGAGAAGCGACCGTATTGGCTGCCAAGGAGGAAGCCACCGAGAAGGAGGAGATGCAGGGTGAAGCCGCAGAGGAGGAGGAGATGCAGGGTGAAGCCGCAGAGGAGGAAGCCACAGAGAAGGAGGAGATGCAGGGTGAAGCCGCAGAGGAGGAGGAGATGCAGGGTGAAGCCGCAGAGGAGGAGGAGATGCAGGGTAAAGCCGCAGAGGAGGAGGAGATGCAGGGTGAAGCCGCCAAGGAGGAAGCCACAGAGAAGGAGGAGATACAGGGTAAAGCCGCAGAGGAGGCGGAGATGTAGGGTGAAGCCACCAAGGAGGAAGCCACCGAGGAGGAGGAGATGCAGGGTGAAGCCACCAAGGAGGAAGCCGCCAAGGAGGAGGAGATGCAGGAAGGAGCTGAAGCTGCCTGCAACCTCGATGGGGTAAGTGCGGGGCTGGTGGGTGGACAAGTGAGCGACGGGGGGGTTTGGCTGATCGACTGAACCGGGGAGGCAGGGTGGGTCATGGCTGTTTTATTTGCCACCCACCCCCCCCCCCCAAAAAAGGAGCACCAACCGCCACTGGTTGGGACAATGTTTGAACTATTACATGTCACTCACCGTTCACTTTGACGTTGGAGGTGGTTTGTTGGTCTCCTGTATCACAGGTGTAATCTCCGGCATCTTCCCCTTCTGCATCGAAGACTACCAACTCTGCTACCACCCCATCTTGTCTCATTTCATACTTGGCACAAGGGAAGAGAGCCATGGATCCTTTCCTCCATTCTAGGGGAACGTTGGGTTTGGAGGTCTCACAGCGAAGCGTCACCGTGACTCCGTCCTCTACGACCGTATTCTTCAACGGCTTGCTGAACACCACGGGGAGGGCTGCAACACAAGACAAAATAGTAATGATTGATGGGTTTGAGGTGAATCCTATAGTTTTGAGATTCGCAATCCCAAATTTATTTTGCAAATTCACTTTTTGTACCATAATGCACTTTAAACTTTGGCCAGCAGGCTTAGAAGGGTCAATAAGACGGGCTTTTGGATAAGTCAGCCCTCTCAATATCAAAGTGGAGGGGGGCACAGAGCAGCCATAGGGGTTTACTAAAATTCACATAGGCTGTTCACTTTTCAAAGAAATTATCCCTTAGCTTAGCGAATGTGGTAAAAATTCACTTTGCAAAGAAGACCAAATAACACGCAAGGAAAATGTAATAAATATATTTTTGCTTGCACAAGATTGGATAATGAAAGTCAGAAGAGCTTTACCTTATTTTTTTTTTCAAATTTTATTTTTATTTATGCCACCTTATCCATAACAACATTCCATTAGATACATTTTCATCTTCAACTTAAAATGTTCCATAACATAGGTATCAATAACCTTGATTTATATCTCAATACTATTATATAATAATAAATCCCTATGTCCAGGTCCGCTCAACCACTTTTCCAACCGCCCTCCCACCCCTACCACCCCCCAAAAAAAAAAATAAAAAAATAAATAAAAAAAAATAAAAACAAAAAATAAAAAAAAAAAAAAAAAAAAAAAAAAGAAAAAAAAAGAGAGAAAAAAAAAAAAAATACCCACCCACCACCCTTCTCACCTTCTTCTCCCTCCTCCTGCATCCCCCACCCCCCCCCCCCCACGGGAGTGGACACGACCCAATCTGGAGAGTCAAATACCTTATTCGCTAGCTTCCCATGAGTGCCTTCCCCTCCTCTGAATATATAAATCTTGCCCAGTGTGACCATGTATCTCTGTATCTTTCTCTTTTTTCCGGGGCTGAGAACACTAAGTCTTCCATTACTTCAATGTTCCTTACCTTGTTAAGCCACATTGCAGTTGTGGGGGGGTTAGGGTTTTTCCAACAAAGGGTAATACATGCTTTAGCGGCATTAACCAAATGGCACAAAACTGATTCCCTATATTTCTGATTTGGCAGTTGTGAGCAATGCAATAGAAAGAATGCTGGATCTTGAGCTTTACCTTATTAACTAACATGCTATTTGCCTTTAGTAAATCAACTTCTTTGTCTCTAGTTCATTTTACTACAAGAATGATGAGATCGCAGATGACAAAGCAGAGTAAAATTGTTAAGCAGCTGACAATTTTACACTGCTTTCTCATCATTCTTGTAGAAAACCACCTTTTTCTCCAGTATTCTTTCACCAATTGTCCTGCTGCTGGTCAATTTTACACTGCTTTATCATCTGCGGTCTCTCTATTCTTAATGGGCTTTTGATAGAAATTGGCCACTGGTAATTGCGCGGTCATGCAACACTGTACCCAAACAAAATTTGTATCATTTTTTTTTCACACAAATAAAGCTTTCTTTTGGTGGTATTTGATCACAACAGTGTTTTTTTTTATTATATAAACGAAAAAATTTAGAAAAAAAAAATACTTTATGCAATAACCAATAAAAAAAAAAAAAAAAAAAAATCTAAATTTTTAATACATTTTGCCCAAAATGTATTCTAGTTATAATGGGACTGTAATAGTGCAACGGGGACAATCTGACACTGGGGGGGAGGGACTGACACTGACATCACCAGTGACACTAATATAATGATCAGTGATAATACTGTACACTGTCACTGTACTAATGACACTGCCAGCCAGGTTAATGCAGAGTTCCACCCAAAAGTAGAAGTTCTGCTTTAAGGACTCCTGACCCCCTGGCATGCATTTTATTTGAGGGGGGGAGCAGGTACCTAGTTTTGACAGGTACCCACTCCCACTTCCGCTCGGGCAGCCTAGGGGACTCGAATGGAAGTTCTCCTCGCCCCCTCCCTCCCTGAAATCTTCTGGGACACGTCACAGGTCCCAGAAGATTTCCCGGTCATTGAGGAGGCGCAGTGGGACTCGCGCATGTGCAGTGCACACCTGGCTGCAGTGGCGGCCCGTCCATTAGGGGCGCAGGGGTGCCGACCCCCCCCACCCGATCTGCTAATCTACGCGTCAGGGTTTTTTTTTTTTTTTTGAGCACATGATTAGAGCCAGAGGCTCTAATTGGCTTCAAAAACAGGGTGGGCTCGGGGCACAGAGCACTGCGCCCTGATCCCCCCCAGTTGTGTGACAATAGCGAATTAATATATTCGCTATTGTCACACTGATTCTCCTCCCGGTCAATCAAGAAGCGGGTCTGAGACCTGTTTCCTGATTGGCTGAACAGAGAAGTGTTCCAATTGGTTTAGGAGGAGGAGGGAGGAGACGCACGATGGAAGCCACCATGTTGCCTGAGGAGGAGAGCAGGGGAAAGCCGCCACCCGGTTGAATCGCTGCCCGCCATAGTTGGAATAAATTCCGGTGCTCCTAAAGACCCGACCGATAGGACCAGGGGGGGGGGGGTTATCCTACTTACCGGGGGGGTGGCTGTGGGTTTACTGTTTGACCCCCTCCCCCAACATTTTTTACCACCAGCCACCACTGCCGGGGTGCCCACACTTGTGATGCTGGCAACGGAGAGAAGTGAGGGTTCGGGCGCCCGCCTTGCTGGATTCCTCACCTCACTTGTTACATAGAATTGTGGAAATGCCAGAGCAAGATCGTAAGGGGGTTGAATTGAGATCACAATTTTTGAAAGCTTAATCGTGCATCTCTACTACAGGATATTGGTAATGTTTTCAATGCTGTTTTTGACTTTCAAAATTTTCAAAAATATCAACTTGGTTGATTCTGTGCATTGTTGAATTAGCATTTGTATTGCATAGCTCCCAACTGTCCCTGATTTCGAGGGACTGTCCCTGATTTGGAGCAATGTCCCTCTGTCCCTCATTTTGGTCTGATCTATATAGTTGTATATAAAATGCACTTTTTATCTATTAAAAAGTGTTTTCCAGTTATAAACCTTCCATCTGATTTCTGAAATTGCTGCATTTGTAAATTCCAAAAGCCAATATAAAGTAATAGTAGTGGTGAAAAAGCACTTATGGGTTTAACCAATATTGTTTTTTTTTTGTACAATTCTAATTTAAGGGGGCGTGGCAAGAGGTGTGTCCTATGCCTGCATACTTTTGCTGATAGGTGTCCCTCATTACCATCTCAAAAAGTTGGGAGGTGGTGGTATTGTCATATCTCACATTGGGGGGGGGGGGGGGGGATGGGGGGGATTTACTAAAACTGGAGAGTGCAAGATTTGGTGCAGCTCTGCATGGTAGATAATCAGCTTTTACATTAAGCTTTGACAATAAAACCTGGAGTTTTTGCACTCTCAAATTTTAGTAAATCAACCTCATTGATCCTTGCATCACAGACTAAATGGGCAATGTTCACACAAGACTATCATTATGAACAGTAAGAGCCCATTAAACTGCAAATGTGTAAAAGACTACAAAGGATAATTGGCCACAAGGTCACTCCAGGTTCCAAAATGATTATCGCCCTCAGTATGAGAGGTCCACCTCAGTGTTGTACATGGTTAGTAAATGGAGAAGATTTGAAAAATTAGAAAAGAGATGGACTTTATAGGCACGTATAAAAAATTATTACAAAATGTATTAAGAGTTCACAAATCAAAAATACAATTACACAACAACAATTATAATTTTACAATACAAAGAAAAAAAGAAAAGGAAAAGGTAAAGACCCAATGATGAACCCCAACACCGAGGAAAAACACTTCCTGTGGAGTGTTGACGACTAAATCAGGAAAACTTCCACTGGAGTGTGGCATACAACGATGGGGTGTTCACAGGTCCTAACAGTTTTAAAAGACACTTTATGCTCAACATGTTTCGCCATTTTGAAATATCGCTTCCTCAGGAGATTCACACTTGGTGTTTACTATGTTCTCATAAAACTGCCCTGCCAACAAGGTGCCACTGTTGCCCCACCATGGGAGTCTCTCCTGATGGAAGAGGGGAGACAGGCTCTGGGGCCCCACAAACCCCCTAGGGGGAAAAGGCAGCAGATCCGAATTGCAGATTGCAGGATGGGAGTGCATCAAGTAAAGACAAGAAAATGCTGCAAGATGCGGTTCTAGGGTGCTTGAGCGTGTTAGTGGAGGGCCACTTATACTGACTATATGCTCCAGTTGCAGTGTTTAGTGATGACTCCACTTTTAGTCCTTATAAACGGCTATAAGCTGCTGGGCGCCTCCATCCCCCAGAGCACCACAGATATTAATAAAAGACATTAAAAGACATTAAAACATTATTTTTTTTATTAGATAACCACTGCAGCTGCATACACATGTATTTGTATTTTGACCTCTGTATTGTTTATACTCCAATAAAAATATTGTACAAAAAAAAATAAAAAAATACGGGTACCATATCGGTCCCAATATTTTTTTTTTTTTTTTAAATGTGCATTTTAAAAGGGATGTAGATACCTCCAAAAATTCTGATTCAGATTCAGAATACTTTATTAAGGATGAAGTCTAATTTTAGACATACAGTCTCTATTCCCCTCACACACATTCCAGGAAACAAGGCTCATCTATAATTGGTTCTGTAGTGTCTACCAGATGAATAAGTCAGATTATGACAAAACGCGTAAGACAGGACAGGAAGACATGACCGAAAGACATGACCGATTTCAGCTTTTTACTGCTTTTTACTGGGGAGGTGATGGGATTGGTGTTGGGAATGGTGTTGGTGAGGTGGTGAGGTTGGTGTACATACTGCACCACTGTAGTGTCCTTGTATTCTTTGAGGGAAATGGCTATTATCTATGCACTTATCGCCTGGAGCACGAGTTTCCTGCCCTGGGATTGCGGTTCATATCTGCCTAAGGAGCCATAGTGAGGTTTACAGCGGGTGTCCAGTGGTCCATTTATCTTGCCCTGGCCTCAAATGCATTTTTGACCTTCTCTATAACTTGAGGGTCAATGCAATCTCTTAAGCAGGATTGCCCTTTCTCATACATCGGTGACGAGTGCATTTACCGCCTTTCTCACTTCTCATCCACACCTTCTACAGTTGGTAGACTTTATACGAAGTGCCTTTCAGGACTCTTGTTTATATGTAGTTGGCGCTGCACCCTTTATGTATTGTAAATGCACATATTCGCCAGCACACCAAGGATCCTCAAATATCGTTTGAAGGCTTTTATTGCAGAAAGATCACTTTACAAGACAACGTGTCGGAGCCACGCAGGACCCCTTCGTCAGGCATGTGATCATCATCATCATCATCATCATGTGAACGGTGCCTGCATGGCTCCGAAACGTTGCACTTGTTCTTGTGATGGGATCTTTCTGCAATAAAGGCCTTCAAACGATATTAGAGGACCCTTGGTGTGCTGGCGAATATGTGCATTCTTTTTAGACATACACATGACATGGATATAAAATTTACCTTTCACGGTTAGGTAGGCCTTGGTGTCCTGATCCCCGGAATCACAGTTGTACTCTCCGGTGTCCTCCAACCTCAGGTGATGTATCAGTAACTCCCGTATCTTCTCTCTTTGCCGCATCTCGTATTTTGGGCCGGACTGCAGCCCCAGGCCGCCCTTCCTCCACTCTACCATGGCTCCAGGCTTGGAGACCTCACAGCTCAGGGTGATGGTACCTTCTTCCTGAGCTTCCACGTTCTGGAGCGGTGTGGTGAAGGTAATAGGCAAAGCTGAAGAAAGTATTCAACATTCATATGTAAATAGTGGTTACATGAAGACGCAAGGGTTGACTTATTAAGATTAGGAAAAAAGTATTGTGTTTCCCGTCAGTTCCCCCTTATTGTACAGCCAGGCTTTACTTGCTTTATTGAAGTTCGGTGTGGTAAGCCATGATCCCTGGAGTGTAAAATTGGAGAAAAGTGGGAAGAATGCTAAAGAAAACCGATTGCAGTGGTGTGAACAAAGCTTCTCTCCATTGAAAATGTAATCTAAGGTTTCCTACTGTATTTTACTACATTTTTATATCAGAGTCTTTGTAGCAACTTGACGCTGTGACCCCTTATTCTCCTGCTACACCATATTGCTTGTTTTTTTTTTTTTTTTTAAACATTGACAAAAAACAAACAAACAATCAAATCACGTTAAAATGAAAATTATGGATGACACCAACTTTAGCATGGTATAAACTAACTGAAATTAGCAGTAAAAATCAAATGGGCTAAACCATTACAAATTGGTAAATTCACTCCACAACATTCAGCAAACGGTTTTGCTGAATGATTTTTTTTTTTTTTTTTTACATTTACATTTTTTTTTTTTTTTACATTTTGTTGAAATGTTATAAAAATAAATAGAAGAGATGCCAAGCGTTGCCTTAAAAAAGCTTTTGGAATTGACAGTTTCCCTAAAATAAATATTAGATAACCAAGATGTCCCATTTCAGCCTGGTGTAAATAGGCCGCTTTTATTTTTTGTTGATCATCATTCCTCTTCACCTGTCCACTACCTACAGTATAGTAGTATAGTATAGAATAGAACGGTTTTCTTAGTATAGTATAGTATAGAATAGACCAGTATAGTAGTATAGTATAGAACAGAACAGTATAGTAGTATAGTATAGAATAGAACAGTATAGTAGTATAATATTGTATTGTACAGTATAGTAGTATAGTATAGAACAGAACAGTATAGTAGTACAGAATAGACCAGTATAATATAGTATAGTATGGAACAGTATAGTAGTATAGAATAGACCGGTATAGTATGGAACAGTATAGTAGTATAGAATAGACCAGTATAGTAGTATAGTATAGTATGGAACAGTATCGTAGTGTAGGCGCTGTATAAATCCTGTATAATAATAATAATATTAATATAGTATAGAATACAACAGTATAGTAGTATGAAATAGTGTAAATAGTATTGTATATTTTAATATAGTAAAGTATAGTAATGTAGTATAGCACAGTATACTGTAGTAGTAGTATAATAAAGTATACAGGGCTGGTGCAAGGATTTTTCTCTACTCACCCCCATAAAGCAGCCTTAAGCCCCCTGGATGTCCCCGACTACTGCAAAATGTCTCCCACTTGACTTGTTTGTTATTTTTTTAATAACATATTTAGACCTCAGATCACCCCAGTTCCTGTACCTTCCCCCCATAGATCACCCCAATTCCTTCACCCCTCAGATTACCCCAGTTCCTGTACCTTCACCCCTCAGATCACCCCAATTCCTTCCCCCCTCAGATCACCCGAATTCCGGTACCTTCACCCCTCACATCACCCCAATTCCTGCACCCCTCAGATCACCCCAGTTCCTGTACCTCCCCCCCCTCAGATCACCCCAGTTCCTGTACCTTTCCCCCTCAGATCACCCCAGTTCCTGTATCTTTCCCCCTCAGATCACCCCAGTTCCTGTACCTTCACCCCTCAGATCACCCCAATTCCTTCCCCCCTCAGATCACCCCAGTTCCTGTACCTTCACCCCTCAGATCACCCCAATTCCTTCACCCCTCAGATCACCCCAGTTCCTGTACCTTCACCCCTCAGATCACCCCAATTCCTTCCCCCCTCAGATCACCCCAATTCTGGTACCTTCCCCCCTCACATCACCCCAATTCCTGCACCCCTCAGATCACCCCAGTTCCTGTACCTCCCCCCCTCAGATCACACCAATTCCTGTACCTTCCCCCCTCAGTAGTATAGTATACCACAATATACTTGTAGTAGTAGTAGTAGTATAATTAAGTATAGTATAGTAAAGTACTGTAAATAGTATAGTAGAGTCTAGTATTCTAAAATAAGTGTCTACCGGCGCAAATTAAAATAATATTATAATCAAACCATCCAAATTTGTGAAGATGTGTGTATTTATGTGGTTTGCTGCAGTCAAATAAGGTTCTACTAAAATTAAAGCCGGTAAAAATGTATGAAAAAAAACATATAAAAAATATATATAAAAAATATATATGTGTTGACAGCGCTACCCCTTGTATTATGTGTTTTTTAAAGTGCTTCAAGCTAAATATGCATTTAAATATACCACAATAAATTTATAAGTTTGTATACATTAGTGATAATAGAAGTAATAATAATAATTAATAAAAATCAATATTTTCTTCTGCTGTTCACCCGTGACTTCCAATATTAATTATTGCGTGCCAAAAAAAACAAATTAATTTAGGCAAAACAAACCAAACAAAACCAAAAAACAATAAATGTCCGTAGTAATTTCTGCTGGTGCTGAAAAAGCAGTCTTCAGCATAAAAGTGTTTCAATCCTCCTAATTCTTGTGACATAGAAGAGACAGGCAATACCCTCAGCCATCTGTACCCATTCGAGCGGCTGGATAAGTTTGGTGCCAACTGATAGGCACTTAAAAATGTGAGTGAACCCATTTGTTTTTAACTTTTTATAAATAAAAGCACAGACATACTGCGCAATGATCGCTGTTCATTTTTTATGAGGTTGGACATTGGTAAATCTGTATATTGGAAGCAGCATAGACCTGAGAGGAGTGGATTGGTTATCCCTACTAATGAACCAAAGGCATTCATTATATTAACATCTGGTGAGTGGCCAATTCTTATGGTGGTGGTGGTGTCGTCACTATAGTGGTGGATAAAGGAAGCACGGACACAAGAATTAGGAGGATTGAAACACTTTTATGCTGAAGACTGCTTTTTCAGCACCAGCAGAAATTACTACGGACATTTATTGTTTTTGGTTTCGTTTGGTTTGTTTTGCCTAAATTAATTAGTTTTTTTTGGCACACAATAATTAATATTAGAAGTCACGGGTGAACAGCAGAAGAAAATATTGATTTTTATTAATTATTATTATTACTTCTATTATCTATTATCTAGTATACAAACTTATAAATTTATTGTGGTATATTTAAATGCATATTCAGCTTGAAGCACTTTAAAAACACATAATACAAGGGGTAGCGCAGTCAACACATATATTTTTTATATATTTTTTTTTCATAGAGTCTAGTATTGTACAGTATATTAGTATGGTATAGAATAGAACAGTATAGTAGTATAGTATAGTACAGTATACTGTAGTAGTAGTATAATAAAGTATAGTATAGTTAAGTAGTGTAAATAGTATAGTAGAGTCTAGTATTGTACAGTATAGTATTATGGCATAGAATAGAACAGTATAGTAGTATAGTGTAGCACAGTAGTATAGTTAAGTAGTGTAAATAGTATAGTAGAGTCTAGTATTGTACAGTATATTAGTATGGTATAGAATAGAACAGTATAGTATAGCACAGTATACTGTAGTACTAGTATAATAAAGTATAGTATAGTAAAGTACTGTAAATAGTATAGTAGAGTCTAGTATTGTACAGTATAGTAGTATGGCATAGAATAGAACAGTATAGTAGTATAGTGTAGCACAGTATACTGTAGTAGTAGTAGTATAATAAAGTATAATATAGTGAAGTAGTGTGAATAATATAGTAGAGTCTAGTATTGCACAGGATAGTAGTATAGTACAGTAGTAGAGTAGTATAGTACAATATAGTAAAGAATAGTTTAGTACACTATTATACAGAATAGCAGTAGGACATAGCATAGCGTATAGTATAGTGCAGTAATAGAGTGGTACTATAGTATAGCATAGAATTAATATAGTCTTTTTTTATAAAATGCATAACAGAATGCTAAAAAATATATGTTTTTTATCTTAAGGCCCCTTTTGCACTGGGGCGGTGGGTCCGTTGGTGGTAAAGCGCCGATATCTTTAGCAACACTTTACCGTCAATTTTGCGGTGCTATTCAGCCGCTAGCGGGGAGCTTTTACCCCCCCGCTAGCGGCCGTAGCCATGCTGCCCCATTGATCTCAATGGGCAGGAGTGGTGAAGAAACGGTGTACACCACTCCTTCACCGCTCCAAAGATGCTGCTTGCAGGAGTCTTTTTAGCGTCCTGCCAGCGCACCACTCCAGTGTAAAAGCCCTCGGGGCTTTCACACTGGGGACACAGGAGCGGCTCTTTCAGGGCGTTTGCAGGCGCTATTTTTAGCGCTGTAGCGCCTGCAAAGTGACCCAGTGTGAAAGAGGTCTAAGTAATGACAAAATGATTGGCAAATAAATAGGCCCATAGCAGAAATGTAAACATGACTCTGCTTCATAAGGGGATGTACTGGTGTAAGTGCTACAGTGGTTAAATTGATCTAATATATTAATTAAAAATATAAATGTATATTTTTTATTATTATTATTATTATTATTAATAATTATAATATATACATATATAATTATATAAGTAATAATATTAGATTAGTTATATAATATATATTCATATAATTAATATAAACTACTATTGTTACACATTGTATTAACACAACATTAACAAAGGTATATTTGTTTTATGAATAGCCATACACATACACCATAGAAAGAAAGCAAAGCAAGTCTTTTAATTCTGTAATAAATGATGCATTTGAATTGTATAATTGTAATATTTCCAGTGCTTTGTAACTTATGCAAATAATTAACTATCTGTTAAAATTTGATAAGCTAAATGCAATCTCTTTGCAGCAAACCATACCCTGAAGAAGACCCTAATTGCACGGGTCGAAACACGTCATTTTTATACAATAAACATTCTGACATGTAATGCCATGTATAATTCTGTGTTTGCACTTTTTGTATTTGGAATGGTTTTTATTATCCTACCAGAGCTCATATTTTAACTGCCATGAGAATATTACATGTAAATTTCAATAAAGAATAAATTTTTCTAAAATAATTTACTCATTCTAATTACTTTACCTTGCTGCTAAAAAAAACCCTACTATTTGGGGTGTGCAGCACCACTATCTCTCCCAATATGTGTCTTTCCCATGCTAGTTATTAGTTATTCTTTAAAAAAATTTGAATTTTCTTTCTTATTTTCGTGTTTTTGAATTTCCGAATTTTCAAACTTGCGAATTGCGATCATAACGATTGACCCGAAAAATGAAAAAAGAAAAAAAAAACTAACACATTTTTCGGCAGTGCTTACGTCTAGCACAGCATTAGGGTGTGCACCTCAAAGCTCAAACACACAAGAATTTGTATATACAGTATACTGACGGTGTCAGTAGGGCAGTGGACGGTGTCAGTAGAGCAGTGGGTGGTGTCCGTAGGGCAGTGGACGGTGTCAGTAGGGCAGTGGGTGGTGTCCGTAGGGCAGTGGACGGTGTCAGTAGGGCAGTGGGTGGTGTCCGTAGGGCAGTGGACGGTGTCAGTAGGGCAGTGGACGGTGTCAGTAGAGCAGTGGGTGGTGTCCGTAGGGCAGTGGACGGTGTCAGTAGGGCAGTGGACGGTGTCAGTAGGGCAGTGGACGGTGTCAGTAGGGCAGTGGGTGGTGTCCGTAGAGCAGTGGACGGTGTCAGTAGGGCAGTGGAAGGTGTCAGTAGAGCAGCGGACGGTGTCAGTAGAGCAGTGGACGGTGTCAGTAGGGCAGTGGGTGGTGTCCGTAGAGCAGTGGACGGTGTCAGTAGGGCAGTGGATGGTGTCAGTAGAGCAGTGGACGGTGTCAGTAGAGCAGTGGACGGTGTCAGTAGGGCAGTGGGTGGTGTCCGTAGGGCAGTGGATGGTGTCAGTAGGGCAGTGGACGGTGTCAGTAGGGCAGTGGGTGGTGTCCGTAGGGCAGTGGACGGTGTCAGTAGGGCAGTGGATGGTGTCAGTAGAGCAGAGATTGGTGTCAGTAGTTTTTATTGTTAAATTATTTTTTACAATTTTATTTTTTTAATTATTTTTTTACAATTCTTTTTACAAATTTCAGGCTTTGCTGAAATATCAGGTGTTTAAACAAGGGGAATCTTTACCACACAAGGTAAATAGGGTGTGCCCAGGCACACCTAGCACACCCTATGTGCACCCCTATGGTGGGGGTGATCAATGTTTAGGCGCTATTTTGTTATATACAGAGTAAGAATAAAATATTTACCTTGGACTTGAAGGTGTCCCGCTGTCCGCACATCTCCACAGACACAGGTGTACTCCCCGCTGTCTTCTATACCAATGTCTAGGATGGTGAACTCCGCGGTGCTCCCGCTCTGCCGTATTGTATACTTGTAGTCGTCTGACCCCAGAACCTTGTCACCTTTCATCCACTCAACGTAGACATCCGACTTGTTCAGCCGGCAGCGGAGGGTGACAATTTCCCCCTCTGTGGCTTCAACGGATTTCAGTTCCTCTTCAAATAACACTGGAATAGCTAAAAATTCCCCAAAAGTTTTAGAAGCAGCAGTCTGCCAAAATAATTTTTTTTCTTTTTCTGCCTAAATAAAATTTCATACACTAGGATGCGCAGATAATGTTAGCAGAATAAAAATAAATAGCCTAATTTAGCCAATAAAGTGTATTACTTAAATTCCAAACCTTCTGCATTAACAGAAATATATATACCTGTTACAAATAAATAAGCATTATATATACAAAAAATAATAACAATAATAATAATAACAATAATATATATATATATATATATATATATATATATATATATATATATATATATATATATATATAGACAAAAAATAGCTCTGATCACAATTAGAAATGAGAAAAATAAATTAGCAATAACAAAAGTACAAAACAAACAAAGCACATATGCAAAAAAATAGTAGGAAGAAAATTTGCATTGAGACATGTAAATATGGGAAAAGATATATGAAAAGATTGTGTAGGTAACATATAATAAATAATGCACATGGATAAAATAAATATAGGTATACTATATAATATATATATATATATCTTGTAAAAATAAAATTATAACATGTGTATGTATATATATATATATATATATATATATATATATATATATATATATATATATATATATGCATGGGTGTACTTGTATGAATATAATAAATATTATATGTAATAATAATACTAATATGTAAAAAAAAAAACATACAAACCACATGTGCAAAAAATAAAATAAAAAATACACAGCAAGAGGAAAATTAGTAGCCCACTTTGAGACAAGTAAATATGGGAAAAGAACATGTTTGTGTGCAGGCAACAAACAGTAAATAATATAAATAACACACATAACAAATAACAAACATGGATTAAATTGTTTTGTTTTGTATTGTTTTTTTGATAGATTTAAAATAAAAAAATATTATATATAACTACACAAATTAACAAAAATATATATAAAAATCATATCTATCTATAAATAAAATAGGTAAATAGCAATACACACAAATATTGTTAAATGCTTGAGTTCAATTGAGTTTAATTATAATAAGTTCAATATTTTTTTTTTGTTTTAGTCCTGACCATTATAAATAAATAATAACAAATACTTACAGAACATACAAATAATATATACAAAAAAATAAAGTAGTATAGTAGTAGGAAGAAAATTAGCAGCCCCTTAGGACATGTAAATCTGGGAACACAAAATGTACAGGGAACAAATAGGACACATGAATTAAATTGTTAATTTTGTTTTCTTTTTTTTTACCATTTACTGTCAAAACTGCCGTAGTCATCTTGTCACCACATCTGCAGGTATACTTCCCAGCATCCTTTATGGTAACAGGCTGAATGATAAGCTCAGCCGCCGAGCCCTCCTGTCTGATGATGACCCGATCCCCCGAGGTCAGAACATCCGACCCTTTCTTCCACTCTACACTCTGGTTTGGTTTGCTGAGCTCACAGCGCAGAGCCGCCGCGTCGCCTTCCGTAACGTCCACATTTTTCAATGGCTCCTTAAAATCAACTGGTAGAGCTGGTGAAATAATACAGAGAGTAAAAGATCAAGAAGAAAACAGTTTAGGTTTAAAATAATTGTAAAAAGCCAAATGGAAAAAAAAAAAATCTATAGTCTCTGCTTTTATAGGTTATAAAATATATCATCTATGTATCTCTATGTAAAGTAGATCTAAAATACCTTGTACCACGATAATTGCCATGTTGTTTCTTTCAGAAAAAAACAGTTTTCACCTATTTATTAGCAGCACTCCTGATCTCCTCCAGTCTCTTTCAGCTACTTCCTGTCTACATGCATACACCCCAGCAGCAGCAGCATGCAGTTCCTCTGGACTGGCTTCCCAATGGCAACAATGGGCGAACATGCCGACCCAACGAGTGTCAGCACAGTCACCTATAGTCTCCACTGATCGCACATGTGAGAGGGTGACAACACTGGAGAGCAATTGTGAGACAATGACAGAATGTTGTCACCTTAGAAGAGGAAGTCTCAAAATGAAAGCACAAATATTGGAATTAATTCTTACAAAATATTAAAAAAATGCACTTTACAGTACAGTAAAGTCATTCTGTGCATGAAGCAGTTTTTTACATTTCATGTAAGAAATATGGAGGCTCCCATTGAAGCTCGCCTTTAGAATATTCTAGCACATATACTTTTAGGGTAACCCAATGGCTTAAACTTTTCATGACCGGAGGTCATTGATGTCTAAATGCCCAGGGAAAAAATTGCAGTATCAGCATGCATTAGTTAACTTGACAATATTTATTACATTGTTTAAATAAAATCCCTGTCTGTTTATTTTTTTATTTATTATTTTTCTATATTTTTTTTTTTTTTTTTTAATATTAGACAATTTCTATAAAGCCTCCAGGCTGATTGTGATCGACGGGGTTGATTAACTAAAACTAGAGACCTGCCAAAATCTGGTGCAGCTCTTGTCCTCCGTAAGCTTTACCTCCCTTCATGACCAGGCCATTTTTTGCGATACGGCACTGTATTATTGTAACTGACACTTGGCTTCTTCCAAACTGCAAACAGGACTTCTTATGTCTTTCTTTCACCAATGTCTTTCTTCTTGTCACTCTTCCATAAAGGTCAGATTTGTGGAGAGCACGACTAATAGTTATCCTGTGGACAGATTCTCCCACCTGAGCTGTGGATCTCTGCAGCTCCTCCAGAGTTACCATGGACCTCTTGGCTGCTTCTCTGATGAATGCCTTGCCCGGCCGGTCAGTTTAGGTGGACGGCCATGTCTTGGTAGGTTTGCAGTCGGGCCATATTCCTTCCATTTTGCAGATGATGGATTGAACAGAGCTCCGTGAGATGTTCAAAGCTTGGGATATTTTTTTTATAACCTAACCCTGCTTTATACTTCTCCACAACTTTATCCTGACCTGTCTGGTGTGTTCCTTGGCCTCCATGATGCTGTTTGTTCGCTAAGGTTCTCTAACAAACCTATGAGGACTTCACAGAACAGCTGTATTTATACCGAGAATAAATTACACACAGGTGGACTCTATTTACTAATTAGGTGACTTCTGAAGGCAATTGCTTCCACTAGATTTTAGTTAGGAGTATCAGAGTAAAGGGGGCTGAATACAAATGCCCCCCCCCCCACCCCACACTTTTCACATATTTGTTTGTAAAATATGTTAAAAAGCATTTTTCATTTTCCTTCCACTTCACAATTATGTGCCACTTTGTGTTGGTCTATCACATAAAATCCCAATAAAACACATTTATGTTTTTGGCTGTAACATGGCACAATGCGGAAAATTTCAAGGGTATATGAATACTTTTTCAAGGCATTCTCTGGATGAAGCATTCAAAATCAGCATGTGAACCATCAGAGCCCAGGTGGCTTAATAAGTCAAGGACTACCGAATTCTCACAAAAGTTTAAATATAAAATGAATGGTATTTCCTAATCTTCCAGTTTGTGATAAACTAAGAACAAAACAAATTACCATTGACTATCAGGGAGGCAGAGGTCTTCTGGTCTTCACAAGTGCAGGTGTACTGGTCCGCATCGGTCAGTTCGAGATCATTTATCTGGAGTTCCACTCTATATCCTTCCTGCCTCACGTCGTATTTGTCGCTGGGTCTCAGCAGAGTCGCACCCTTCCTCCATTGCACTGAAGCGGATTTCTTGGTCACCTCACAATGAAAGATGCCCATTCCTCCTTCTGTAGCTTCAATGTTGGCCAACTCCGTACTAAAATGGGCTGGCAACTCTAAGATAAAAAAATATATATATTAAGTTGGAAAAGATATATTAGCTCTGTAATATGTATAAAAGAAAAAATAAAGAGTTCTCATGCAAAGTGTAAAGCTAAAGTCCATTTTTAGATTTTTGGGGTTAAAAATATTTTTCATACATTATACAGTGGGACATATAAAACTGACTTTTGAATACTGTACATTTCTGAAACCCAAACCTCTAAAGTATAACTCTGGACAGGGCCAGATTTTAGGGGCAAAAGGAGCAATTGCCCCCGGGCCCTCCTCTACGCCAAAATTACATAAAACAATATAAAATATATATAAATATATATATATATATATATATATATATATATATATATATATACACACACATATACATATATATAAAATATAATATAATAAAAATAATAATAGTAATAAGAATAAAAAAAAACAATAATAAAAAAATACAAAATGTATAGTGAAAAACTTTCTTTCTTCAATGAATGTCCTTCAATTAATTTTTGGCGGCTCAAGCAAACCACACATAAAGCACTATGACTACATGTGTGTGTATGTGTGAGCATGTGTGACCTAATGCCCCGTACACGTGGTCGGAAAATCCGACCACAAAATCCATCGGATTTTTTCTGACGGATTTTGTCCGACACTACACACGGTTGGACAAAGTTGTCGGAAAATCCGATCATTCTGAGCGTGGTGACGTTTGTTGCGTACGACGGGACTACGTAGAGGCCAGTAGCCAATAGCTTTGGTCTTGTAATGTGATGTGATCTGAGCATGCGTGGCACTTTGTCCGTCAGAATTCACTACACACGATCGGAAAAAGTCCGATAGGACTTTGTTGTCGGAAAATTTGAGAGCAGGAGATAAAACTTTGTCCGTCGGAAAATCCGACGGAAAAAGTCCGATGGAGCCTACACACGGTCGGAATTTCCGACAACATTGTCCGATAGGACATTTTCCGTCGGAAAATCCGACCGTGTGTCCCGCATTAGAATGATGTTGCATCATGCATTTTAAAACACTGAGAATGTAAACCAACTATGCGTTTAAGGCCCCCAAGGTCTAAATCTGGCTCTGACTTTGGGCACCATCATTTAAATACCTGAAAGGAGATAGTACTTGGATACCTCTGGCATGTGTCAATTTGTTTACTAAAAGGCAAAAAGTGTTGATCACATTGTAAGGGAAGTTGCACTTTGCAAGGGAATTTTCCCCAAGAGCTTAGTGAATGTGGTGAAATTTCACTTTGTAACGCATACCCAATCACAACCAAAAAAAAATAAAAAATAGTAAATCTTCACTTGCAAAATGAACAGTCAATTTTCCTTTAGTAAATCTACCCCAGTGTTTCTTCGTAACACATCAAAATTGGCCTTTTAGTTATACCGGATAAGTCCCGCCATAATGGCCTCATCCTCCAAGGACACCAGTGCTGCGGGCATGGTAGACACCAGGCCAGGTGTCATGTCTCCATCCCACCTATGCTTGCCCATTCACAAAACACAGTCTGTGATGACATTTTATGAAAGGGCAAAGGTAGGTTGGGTGGAGACATGATGCCAGCCCCATATTTTGTGCAAAGAAATAATGAAAGAAACACTACGTTGAGGTAACCAGCTTCTAAATCCTCCAGCGATGATGGCCAGAGTTCGGCTTTAAGGATCAAGAGCTTCCAAACGCTTGTTTTCGAAATAGGCCATCCACCATTGCATTATCCTGGTAAAGTTACCAAGTCTTTGAGATGGCCGTTTACTGTAAACGTATGCCGCGTACACACGAGCGGATTTTCCATCGGAAAAATCTTGGATGGTTTTTCCGACGGAATTCCGCGCAAGCTTGGCTTGCATACACACGGTCACACAAAAGTTCGCTGAACTTTCGACCGTCAAGAACGCGGTGACGTACAACACTACGACGAGCCGAGAAAATGAAGTTCAATGCTTCTGAGCATGCGTCGAATTGTTTCCGAGCATGCGTAGGAATTTTGCACGTCGGAATTGGTACAGACGATCGGAATTTCCGATCGAAACTTTTTCCGACCGAAAAATTGAGAACCTGCTCTCAATCTTTTGCTGGCTCGAATTCCGCCAGCAAAAGTCCGATGGAGCATACACACGGTCGCATTTTCCGACCAAAAGCTCTCATCGGTCTTTTGCTGGCGGAATTTCCGACCGTGTTTACGCGGCATTAGAATGCTGGGTTGATGTTCCACTGGTATAATGGCCGTGGGCAGAGGAAGTCTTTTAGGAATAAGATTTTGTTTTCCAATTTTCATTAGCAGTTCCTTTAAATCTAAAAAAAAAAAACGAACACCCCGCAAAAATGGACTTTTACTTTGGGAAGTTAAGTAGTTGTGAATTCTTACCAGTTACTGTCAGGGTCGCTGTAGTTGCTTCCTCCCCACACAGACAGGTGTAGTTCCCAGAATCCTTCAGGTCTAAATTGGAGATGACGAGTTCAGCATGGACACCCTGCAGTCTCATCCTGTATTTGTGGTCAGGTTTCAGGTTCTGGTACCCCTTCTTCCACTCCGTCTTTGCGTTGGCTTTGCTGAGCTGGCATTGAAAAATGGCTTCTCTGCCTTCTATTTCTTCTTTGTTTCGCAGTCCCTCTACAAATAGCGGGGGCAGTTCTGACAAAAAGTGATAAAGATATATTCTGACAAACACGTAATGAGGCTCCTTGAAACGATGGAATGAAAATGAAGCGTGCGACGTGAACAACGAGTACCGAATTGCAGTAATGTCCTAGGAGAAACTTAAAGCTTCCAGACGGCGAGTGAAGCACAACAAATGTACTGTGAAGCACAAAAAGTGTCTGCATTGGGACATTCTAATTCAGATCTAAGTAGGGTCATTTGAGTTTCCTTAGTACCTATCACACCTTTTTAAGAAGATAATGAGGGGGGTGAAAATCTTTAACATTTACATTTTATAGCCTTGAGGTCTAGGTCCTTGGTGACTACCAATGTGATCCAAAAATAATATTAGGTAAGTAAAAAAAATATATATATAGTTTGAACTACTCTGAAAAATTATGCGGTTTCAACAATGGAAGCCATTATTTCTTTGGGTTGGGTAAAGATTAGATATTTCAAAGTATTAATTGTCCAACTATCATTTAATGGTTATGCCAGTTATACTCCTAACAGTTAACTTATTAAAAACTCCAAACCTTTTCTCTTTCCCAAGTGCAGATGTGTAAATGATTTCAAATTGTATCAGTATCCAATAAAATCCATGAGACGTTTATTCCACCTCAGTCGATAGGTGGTAGTTTTGGATCACATATGTCAATATTCTCTTCAAACTTTGGTAAATTATCAATACATAGCACAGTTTTCTCAAAAAGTAAGTCCTAGTGTATTCTTCTAAAACATATTTGCTCATGACCAGGAGCATGGAGTCCTCCCTCCCCCCCCCCCCCAATCCTGTCTCTCATCCCCTCCGAGTTCATCTTTCCTCCCTCCTATGACCTATCCCCCTTTTACCCTCCGTAGGACCCTGACATTGCGGAATCTGGAGGGCGTCCCTCCGTGGTTTGAGGAACCGGGCCCACCCAGAGAATTGTCTCCTGGCTCGGAGGGCGTGCTCTGGGACCTACATCAAGAAACTGACATAAGCCTACAGATTATAATAAACTGCTCAAGGTAGAGAATCCACAATATAGTCTGTTCTTTAAACCACAACTGATGTAGTAGATAAGGCAAAGCAGGTAGTAGAACAAGGGTGCCCAACCTTTTGAAGAGCGAGGGCCACTTAAACGAATTGGTAACTGGTCGCGGGCCACAATAGAAGAGCGGGAGGATAACAGGTCCATGTCCACGGACACAGCCAACTCTAATCTATGGGCCCTCTGATCCAATCCGATTCGCCCAGACGGAAGGGGCAGATCCCTTTCTATTTTTTTTAGGTAGGCGGGTGTAAACAGACACAAGTCCGTTTACATCTGCTGCTCCATAGAGGTGAATAGTAAGTCCGATTGGGTCGGACCAATCATGTGAAAGGGGCCTAAGGCTGCTTTCACACTGATGCACTGCGATTTGGCCAAACCGCGGGTGGAGCGCAGTGAACCTGTGGATTTTCTGCGGGCTAGCTGCACTTTGCCGTAAACTTCTATTATATCCTGCAGGTGTGGCGCACTTTCTGAAGGCGCAACAAACCCGCAAGTAAATAACAGAAGTCTATGGATCAATGCAGGTAGCCCGCAGCTGCACTGCACCTGTGGATCAGTTTGAAAGCAGCCCAGTAACCACTGCAAAACAGATATATCCATATATACTGTGAATTTTGGAGTAAACTTACCTTTAATAACCGTCTTCCATTCTGGTATCGCTGGCCGCTGCTGTCCCAGGCGGAGTGCATTTGGTATGTGACAGGAGTGGGCGCTATACAGGAAGCATTTGCTTATGTGGCTCTGCTCCGCAGCCACTTGCCTCCACTAACAGCGGCTTCATTCACAAAACTGCTGCTCTGGGATGGCGGGTCGGCAACCCGTGATCTGGGCTTGCCAACCTGCCATCTTAGAGCAGGAGGTCGAGGGCCACATCAGAGGGCTCCGTGGGCCACATGTGGCCCCCGGGCCACTGGTTGGGCACCCCTGTACTAGAACCTTGGAAAAATTAAAAGAACAAAAGATATACTGTTCGAAAAAGTATGTGTTTGAAAAAGTATGCAAATTGTAAGATGTTAAAGGTGCCAAGGTCTTTTCCTGTACTGTGAAAAAACTACAATAAAAACCATTGAAAACAAAACATATTTGCTTTGAAGAGATCAAGTATATTAATCTCCCACTAATTTAAATTTTGTTCTACAATGGGCACTTAGAGGGTAATACTATGAACATGAGCTATCACCCTTTAAGGCAATTCAGAGCAAAAGTCCTGCAGGATGTAGCCCATGGGTAGACGGTGGTGGTGCGATTGCCATTTGTCAGTACTTGGGTCTAAAATCTATACAGTGGGCAAGAGGAGTAAGTTACAGAGGTTTGATTAAGACTGGATTTTATAAGTACCCTTTAAGCTTTTAATAAAGCAAGAAAACAGCAGAGACGATGAGTAATACAGGACATCAGAAACAAAAAACAGTCTAAATGAGCTCCGAAGAATGATGGCTAAGCAGACAAAGGTTCTAAAACTGTTACAAACCTTGCTAACTTGCCCCATTTCCCAGAGACCCTTGGTAGAGTCCTTTTGCATTTGAAACCTGCAGAACTTACGAGATCCTAATTTAAATCGGCCACCTATGTTCTACCAGTGGCAAAACAAACTATCGCAAAAGCTTGGAAACAACAGTTTCCGCTGAAGTTTATCATTGCATAGAGAGTTTTTTTTATCAATGAAAAGCTTACTAACTAAGGGCAGCACAGTGGTGTAGTGGTTAGCACTTTCACCTAGCAGTAATAGGGTCGTTGGTTCATATCCCGACCATGACACCTTCTGCCTGGAGTTTGCATGTTCTCCCTGTGCTTGCGTGGGTTTCCTCCGGGTACTCCGGTTTCCTCCCACACTCCAAAGACATGCTGGTAGGTTAATTAGATCCTGTCAATAAAATTGGCCAAAATATGTGTATGTTGTATGTGTATGTGTTTGTAAGCGTGTCAGGACCCCACAGGGCAAGGACCGCACTATACCACAGATGGACACCAGTGGCAAAAAGCGCCCTGAGGCGATTCAGTTCGCATAGGTTGCGCTATACAAGTCATTCATTCATACTAACCGTCTTCTAGACACACACAAGAAGCTCCTAAAAACCCAGGTCACATGGATACAATACATTCATCCCCCCATGTCCTCGAAAGAAACTGTAAGAGTCCAGGGCTTACTACGCATGCACAAAGAGGAAATCAGTGCCAACTGAGCACGCGCCAAAGACGCCTCAGTGCGCCAACCCACACCTGCGCAGAAGACCTGATGGAAATTGGCAGGAAAATGCCCAGGAGGCGCACAGGAAGTGACCTCAACCTGATGGAAAAAGGTGGAAAAAATGCCCAGGAGGTGCACAGGAAGTGACCTCAAACTTCCCTATGTACGCCCAGATCAGACACTGCCAAATTGCTGGATTACGTTCACTCCCCCCTTGTTCCTGTGCTAGTGTGTGATCTGTCTGAACTTGTTGTGACCTGGAAACCTATTGACTACTCTTGATTGCTGCTTGCCATTGACCTCGGATTTTTACCTTGACCATTCTACTTCTTTGCCCCTTTTGTACTCAGCTGCCAGATTGGAACCGACCCCGGCTTGGATCTCGACCATTCTTCTTCTGATTAACCCTTTTATACTTCGTTGCCAAACTGGACTTGACTTCGGCTCGGATCTCGGACTAAGGCTTGCACAGTGCTCCGCACCCCTGGAACCCATGCCACTCGGTGCCCAACAAGTATCTGTCTCCATCTCCAGAGGCTTGAAGGACCCGAGGTGCAAGGGAGGCCTCCCCACTACTTCGGTCTCATTTCAGGTACGTGGCCCGCGTGACAGCAACACACTGCTATAGGCATTGAAAGCCTTGGGTTTCTGACTGGAGTGTCCCCAACGTCCTTCTTCTGTTCCCCTCTTCTTCTTTTCCATTCTGTTCTATTTCCCTTTCTTTTTCTTCTATCGGCCCCCTGTTCTGGGAGGCCTTGGCTAGTACCCCTCTTGACTATCGTCTGTGCAAGGCCCAACTCTCATAAGTAATCCAAGAGTGTCTCCCGGTTTACAGTTAATACATGTTTGTCCTCGTTCCCCTTAACCCCCCCCTACCTTCCCTTTCCTACCTATCCTCGTAGTTCATATGTGTATCATTACTGTAAACCTAGCTTATACTATGCCATACTTGTAGATCTTTATTATCAGAACCGTTATTGTTTTCTATGACTCACAGATGCACTCTGTACCTTTTTACAATGTTGATTATATTTGAACATTTGTACGGGTCATACAATATATCTTACAAAACTTTAATAAATGCCTACTGAAAGTGAAAGATGGCTGAGCAAAGAGGACAGAACACAACCGGAAAAAGAGCTGTGTGCAACGTAGGACAACATCTAACGAACTGGTCACATAGTTTGATGGAGTTGGTTGAAGAACCAGACATGTAACTTTATATGTAGGTTGTACAAACATATTTACCCTGTACTGATAATTTTGCAGTAGTCTGCTGTTCTCCGCACACGCAGGTGTAACCTCCAGCATCATTCAGGTCCAGATTGTTAATGGTCAGCTCTGTAACTGCTCCCTCCTGCTTTATGACGTACTTATCGCTTGCTTGGATGACAGAACCGTTCTTCTTCCAAGACACCGCGACATCGGCCTTACTCAGCTCACAGCGCAAAGTGGCAACTTGGCCTTCGGTTGCCGATTCATTTCTCAGTTCCTCCACAAAGACAATGGGAAGAGCTACAACGTGCGAAGAGACAGTTTTAAAGGTATGAGGGTCTGGATCAAGTTTTTATTTTTTTTAGGTTTATAAATTTTACATCTTTTTTTGTTATTTCTTTTTTACAAATGACCCATTTGAGACAGGGTGGACCCCTATGACACCCTATAAAAAACGAATAGGTTGCTTGCTATTAGATAGTCTCTCTCTTATTGAAACTCAGTGCACAGCACACTGGAGGAGGGGGTTGGAAGGCGATGAGTCAAACTTTAAAACATATTTGTATATTTGAGCTCAAGCTATTGGCCTCTGTGAACAGCAGAATTTTTGCTCAACAGAGCAACTAAAAATAGCTAGGTATATGTGTGGACAAGAACTGATATATCTAGCTGTTGGCTGTATAATTAGAGAACAAAATGTAAAAATAAATATTTTCTATAAGTATATTTATTTCTTTTGTTCATAGTCAATAAATAAAATATATAATAATAATAGAAGAGGAATAGGAGCAGCAGAAAAAGGAAGAAGAAGAAAAAAAAGAAAAGGAAGAAGGAAGAAGAAAGGAAGAAGAAGGAAGAAGAATGAAGAAGAAGAAATAGGAAGAAAAATGAATAAGAAAAAGGAGGAGAAAGAAGGAGGACGAAGGAGGAGAAAGAAAGAGGAAGAAGAAGAGGAAGAAAAAGGAAGAAGAAGAAGGAGGAGAAAGAAGGAGGAAGAAGAAGGAGAAAGAAGAAGGAAGGAGGAAGAAGGAAGAAGAAGAAGGAAGAAGAAGAAGGAAGAAGAAGAAGGAAGAAGAAGAAGGAAGAAGAAGAAGAAGGAGGAAGAAGAAGGAGGAGAAAGAAGGAGGAAGAAGAAGAAGGAAGAAGAAGAAGGAAGTAGAAGAAGGAAGAAGAAGGAGGAAGAAGTAGGAGGAAGAAGGTAGAAGAAGAAGAAGGAAGAAGAAGGAGGAAAAGGAAGAAGGAAGAAGAAGAAGGAAGTAGAAGAAGTAGGAAAAGGAAGAAGGAAGAAGAAGAAGGAAGTAGAAGAAGGAAGAAGAAGAAGGAAGTAGAAGAAGGAGGAAGAAGGTAGAAGAAGAAGAAGGAAGAAGAAGGAGGAAGAAGAAGAAGGAAGAAGAGGAAGAAGGAGAAAGAAGGAGGAAGAAGAAGGAGGAGGAAAAGAAGGAGGAAGAAGAAGGAGAAAGAAGAAGGAAGGAGGAAGAAGGAAGAAGAAGAAGGAAGAAGAAGAAGAAGGAGGAAGAAGAAGAAGGAGGAAGAAGAAGAAGGAGGAAGAAGAAGGAGGAGAAAGAAGGAGGAAGAAGAAGAAGGAAGAAGAAGAAGGAAGTAGAAGAAGGAAGAAGAAGGAGGAAGAAGTAGGAGGAAGAAGGTAGAAGAAGAAGAAGGAAGAAGAAGGAGGAAAAGGAAGAAGGAAGAAGGAAGTAGAAGAAGGAAGAAGAAGAAGGAAGTAGAAGAAGGAAGAAGAAGGAGGAAGAAGGTAGAAGAAGAAGAAGGAAGAAGAAGGAGGAAGAAGAAGGAGGAAGAAGAAGGAAGAAGAGGAAGAAGGAGAAAGAAGGAGGAAGAAAGAAGGAAGAAGAAGAAAGAGGAAGAAGAAGGAGCAGAAAGAAGGAGGAAGAAGAAGGAGGAAGAAGAAGGAAGAAGGAGGAAGAAGAAGGAGAAAGAAGAAGGAAGGAGGAAGAAGGAAGAAGAAGAAGGAAGAAGAAGAAGAAGGAAGAAGAAGAAGAAGGAGGAAGAAGAAGGAGGAGAAAGAAGGAGGAAGAAGAAGAAGGAAGAAGAAGAAGGAAGTAGAAGAAGGAAGAAGAAGGAGGAAGAAGTAGGCGGAAGAAGGTAGAAGAAGAAGAAGGAAGAAGAAGGAGGAAAAGGAAGAAGGAAGTAGAAGAAGTAGGAAAAGGAAGAAGGAAGAAGAAGAAGGAAGTAGAAGAAGGAAGAAGAAGAAGGAAGTAGAAGAAGGAAGAAGAAGGAGGAAGAAGGTAGAAGAAGAAGAAGGAAGAAGAAGGAGGAAGAAGAAGAAGGAAGAAGAAGGAAGAAGAGGAAGAAGGAGAAAGAAGGAGGAAGAAGAAGGAAGAAGAAGAAAGAGGAAGAAGAAGGAGCAGAAAGAAGGAGGAAGAAGAAGGAGGAAGAAGAAGGAAGAAGGAGGAAGAAGAAGGAAGAAGAAGAAGAATGAAGAAGGAAGTTGAAGAAGAAGAAGATTTTCAGGGAGGCTTTATAGGAAAGCCATAGTTCTACTTTAACTGACAGATACAATATATTATTGTTATTTCGGTACTATTGCAAATTAGTATTAAAAATAACTTGTACTAAAAATACAAGTAAAATCTGGCTGCACCATTGACTGATGGAAATCAGAATCTACAACACAAAGAGCTTGTTCACACTATCAGTTAAGGGGCAGCAAAACCCCTCAGGTGAGTTGTGTTTTTACCACTCCTTAACCACACCCTCTTCAGTTGCAGAGGAAGCGCCCGGAGGTGTACACATGCCACAATGCTTTTTGGCAAGAGTTATACCCCCTGTCGCTTTTGGCAGGAAAAGCTCCCACCAGGCACGACTCATTCAAGTGAATGAGGCCGATCTGCAAGCACCCCTCAACCAATGCGATGGTTGTGGTATGCTAGTGTGGGTTTCAAGGGGCTAAAGCAGGTGGGGAGGAGGTGATACAATGCTTCCTAACCATTTGTCAAATGCTCTCTGAAGAGCAATCCGAACTCAAGCAAGTGTGATCAAGTCCTGATACTGGTGATTACAATGGTGATACAATGTTCATAATTTAGGACATACAGTATAATAGAAATATACTATATTACCAAAAGTATTGGGACACCGGCCTTTACACACACATGAACTTTAATGGCATCCCAGTCTTAGTCCATAGGGTTCAATATTGAGTTGGCCCACTCTTTGCAGCTATGACAGCTTCCACTCTTCTGGGAAGGCCGTCCACAAGGTTTAGGAGTGTGTCTATGGGAATGTTTGACCATTTTTCCAGAAGCGTATTTGTGAGGTCAGGCATTGATGTTGGACGAGAAAGCCTGGCTCGCAGTCTCTGCTCTAGTTCATTCCTAAGGTGTTCTATCGGATTGAGGTCAGGACTCTGTGCAGGCCAGTTAACTTCCTCCACCCCAAACTTGCTCATCCACACTATATTGCTGAAAGTATTGGGCCACCCCTCCAAATCATTTGGTGGAGGGGGGGGGGGATTATGGTGTGGGGTTGTTTTTCAGGGGTTGGGCTTGGCCCCTTAGTTCCAGTGAAGGAAACTCTTAAGGCATCAGAATACCAAGACATTTTGGACAATTTCATGCCCCCAACTTTGTGGGAACAGTTTGGGGATGGCCCCTTCCTGTTCCAACATGACTGCACACCAATGCACAAAGCAAGGTCCATAAAGACATGGATGAGCGAGTTCGGGGTGAAGGAACTTAAATGGCCTGCACAGAGTCCTGACCCCAACCCCATAGAACACCTTTGTGGTGAATTAGATCGGTGACTGAAAGCCATGCCTTCTGGTCCAACATCAGAGCCTGACCTCACAAATGCGCTTCTGGAAGAATGGTCAAACATTCCCATAGACACACTCCTAAACCTTGTGGACAGCCTTCCCAGAAGAGTTGAAGCTAAAAAAGGGTGGGCCAACTCAATATTAAACCACATGGACTAAGCCCCCGTACACACGGACATTCCAATTACCAAATCCGTCGGATATTTTCCGAGGAATATTGTCCGAAACTGGTGTTGCCCACACACGGTCGGACAAAGTTGTCGGAAAATCCGATCATTCCGAACGAGGTGACGTACAACACGTAAGACGGGACTTACGTAGAGGCCAGTAGCCAGTAGCTTTTGTCTCCAAATTTCTTCTGAGCATGCGTGGCACATTGTCCGGTCGGACTAGGCTACACACGATCGGAATTGACGCGATCGGACCATGTTGTCGGAAAATTTGAGATCCAGCTCTCAAATGTTTTCCGTCGCAAATTCCGATGGAAAAAGCCCGCTAGAGCTCACACATGATCGGATTTTCCGACAACATAATCCGATCAGACTTTTTCCATCGGAATATCCGACCGCGTGTACAAGGCATAAGACTGGGATGCCATTTAAGTTCATGTGTGTGTAAAGGCAGGCGTCCCAATAATTTTGGCAATATAGTGTATATCAAACTACAACAAAGAGACACAACATATAAAGATAAGACTTAAGTATTGCTCATAGATGTCAATGTTTTGGAGAGACCATTAGATGATTAGCCATGACAAAAATGACCATGCTGTCAGTGGAATACTCGGCACAACCATGATGAGGTGAAAAGGAATATAAGTGTGAATGATAATGACAGATGAACTGGTAATGGAAGAACTGGTCATGGAAGAACTGGTAATGGAAGAACTGGTAATGGAATTGGGTTAAGATGATGATGATGGGTTATTAGTGGAGACAGGTGAAGGTGAAGCCAAAACAGATGCAGAGTCAACAAAAGGTGACTGTTGGGGGTCTTTAGAAGATCATTACCCTTCACGGTAAGAGATGCGGTGGTATGCTGGTCTCCACATACACACGTGTATTCACCAGTATCTTCCAGGTCCAACCGATTTATAACCAACTCCGCGCCAAGACCGTCCTGGACGAATCTGTATTTATCTCCAGGTTTTAGAGTCTTTAGTCCTTTCCTCCATTCCAGCGGAGCTTTTGGTTTGGTCAGCATACAACGTAGGGATGCCAACTCTCCCTCCAGGCCTTCTGTGCTCTTCAGTTCCTCCTTAAATCTCGGAGGAACAGCTGAACACGGGATGAAAAGAACATTTTAAAACACCAGGTGAGAAGCATATCCTGCGTCAAAAATAATTTTTATAAGGCTGGGGCAGAGAAGAGCAACCAAACTGGATAACGGAGGCGTGGAGGAGCTCACATATGAGGGAAGATTAGCCCGAAAACAAATTTGAGCATTCTTAAGGAAGGTGGCCTATGACGGCGTGAGTGCACGTGACCTCAGAACGATGTTGTCTTAAGGAAGGTGTCCTATGACTGTGTGAGTGCACGTGACCTCAGAACGATGTTGTGTCATGCATTTTAAAGATGTGTGACTGTCATTGAGAATGTACACCAATTCTGTGAGTGAGTGGGCCCCCCCCGGACCTGAAGTGCCCTGAGCCCCCTAAGTGTAGTATGTTATATCTAATGTATATATATATATTATATATATTAGATATATGTAGTGTTTATTATTAATTTCATATAGGCATTTTATTTAGGCATTCTAAGACAAGTTCATTCTAGGCAGGCCATATTGTTATCTGTTAACCTAATTACACATATCAAAGGGGAAGTGGCCAAACAAGAATTACTCCACATATCAGAGGGGAACAGATAATGATTCTGGGCTATGTTGATGTTAATATGCAAGAATATAGATTGGGGATTCAAGTCTATTCTACGCCACAAAAGGGTGTTCAGGTGGCATCTCTTAATCTAATCAGTAGTCACACATATCAAAGGGGACTTGTTAATGTTAATATGCAAGAATGCAGATTAGGGCAATTTATGACTACAGCTGTTCACAGCTTGGGGTGATCTGCTGTCACTCTGAAAGACAGGAGCAGATCAAAGCATTTAATGGAAACGGCCAATCAAATTGCTCAGCCATTCAGTGTGTGTGGGGGATATAACAGGACATTCAATCTGTTTAGAAGTGTGTGTTCTTATGAAGGCACCAAAAGTCACATGGTTTCATGGGGCTCTAAATCTGGCCCTAATAACAGACATGCAATTAAAAGTGATGCAAGATAACTTATATTAAGGCCAACATTAAAAAGAATAGGGCCTAAAGCACACATCAACCATATTCTGAGACTGCGCACATTACCTAGTTACATAGTTGGTGAGGTTGAAAAAAAGGACACCAGTCCATCCAGTTCAACCTATGATGTGTGTGTGTTTGTGTATGTGTTTACGTCCATAGTACATTGTATATCCCTGTATGTTATGGTCGTTAAGGTGCCCATCTAATCGTTTTTTAAAACTATCGACACTCCCTGCTGATACCACTGCTTGTGGAAGAGAATTCCCCATCCTTACCGCTCTGACAGTAAAGAACCCTCTATGTAGTTTAAGGTTAAAGTCCCCCAACCCATTATTTTGTTGGCGGGAGGGCACAAGGAACCCAGAATCCCTTGGAAAGGTTGGGAAACCCATGTTTCAGCTCCCCAGACAACTCTTATGTCTAAGTCACCCTGTGCCATCCTGGTACAGGGTGAGTGAGAAAATATATCTGGGATTACTTAAAATGTAAGTAAGTAATATTTATCCACAGTATCTCCCAGGATATATGTAAAGACTATTCTTAGGTTGTTAATTCTGAACAATACACAATCCTTGAAAGAGCTGATTACATTGACCTCCGGAGACGGACTGTCTGGTCACCTAGGCTGCCTTAAGTGCTGGGTTAATTAACATGTTAATTATGTGATTGTCTTTTAAAGTTGTTGCTATAGGGGAGGGGGGAGTATCCATGAGCAGCCCTACCTCATTATCTAACCCCTTGTGTTAAAAGTGTATAAAAAGGCTGTATTCTGTGCAAAAAATCAGTTCAAGATTCTACAAGCTATTTTCGGCTAGACTTGTATTCAATGCAGCTATGATAATATATCTCTCTGATAGTCAGATTGGAGGAAGCGGGATATACTGACAGAAGCACTCAATCCGAGTGCGGGATCGGAATCCATCACAATCTTCTTGCAAGGTTTCCACATCCTGTTATTGCCCTGCTTAAAGTGGTTGTACACCCTGTACAACCACTTTTACCTACAGGTAAGCCTATATTAAGGCTTACCTGTAGGTGCTGGAAATATCTCCTAAACCTCCACGGTTTAGGAGATATTTATGAAAAGGCAGAGCGCCGATGACTACGGCGCTTGCACCAATGTCATTGGCGCATGCACACTTTAGAAAGGGCACATCGTGCCGTTTCTAATAGGGGTCATGCCGCGACTAGCAGCTTCTGCACGCATGCACGGGAGTGACGTCACGCAGCTCCGGCCAGTCGCAGAGCCGGAGTTCAATGACCAAAGACCATCAGTGCTGCCCATCAGTGCCCATAAGTGCTGCCTATCCGTGCCGCCTATGAGTGCCCACCAGTGCTGCCCACCATTGCCCACCAGTGCTGCCCATCAGTGCCCACCAGTACCACCTATCAGTGCCCACCAGTGCGGCATAGTAGTGCCTCCTCATCAGTACCACCTAATCAGTGCCCATAAGTGCCACCTCATCAGCGCACATCAGTGCCCACCAGTGCTGCCCATCAGTGCCCACCAGTACCACCTATCAGTGCCCACCAGTGCGGCATAGTAGTGCCTCTTCATCATTGCCACCTAATCAGTGCCCATAAGTGCCACCTCATCAGCGCACATCAGTGCCCATCAGTGCCCACCAGTACCACCTATCAGTGCCCACCAGTGTGGCATAGTAGTGCCTCCTCATCATTACCACCTAATCAGTGCCCATAAGTGCCACCTCATCAGCGCACATCAGTGAAGGAGAAAATTACTTATTTACAAAATTTACTGACAGAAAATAAGAAAAACTTTTTGTTTTCAAAATATTCAGGCTTTTTTCTTATAAAAAATAAAAATCCCAGCAGTGATTAAATACCACCAAAAGAAAGCTCTATTTGTGTGAAGAAAAAGATTAAAAAAAAAATCATCTTGGTACAGTGTTGCTTGACCACGCAATTGTTATTCAAAGTTACTACAGCGCTGAAAGCTAGAAAATGGCCTGGGCAGGAAGGGGGTGACAGTGCCCAGTATTGAAGTCAGTGTTGCCAACCGTAAGTATTTTTACTGGCAGCCAGTAAAAAACAGGCATTTTTCTCCTGCCAGTAAAAGCCAGTAAAAGGAAAAAGTTTCCAGATGTTCGGCTCGGTCCAAAGCCGGCCAAGACCATCGGAGTCCCTGCTACAGTGTGTTCGGGCAGCTCTGGTGGAGGCGGTGTCCAAGCGTGTCGTGTGATGTCATGGCTCAAGGGAGCCGAGCAGAGCGACCAGAGCCTCGTGTGCGGGTCTGTAGGACAGGAGCAGGGCAGGTCGGGAGCGGGGCTGTCAGTGCTGTTTAGACTGGAGTGGACTGACGGGACCAAGAGTCAACTTCATGTGTGTATGTGTGCCTTCCTATTCTAATTTCTTGCCCTCCTGAGTCCTGTCCCTGAGCTACTTACTTACTATATCGAAAATAAAATAAGAAGTATGTTTTTTGCCCTAATATCTACCTTAAATCACATCGCTAATCGCATATTGTACTTGTTTGTAGCCTAGACATGTGCACTGACAAAAAATTTGTTCATTTTCGTTTCATTCGTTTTTTTGCTTTTTTCGGAAATTCGGAAAATCGAAAATTCGGGAATTCAGAAATTCGGAATTCGGAAATTTCGGGAATTTCGGGAATTTTCACATTTGTTTTTCGTATTTCCGAATTTCGAATTTTCAGATTTCCGAATTTCGTATTTTCGGATTTCCGAATTATCGAATTTTCGAATTTTCGAATTTCCGAATTTAGGATTTTCGGTTTTTCGAAATTCCGAATTTTCGGACTTTCGGATTTTCGGAATTCGGGAATTCAAAGATTTGAAAATGCCAAAATTTGAAAATCTGAAAAAAAGAAGAAAATCAGTTTAATTAATAACTAACTATTAAATTAACTAGTACAAATTTATCCGAAGTTACGAATTATCTGAAATAACGAATGCCGCATCTAACCAAATGTAACGGAACAAATAAATAATAAATAATTAATAATAATAAAAAGGTTTTATTATTATTATTGTTGTGTATTATTATTAATTTGTTCCGTTACATTTGGTTAGATGCGGCATTCGTTATTTCAGATAATTCGTAACTTCGGATAAATTCGCACTCGTTACGTTCACTAACAGACAAATTTGAAAGGGAATTCCAATACCTATAATTTAATATGTAGTTATTATTAAGTTTTTAACAGATTTTCTTTCTTTTTTTCAGATTTTCGATTTTTCAAATTTTTGAATTTCCGAATTCCGTAAATTAGGAAAATCGAAAAATCAGAAATTCGGAAATCCAGAAATCCCAAAATTCGGAAATCCGAAAATACGAAATTCGGAAATTAAAAATTCGAAATTCGGAAATCCGAAAATGCGAAATTCGGAAATTCGTAATTTCGTAATTTCGGAAATTCGTAATTTCGTAATTTCGGAAATTCGAAATTCAGAAATTCGAAAATTCGAAATTCGAAAATTTGAAATTCGGAAATTCGTAATTTCGGAAATTCGTAATTTCGGAAATCCGAAACTTCGAAATTCGGAAATCCGAAAATTTTCGGAAGTTGAAAAATTCGGAAAATCGGAATTAACGAATTTGTCAAAATTCGTTAAAAAACTAATTAGGAACTAAACAAATTGCACATGTCTATTGTAGCCTAAATACTAAAATTTTCACTTAAAAACTGTAATTTGGAACTTTTGGAAATGCCAGTAAAAACTTGGCTGTGCCAGGAAATTTTGGGTGTCGTGTCAGTAAATTTCAATCTGGTAGGTTGGCAACACTGATTCTGATTGAGGTGGTTAATAAGACCGCTAACATCTTACTTTATATAAGAACTGTGACCACATATTGAAGTAACAGTAGATGATCTACCAACATATGAATTCATGCTGTTGGATGCTTCGAGATGTAAACAGGCCAATGAATACATACATTCAAAATTTAAATGAAAGTTAAATGAAAATGAAATGAAAATGACAGTAGTTACACATATAAAAACCCTGTAGTATAAAATGATGATAAATATGCATGCTTATTCACACTAGGTGAGAAAGGTTGAAAATGGCGGATGGAGAAACATTTATATGGACGATGAATTTGGATGATTTTGGAGAAGACATGGGATAATTAGTAGGAAAGTGATGGTAGATATGATGAGAAGACCATTACCCTTTATGTTGAGGGATGCCTTTGTTTGCTGGTCTCCACATACACACATGTATTCCCCGGCATCATCCAGGTCCAGTCGACTTATAACTAGTTCTGCGGCGAGACCTTCTTGGACAAATTTATATTTATCTCCAGGTTTAAGAGTCTTCTGTCCTTTCCTCCACTCCAGAGAAGCCTTTGGTTTGGTCAACATGCAATGCAGAGTCACAGATTCCCCCTCCATACTTTCTTTGCTCTGAAGTTCTTCTTTAAATCGAGGTGGAAGAGCTGAATGCGGGATGAAAGGGCATTTGAAAATGCAAGATGGCACAATATGGAAGTCCAGTTCCATCTTTCAGACAATTATTGTAAGGCGGGACAACATAAATATCGACTTCATAAATACTATTCATTGCCTGTCTTTCCCCCCCTCATGCCAGTACATCTTCTAGAACAGTGTTTTCCAAACTTTTGGATCTGTACCCATGGTAGTGCTATACTTGACCGTACCACAGCTTTTTTTTTTTTTCATGTGGACTTCTGCTTTGCAGGATTGGTAATTTTAGAGATGGAAACCAGTAGCAGGCGCCAGATGCAGCATAGTATTTTACATCGTAGGGTGGAGCTGTTACTTCTATGGGCTCCAATGCTTCTTCTAGAGAGATCAGAATCTGGAAGACTGGCGAAGGGATGTTTTCCGTTAACCCACTGGGAACAACAGGTGGCACATTTGGTAATATTCCGTAGTAATACTCCAACAATGCCAAGGTTGGGATGGTGCTACACAGCTGACCAAGGTTTGAAAAACACTGTTTAAGATGAATCTGTTTCAGGTTTCCCTTTCTTTAGTCCAGGGGTCTCCAAACTTTTTCAAACAAAGGGCCACTTTATTGTCCTTCAGACATTAGGAGGGTTGTGGCCAGCAGGGGAAGCAAATGTCACGGGCCCAGCATCAGTGAGAACACATATGGCCTCAGGGTTGGTGGTCAACAGGAGGAGGAGTATTCCCCCTATTAGTAGGAGGAATAGTATCCCATCATTGGTATCAGTGGATGATATAGTGCCCCATTGTTGGTGCCAGTGGGAGAAATTGTGCCCCAAGGGCTGATTAAAGGCTAGCAAAGGGCCACATCTGGCAGTTTGGAGACCCCTGCTTTAGTCCTACAAGTCTCACAACAGGTCAAGCTTTCCAGACCTTCAGGTAGATGACTAAACTTTGTTATAGCAATTCCACCAAATATTTCACGTTTGGTTGTGTGAAGGATTAAACTTTGCCCACTGGCTGAGCTGAAACTATTGAGATGCAGGATCCAGTCATCTTAAATTAGCTTATTAAATCTCAAAACATATGTCCATGCAGCCACAAATGTAAATATAGAAGTGTAACGTCCTGTTAAAAATGTTTATTTCTATTTAGACTAGCCTTTCTCAACCTTTTCAACATGGAGGAACCCTTAAAATAACTTTCTGGTCTCAGGGAACACGTGCTAATAATAGCAGGATGGTCACTGGGAAGAATTGGTCCTTCCATTGGTGGTCACTGGGAAAAATTCCCAACCTTACTGGTCCTTACTGAGCCCACAGACCCAAAAAGATCGCTTTTGTCCATAGTCGTTGGTATCTGAGAGTCAGAAACTGCTCATTGCAAGAAACCCCCGAACAACCTATGGGGGAACCCTGGTTGAGAATGGCTGGTTCAGAATCCGAAAGGTGGTGCTTAGTTGGAGATCATGTGGCATTCAAGTGGTGGTAAAGGCTGATGTTTATTTACCTTCATCCATTATGTGCATAAAGCTGAAAAAAACTTCAGTCTGTTGCTCCACCCAGCCCCCCTAATACTTATCTTTGCCCGATCACAATCCAGCGCTCAGCTTTCTCCCTCCTCATTTGCTCAGACACAGCAACGAGCTCCCGCCGCTGTCAATCACAGCCAGTGAGGAGGGTGGGGCTCGGGAGCGGGCACAAATGAATGCCCTCATAGCAGGCGGCTTGCTATGGGGGCACTCAGCAGGACTGAGGGGCCTGGAGCATAAGTAAGGACCTGCGAAGAGGTGGATTGGGGATGCTCTGTGCATACCCATTACAAAGAGCATTTTTATTTATTTTTTTAAATTTAAACAGAGTCTTAAAAGCGGAGTTCCAACCAAAAGTAAAAATCTGTCTCCCCCCCTCCAGTGCCACATTTGGCACCTTTCAGGGGGGGCGGGTGCCTGTTTTTGACAGGTACCTGTCCCCACTTCCGTCAGACCTCGCTGTGGCAAGGTACGTCAGAAGTTCTGACCCCCTCCTCCTTCCCCACCCCAGGGCTATTCAGAAAGCGCAGTGCGCTTTGCGAATGCGCAGTAGGGAATTGGCTGAGATGCCACAGGGCTTCAATGCCGGTTTCCCCTTACAGGCTACGGCGGAGGCATCACCTGAGAGTGTTTATTGATTGGTTTGCGCAAAAGTTATAGCGTCTACAAAATAGGGGATAGTTTTATGGCATTTTTATGCATTTTTATTAACAATTTTTTTTTATACTAGTAATGGAGGCGATCAGCAATTTTTATCGTGACTGCGACATTATGGCGGACACATCGTACACTTTTGGCACGATTTTGGGACCATTTACATTTATACAGCGATCAGTGCAATTAAAAATGCATTGATTACTGTGTAAATGTGACTGGCAGTGAAGGGGTTAACCACTAGGTGGCACTGTAGGGGTAAAGTGTGTCCTAGGGAGTGATTCTAACGGTGGGGGGAGGGGCTGTGTGTGACATGACACTGATCACCGCTCCTGATTACAGGGAGCTGTGATCAGTGTCATTAGGCAGAACAGGGAAATGCTTGTTTACATTAGCATTTCCCCGTTCCTCCCCACCGTGAGACGATCGCGGGTATCCCCGCGGACATTGAGTCCGCGGGACCCGCGACCACGTTCATGGAGTTCAAGCCACCTCTCAAAGGGCCATGTAGAGGTACGTTAATATGCCTGCCTGTACGTGCCCTTCTGCCGCAGTATATCTGCGTGAGGCGGTCGAGAAGCGGTTAAAAAAAAAAACTGTTTCATAAATAAAATAAAAAACAGTAACGTTAGCCCAATTTTTAATAACGTGAAAGATGATGTTACACCAAGTAAATAAATACCTAACATGTCACGCTTTAAAAAAACTGGTGGAATGGCGCCTAACTTCGATACTTAAAAATTTCCATAGGCGACGCTTCAAATTTTTTTTACAGGTTACATATTTAGAGTTACAGAGGAGGTCTAGTGCTAGAATTGTTGCTTTTGCTCTAACGTTCGCAGTGATACCTCACATGGGTGATTTGAACGCCGTTTACATATGTTGGCGCGACTTACGTATGCGTTCGCTTCCGTGCGCGAGCACGCAGGGAAAAATGTATTCTTTATTTTACTTTTATGAATTTTTTTTTTTTTACACTTTCTCTTTAAAAAAAATATTTTTTTTATTTTTTATCACTTTTATTCCTATTACAAGGAATGTAAATGAGCCTTGTAATAAGAGAGACATGGAGAGATGTGGGGACCCCTCATCTATCTCTCCTTCAGGCTGGAAAGGCTGAGATAAAAAAAGGTTTGCTAAAATCCAATCCTACTGTATACTATATAGTTTAACTAGAGAAGATTGTGTTTTTCTCAATAAAACTTGAGTTACACTTTAATTAGTTCTATAACCCAATTGGTGGGAGGAAACAAAGGCGGCTCTAGGCTTTGTGAGGCCTTAGGCAAATCTTAGACATGAGGCCCCACCCATGCCCAAAATGGGAAAAATAATTAAAGCAATAGAAATTAACTGTATAAATTGCATGATATTCCCTTTAACTGTAACACACACATAAGGCGAATTAGGCGGCCGTGAGGCCCCTAGGAGTGCGAGGCCTTAGGCGACCGCCTAATTTGCCTAATTAGAGAGCCGCCTCTGGGAGGAAAGTTTTGGAAGTTTTGGAACTACATGACACCACATGGTCAATACAATAGAGCCTAGCATCCAAAAGAATCAAGTTCTGCCCGCTGGGTGTAGAGAAAATTCCTAGTGACTGTACAAAGATAAGTATATAAGACAGGCAACAAAACCAAAATAATTTCGTCCAACCACGTCAGCATTGTCAGAAAGATGAAGTGGGCACAATGGAAGGACAAGGTGTGTGGTAAGTAAGGTTTTCTGACTATTAGAAGTGGAGTGATGATGGAATCAAAACCATTTATGACAAATACGGTGAATGAATACGGTGAATGAACACATTATAATTGGGTTAAGGAAACTCGGTGCAGGTAGAGATAGCAGGAGGACAGCACAAGGCTGCTATTATTGAAGTTTTACCGCTCACGCTCAGGGACGCAGTTGTCCGGTAGTTTCCACATATGCAAGTGTACTCGCCGGCATCCTTCACCTTCACGTTATCTATTACCAGCTCAGCAATAAGACCCTCCTGGATGAACCGGTACTTGTCACTTGGTTTCAGAGGTTTGTGTCCTTTTCTCCATTCTAGGAATGCGTCGGGTTTCGTCAACTCGCAGATTAGCGTGGCTGAAGTTCCCTCAATGACTTCCTTGCTTTTTAATTCCTTTTTAAATTGTGTTGGGCGGGCTGATACAGAATTAACAGCATGTTGATTATATGGCGCTCACAACAGTGGATAGCGGTGCTCCGGTTAAGAGCAAGTTCACCTACTACAAATTTTGATCATGTACTACAAATTATTTAAAGAGAACCTTTCAGGTTTCTAAATAAGCCAAAAGCCCAGTTTCCTGCAACAGAATAGCTCATATACTTACCTGTCCAGAGGCCTGTGTGTAGGCAGGTGCAGTCTATTTTCGCCACTGCAGGTGGCGCTTGACCACAGCCACATGGCAGAGGGAGAGGAAGTCAAGAGGAACATGGTTCCTCTATGGTTTCCTGGGTTACTGGGGCAGCGACCCAGTTGGATTCTGACAACCCATGTGACCCTGGTGGCCATCTTAGGTCAGGGAGAGAGATGACCACCGCTCCAGAGGGATCCTTCAAGGCGAATGCTTCCACTCCTAGTGTGGAGCTCCAGGTGCAGGCTAATAACAAGGTAGTTAGAAAGTAACAAGGGGAACTCTGGACAGCCGCACACCAGACGAAGATGGAAAATCAAATGGATTTATTTAAAAACAGGAATCACATCAAAGTCCAAAAACACAGCAAAACAGGGAAGGGGGGGGCACACAGCTGACGCGTTTCATGCTAAATACAACGCTTACTCCTAGCTATGAGTAAGCGCTGTATCTAGCGTGAAACGCGTCAGCTGTGTGCCCCCCCTTCCCTGTTTTGCTGTGTTTTTGGACTTTGATGTGATTCCTGTTTTTAAATAAATCCATTAGATTTTTCATCTTCGTCTGGTGTGCGGCTGTCCAGAGTTCCCCTTGTTACTTTCTAACGGCCATCTTAGGTCAGGCGGAGTCTATTTAAGACCCTGGCTCTTGGGTTTAGAGCACATTTTGCATGTGGGTAGTATAGGGACAGCATACTCGTCTATCAGGGATAGTGAATAACCGCAGGCAGAGGTTCCAGATGGGTAGGTAAAGGATAGGGACACACCATTTATTCTGGAAACCATCCCACTTGGGCTTGGACCATTCCCCATGTGGCCAGGCCATATTCTGCCCCTGGAGACAGACGCTGTTAGATCAGCTGAGACCTGCTCTGCTACACACTGCTGTTTTAACCAGTGAGTGTTCTTGGTTGAGTTGCCTTCCCACCGGGGCTTGTTGTGAACTGTTGAAATTTAACCTTAATACAAGTTCCAATTACTGGCATCTGGACTCTATGTGGTTACTGCCACTGCACCCACCCACATGTGACTCTTACCTCCCTATGTTCAAGTGTTCTTTGGTTTCCAGAAGCCTTTGATCCCCACCATGCCCTACTACCCTTCTCTTACATCTATAAGGAGTCTAGTGTGCCATAGGAGAGGAGAGGGATACTCCAAAATGTGTTGCATGCTGAAGAGACTGTTCGAGGCTGCAATGCAGGAATGAGTTTAGAGTTCAGCCAAGTTTAGGTGTCTTCTACCAGGCAAGTGAGTATATTACCTCCTCTCTAGCTGGGAACTGGCCTTTTGATTTGTTTAGAGACCTGGTGGGGTCTTTTAAAGTGCTTTAACATGCATTATATAATGTTGGATACATATTGCAAGGAATGGAAATTTGAGGAGAACTGCAACTAAACAACTGTGCCTAAAATGAACAAGGCAAACAACAAACTCTTTCTTTTACGGCAAGACACCACTCCCAGTGTCCCCAGAGCCAGTGTAAGCCAGCAACAGCGTTCCTAATTGCCACCACGCCAATGCAGAGTCGCCTCCCCCTGCTGCCTGTACCAAACCATCTGCGCCTCCCACTGACTTCATTCTTGCGAGACACCAGTACCTGCTCCAGAATACACTGCCAAACCTCTTCTGTTCATGGTCTCAAATCTTCCCCCCACCATTTTCTACCCAGGATAGGAAGATTTTCTAGATGGCTACCCAGAAGTATTGTATATATCTGTGAAAATGCCTGTAGCATTCTGCTAATGTAGAACAGGCTGCAAGGTAAAGCTGGACATAGATGGTTCGAATCTCAGTTTGGTTCAAATTCCCTGGATTAATGATCTACCACTTTTATCTAATCATAAGAATGCCTCAGCTATGGTAAATCTGATGGGCTCAAGAAATGCTAGTCCTTCTAACTATATTGTAAGGTTGGCTTTAAGCCAGCCATAGACGGTTTGAATCTCAGCCAGTTCAGCAGGGACCAGCCGAGATTCGAACCATGCATGGGCAGGTTGATTGTACCCAAGTTGATTGACCGATCAACTTGTGTACAACCAGGCTGTCGGATTTTTTTAATGCGATTATTGATGGTGGCTATAGCTAGCAATAATCACTGTATGTTCTCCTGGAGGCTCCCCCGCACCCCACCACCAGGAGAAAACAATAGCTCTTAGGGAGGGATTCCCCCATCAACACTGACTGGGGGAATCGCACCGTCTATGTCCAGCTTTAATCTAGTTTGAGTATGTTTTTCAAAATACAGAGAGTTTTGCTACAAAAGGGAGCAACCATAGCATAAGTGATTGTTTACTTATCAACATCACTATGAAACCTAGAGTGGACCCCTTAGCCTAGCTAGATAATAATGTACAATGCAGAGATGACAGCTTTGTTGGAATTTGTTTCTTCTAGGATCCATCTTTATGTTTCCATGGTCATTTAAAAGCTGTATTTTTGTTAAAGGAACCTGCCATCAGTCAGAAGACCCTTGATTCTCATGAACAGGATTGCCAAAAGTCCAATGTTTTATGGCCCACGATAGTAATACTGGGGCTCAACACCAACTAAATACAGTATAGTTAAGAGGGCTAGTATTTCTTGTACCCATCAGATTTACCTTAGCTAAGCATGCTGCAGGCCCGTCAAGTTCCTCCACCCCAAACTCACTCATCCATGTTTTTATGGACCTTGCTTTGTGCACTGGTCCAAATCATTTGGTGGAGAGGGGATTATGGTTTGGGCTTGTTCTTCGGGGGTTGGGCTTGGCCCCTTAGTTCCAGTGAAGGGAATTCTTAAGGCATTAGCATACCAAGACATTTTGGACAATTTCACGCTCCCAAACTTTGTGGGAACAGTTTGGGGACGGCCCCTTCCTGTTCCATCATGATTGCGCACCAGTGCACAAAGCAAGGTCCATAAAGACACGGATGAGCGAGTTTGGGGTTAAGGAACCTGACTGGCCTGCAGCATGCTTTAGCTATGGTAAATACACAGAGTTCTGATCTCAACCCAATAGAACTCCTTTGGGATGAATTAGAGTGGAGACTGCGAGCAAGGCCTTCTCGTGCAACATCAGTGCCTGACCTCACAAAAGCCCTTCTTGAAGAATGGTCAAACATTCCCATAGACACACTCCTAAACCTTGTGGACAGCTTCCCAGAAGAGTTGAAGCTGTTATAGCTGCAAAGGGTGGGACAACTCAATATTGAACCCTACGGACTAATGCCCCATACACACGGTCGGAAATTCCGACTACAAAATCCGTCTGATTTTTTCCGACGGATTTTTTCCGACACTGGTGTTGCATACACACGGTCAGACAAAGTTGTCGGAAAATCCGATCATTCTGAACGTGGTGACGTTCGTTGCGTACGATGGAACTACGTAGAGGCTAGTAGCCAATAGCTTTGGTCTCGTAATTTGATCTGAGCATGCGTGGCACTTTGTTCGTCGGAATTCGCTACACACGATCGGAAAAAGTCCGATCGGACTTTGTTGTCGGAAAATTTGAGAGCAGGATCTCAAATTTTTTCCGACGGAAAAAGTCCTGATGGCGCCCACACACGGTCGGATTTTCCGACAACATGGTCCGATGGGACATTTTCCGTCGGAAATTCCGACCGTGTGTACGGGGCATAAGACTGGAATGCCATTTAAGGTCATGCGTGTGTAAAGGCAGGTGTCCCAATACTTTTGACAGTATAGTGTGTATATACAATGCAAAGTCTGCAATATTAGTTGCAAAGTGATGACTTAATCAAGGGACTTGCAATGCAGAGCGACAGATGGTAGGATGGAACAGATGAAAAGGCAAGTATAGGGATTACGATGAATGACGATAAAATGGAAATTGAAACAAGATGGAAAAGGGAAGAGATGATAGAAACTGGTCAAGAATGAGGTTGGATCTAGAATCCCAAAAGTAAAAAAATGTAAAAAAAAATTACCCTTCACAGTTATGGAGGCCGTTGTTTTATGTTCTCCACACACGCATGTGTAGTCTCCCGCATCCTCCAGGTCCAGTTGACTAATAACCAACTCAGCGACAAGACCTTCTTGGACAAATTTATATCTATCTCCAGGTTTAAGTGTCTTCTGGCCTTTCCTCCACTCCAGAGAAGCTTTTGGCTTGGTCAACTTGCAATGCAATTTCACTGACTCACCTTCAACGCCTTCCTTGTTCGCTAGTCCTTCCTGAAACTGTGGAGGAAGTGCTGAAAATATAAAAAAAAGATCAGATTTATAAATCAGCCGCAGAACCAACAGTTGATGACGATGAAGGATTAGTTGTTAAAAGTGAGGCACAGTAATGGGATGAGCAGTGAGTCGAAAAATGATGAGAAGGGAAGGCGAAGATGCTTGATTAAATGACGAGGAGGAACAGAAAGTGATGAAGATGCTGTTAATGGACATCTAAAGAAGACTAGGAATTCTAAAATACCCTTCACAGTTAATGACGCGGCGGTCTGGTTATCTCCGCAGACACAAATATATCTCCCGGTATCGTGTTGATCCAGATTATTTACAACCAGTTCTGCCACAAGGCCCTCCTGTATGAGCTTGTACTTTTCACTTGACTTGATAATTTTCTGTCCTTTCCGCCATTCGAGGGAAGCGTCTGGTTTGGTCAACTCACAGTGCAAAGTTACAGAGTTCCCTTCTACGGCTTCAAGGCTTTTCAGTTCCTCTTTAAATTCTGGCGGCAAAGCTAGCGCAAAATTGAGACAAACAGACGTACGATTAGGACCTATTCCTTCCCCATCAGACAAACCTTAAAAGTAACACATTGATTTTCTTTTTTTTTAAACTACATTTTCATTTTACCACCATCAAAACGATTCATACAAAAATAAATACTTGTAAGGAAAGCCCTTTGGAAAACGTCAACGGAAAGAAAAAAACTCCCCAAAGCCCCCAAATTCTCTTTGTGATAAAATATGATTTTTTTTAAATGTAGCGCTGGCTCCTGACGAGCAGGCGCTATTGTTTTTGAAAATGAAGTTGCCTGAAGCCACAGTTGGGCTTCAGGATCATTTCACTACATTTCTGGTTTCAGTACCAGTCAGCTGGGTTGCACTGGGTTTTCCTTGACCGCAAGTGTCGCTGTCACCGCTGGCAAGGGTAGAAACGCAGTCTAGCTGGATGCATTAAATGCCACTTATCTCTCGGAACCAGCCCAGTGGGAGTGTTCTCCTGCTGTGTTTTCTGGGGGGTGGTATTTAAGGTACCGACGATATGTTAGCGTAGGATTATTTTCTGTCTGTTTGGTTCTGGTGTTCCTCCTGACCCAGCCCCATGGCCCTCCTGGCCTGGGGTGCGGAACCATGCATCCTGTGTCTCGGGGCTGGCTAGCCCAAGGCAACGTAACTGAAGGGACCTATTGATCCAAGGAAGGTCTGGTGCCGTCTCAACTGAAGGGAGAGGCCCAGCAACTGAAGTACCCCCTGGGAGGACTCGATCAGGAGAAGGCCATGTGCAAGGCTGGATTCCCTGACGGAGCCTGGAGACTCAGTTGAAGGAGGCCACCTGGATCAACACCCATAGGGTATCGCCGGATCGGCTGAGAGAAACTGGTACCATATATTAGTTCTCTAAAAATTCATCAAATCCATCAGTGATGCTAGTGTAACCTACAAGTCTGTGGCAGAGACTTTACCGAGCATCCTACCGGCTGCTAGGCCTAGTGAGAGAGGTCTACCTGGGGGGTAATTGAATCCAGTTTGTGGAGCAGTAATATCCTCTGGATTCTTCTAGTATTTTCACCCTGAAATCTTAAGTACCTGAACTCACCCCTAACCCTCTACCCTTTATTACGAGACTTTGTCTTCTTTTTCTAAATATATAACCCAAAAGAGGATTCAGTGTCAGTCTCAACATTACTTTGGGACACTTTATACGGGATCCCCAAGACAGAGAAGCAAGTAAGTGAGGTAACGGTAAGCCCAAATAAAACCAGCAGCTCCTTTGGGGGTCAGTGCTACATAAATATAAATTTCGGAGCAAAATATCCTAAATGAAACATAATGATTATAGGAAATGTTGTTAAAGTCCATCTGAAAGGGTGATTCTCAATGCAAGTTGGCATTTTAAATCTCTTAAAGGATATGTAATCTACTTCTTTATTAAATGTAAATGCAGATGAGAAGCAGGATTTCTCCTGCACCCTGCTGGGGAGTATTTGAGGGGGTTAGGACTGAACGGGGCTTTTACTTCATTTCCTGATGCTCCTCAAGATAGAGCAATGTGATGTCAATCTAAAGGGCTGTGGGTGGAGCTAGGCATGACTATTCACTGATAGGGATATGAACAGTGCCACCATCTAAGCAGCTACAGCAACAGCAATGGTGAAAAAAGCTGAAATGATCTCACTGTAAAAAGATGTTGTGTTGTGTTGTTGTAGGTAGGTATAGTCTATTCTCTTCGCTGTAGGTGGCACTTGACCGCAGAGGCATTTCATTTGGAAGAGAAGTCAAATGGAACTTGGTTCCTCTATGGTTTGCTGGGTCACTGGGGAAGACATCTGATTGGATGCTGCCACCCCATGTAACTCTGGCAGCCATGCTGGTTCAGGCAGAGAATATTTAAGGCCCCAGCCCCCAGGCTTGGCACGCATTTCGCATGTAGGTAGTGTAGGGACAGGTAACCCGTCTAACAGGGACAGTGATTAGTGTCAGGGAGAGGTTCCAGATGAGTTCCATCCTTCCCGAAGACCTCCCCATTTGGGTACGGACTGGCCAAGGCGCTTCCCGTCCCTCAAGACAGATGCTGTCGGCATATTCAAGACCAGGTCTTCTACACACCACTGTTACATGCTGTAAGTGTTCCCAGTTGGGCTCCTTCCTGCTGGGATTGTTGTGAATTGCTGAACTTTAACATTAGAGCAGAGCTCCGTCCAAAAGAGAAAGCTCTGCTTGTTCGCACCCTCGCACCCCTCGACTGCCAGATTTGGCACTTTTTTGGGAGGGAGCGAGTACCTGGTCCCAGAAGATGGCGGCCCCATTCAGAAAGCGCAGCACGACTCACACATGAGCAGTAGGGAACTGGCCGTGAAGCCGGGAGGCTTCACTGCTGGTTTCCCTTAGTGAAGATGCCAGCGCCTGCACCCGAAGCCGATTGAAGAATCGTCTCGGGGTGCCAACATCGCTGAAACCAAAGACAGAAAAGTGTCTTTATATTAAAAGTCATCAGCTACAGTATTTATAGCTGCTGATTTTTTTGCCTAGACTGTAGCTCTGTAACTGGACTTAAGGGTTTACTGCCGCCGCACTATGCTGCACCTCCCCACATTTTGTCACTATAAACTGAAGTGCCTACTCAAAAGTTCCACTGGCGGAATCCACAGGCAATTGCAAAATTTTTCAGGGATTTCTTAAAAATCCCAAAGAGCCCATTTCAACTAATATGGGCAGCCTACAGCACATATGCAATTTTTTAGCTTGAACATAGTTATTCTTGAGTTTAGACATTAGTAACAACATTTAGTTTTAGAAAGTTATCGGCCATCTAAGGTGGTTAATATATACTGAAGCCTAAGTTGTAAGTTTACCACGCCTATGCTACTAGTATAATTGCAAACATAATAGTAAGTAGTAGTAGTACAATGGATGTGATCTATAAATTTACCATTCACTACTAATGTAGCTGAAGTCTGTTGCTCTCCACACATACAAGAGTATTGGCCTCCATCTTGAAAAGCTAAGTTATGAATTACAAGCTCGGCATTGAAGCCATCTTGGCTAATTTTGTACTTATCATTTGGCTGGAGGACCGTGTTTCCTTTCCTCCATTCTAGGCGAGCGTTTGCCTTGGTCAACTCACAGTTCAAAATGGCCGACTGCCCTTCCACACACTCTTTGTTTTTTAGCTCAGTTTTGAACTTGGGTGGCAAAGCTGGCAGAATGTAGAAGACATTATTACTGGTATGAAAACGTACACATGCTGCTGATCATCATAAACCTAAATACACAGTAAGCCTAGTCAACTATGTCCAATTTTGGCTATTTTTATACTATTAATGAGTAAGCAGAATAAATGGCTTCGTACATCATTTTTTCGAGGAGCTTTATCAGCCACAGGAACAGCTTCCTGGAGCTGCATATTGATGTCTGTCTCCAAAAGAAACAAAAAAACAAAAACAAACATGCCCTCTGAGAGGCCTTAAGACCTCACGCAAGTAGGGATATCGGACCTTTAAGACAGGTCCACCAGAGGTAAATCAAAATTGTTGAACCTATTGAGTCAATAAAGATAGTCATGGAATTCTAGAAAGTTCAAGATGAGTCCACCCAACACCAAAAAGCGCAAGATGTTGCAGTGTGCGTCTATATTTTTTAAACATTTTCTTTAGTGCAGTAACTGCAACCCATGGGCTGGATGTGGCCCTTTGCTTGCCTTTTATCCAGCCCTTGGGCTACCACCCCTCCCACAGACAACAATAATAGGGCACCATTCCTCCTACAGACACCAATGATGGGGCACCATTCCTCCCACAGACACCAATGATGGGGCACCATTCCTTCCACAGACACCATAGATGAGGCATCATTCCTCTTACAGACACCAATGATGTGGCATCATTCCTCCCATAGACACCAATGATGGGGTACCATTCCTCCCACAGATACAATAATGGGGCACCATTCCTCCCACAGACACCAATGACAGGGTACCATTCCTCCCACAGATACAATAATGAGGCACCATTCCTCACACAGACACCAATGATGGGGCACCATTCCTCCCACAGACACCAATGATGTGGCAACATTCCTCCCATAAACACTACAAATGGGGGGCATTCCTAATTTTAAAACCAACAATGGGGAACTATTACTTCCACTAAAACCAATAATGAGGCACAATTTGCTCTCACCGACACCATGGCATTTTCTAACGCCACTGGTGACAGTCTGGCCCCTCTAAAGCCTCAAGGCCAATAAACTGGCCCTTTGTTCAGAGAGTTTGGAGACCCCTGCTTTAGTTCTGTTTATAATACCTTTAACAGCTACAGCTGCAGATGTTTTTTGGTCTCCGCAGACACAGCTGTATATTCCCGCATCATTTTCATTGACATCTAAAATGACAAGTTCTGCCACCGAGCCATCTTGTCTCAACACATGCTTCTCCGATTGGGGAAGAACTTCGTTCTCTTTTTCCCACTGCACGGGTACGTTGGGTTTGCTAAGCTCACAGTGGAGGATGACTTTATCACCTTCTGTTGTGCTCTCATCCTTGAGCCCATGCTTGAAGTGGACAGGCAGTGCTAAGTAACGCGGGAGGTAAGGTGTAAATATGCAGGTTCTAAACTTTGAACAACTTACTGTACATAACATGTAACATTCTTTCAAATCTTACAACTTAACAACACCGAATCACATTAAAACATACAAAAAAAAAAAAAACACCAAAACCATTTTAACTGCATGCCTTTTGATATGTCTTTATATTTTTGCTTTATTGGGAACTAATTTTTTGTCAATAGCATACATTATCATAGGCATGATATGCCAATTAATGCAGAGAATTGTGATTTTGCAAGTCAGCAATTTGAATTCTAGCCAAAATTCTGCTGAAGGTTCCTCAAGCCTGGACAGGATGCTGAACTTATTCTAGTAGCCAGGTATTCCGTGTGTCTAAAATACTGCTCCTTTTTCTTAACTTTTGAGCTTTAGCTGTTGGTGGCATTGGAGGCACTTGTGTCAAGGCTCCAAAAAGGATCTTCTAGTTCAAAGCTTTAACTGATTCCTTATTTCATGTTATCTTCCCCAAAATTTTCTGTATCCCTCACTGTAATTGCAATGTTTACTTTAATGTATTGAGCAAGTGCAAGTCACACGAAATACCTAGTGATCCTTCTAGTCTTCTGTGGTAGCATAGTCAAGTCCCCCCTCCCCCCTTTGTGAAGCTGTAGTCCAGCCTTTCTCAACCTTTTCAACACAGAGGAACCCTTGAAATAGTTCTCGGGTCTCGAGGAACACCTGCTAAAAATTAGAGATCTACAACTCGTGATACATTAGTGTGATGGTTAGTGAGAGTAATGGTCTTTACACTTGTGGTTATTGGGAAGAATTACCTCCTTACAGATAGCTAAAAAGATCAATGGTGTCAGTGAGAACTTATCTGAGAGTTAGAAAGTGTCCAATGCTGAAGGAACCCCTGGAAACCTCTGGAGGAACCCTGGTTGAGAATCACTGCTGTAGTCCCTTAGGCGGACCATAGATGATGGCAACCATGGGTTGCAGACAAGAAAATCGAGTCAGTGTTGATGGGGGAATCCCTCCCGTGGAGCTATTGTGTTCTCCCAACAAGGGGGCGCAAGGAGCCATCCCTGCCAGGAGAACACTGATTATTGACTGATGACTGATTATTGCTAGCGTCTATAGCCACTGGCAATAATCTCATTTAAAAATCCAACATGCTGGTTGTACCCAAAGTTGATCAATAGATTGACTTGGGTACAATCATCCTGCCCATAGATGGTTCGAATCTCGGCTGGCCCCTGCCGAACCGACCAAGATTCAAACCATCTATGACCGGCTTTAGTCAACCTGCGGCATCTTAGCCTGACATTCACCCTGTGACAGACCTAGCCAGGACACAGGCTTTTGGAGAGGACTGAATGCGAGCCTCTTGCCGACCGATTATGGGCCCTGGATTTTAAGGGGCACAGGGTGAATGAGAACCCCACTATAATCTGTGCTAGTCAGATTCAATGCTGTATATATGTATATATAATGTGTCATGCTGTTGGGAAACACACATGTTAGATGCTAATATCATCAACTCCAGCCACCTGTCTGTTGTCTTGTATAATGTAAATGAGTCTAGTCTGGCTTGACACAGATTCTAAAGAGTATTTCACCTATTGTATGTGCTAATTAACCCTGCAATTGAATGAAGGAGTCCAGTGTTGATTTAGATAATTAGCTTGTGTTAATTCTGTTTCTGGCTACAGTTGTATTGTTAAATAATATGAGCAGGACGGGGGACCTCCTCTTCTACTGTATTATAAATACTTGTCATTTTGGTTCTAATAAATCAGTCCATGTTGAGCAGCTAAGCAAGTGTTGTCGTCATTTTGGTTCTAATAAATCAGTCCATGTTGAGCAGCTAAGCAAGTGTTGTCTTGTTTTGTGCTTGGGAGCGGTTGGAATATTTGATATCTATATTCAGACTGGGAGGAAGTGGTATATGACGAAAGCACTCAAGCGGAGTGTATGGACGTTTCGTCACATCCCCCATCAAGCCCGGCAAGTCCTCATTGACAGATAAGTAGTCATGCTCTGAATAGCTCCTTGGATTTGCAACCTCATTTGGAGTCTCATCCTCCCAACCTCAGAGGTCGTATAGTGGTCATGTGATCACAACTAAAACCAAACAAAAAAGGGTTTTTGAAGCACGTACGATTGCCAATATGGTTTTATATGGTAATGGGTGTACAACGACTGTAAAAAGCAAAATATGTGCTGTTGGTTTGGCGGGTACATAGAAATAGAAAGCCAAGCAGGACAAACACAACAGAAATTAAATAAAATAAAAAAACGGTAAGAGTACATTGTGCATCAAGGGAAGCAGCGTGGCACAAAGATGGTAGCAAGAATGTAAAAGATGGTTAAATATTAAGAATGGTAAAATTGTTACCATGTACTAAAAGTACTGCTGTGGAGTGCTCCTCTCCGCACACACATGAGTATTCTCCAGTGTCTTCTAGCTCCAAATTTCGTATTAAGAGTTCTACCATTGCTCCGTCCTGTCTCATGTCATACTTGTGACTTGGCTGGAGCACCTTGTCTCCTCTTCTCCACTCAATGGCCACTGGAGGTATGGTCAGCACTCCATGCAGTGTCACCGAAGAGCCCTCCTTACCTTCTATATTCTTCAACTCTTCTTTGAAAAGAACAGGCTTGGCTAAAGACACCAGATAAGAAGTTAACTGAAATACGCACTTTTTAAAAAATGTGAGTTATAACCCTTTCTTCAAAAACCTGTCTTGTTCTAAAGATAATATCTGTATGTATATTGAAGCATTAACTTTAAAAAGTAAAGAAAAATAGACTGGGGTTTACCATTGACTTTTACACTTGCTGTGGTTTCTTGCTCTCCACATGTACAGGTGTAATTTCCTTCATCTTTAAATTCGAGATTCTGGATGGTCAGTTCAGCCATTGTGTCCTTTAAGATCATCTTATGTTTATCACTTTGTTTCAAGGCCGTTTGACCTTTCTTCCAAACAACGGCGGTGGCTGGTTTAGAAAGCTCACAGCAGAGAGTGAGATGTTCTCCTTCCATGGATTCTTTGTCAACCAGTTTTTCTTTAAAGAGGGTTGGAAGAGCTAATGCATGTCAAGAATGTAAAAGATCATTGGTTAGGGTTTTGGCTGACGTCATAGAAGAAGTAGTAGTTTCTGACGCAATGAAGAGTTGGATGGACTGCCCCCCCCCCCCCCATAAACGAAAAGTTGTATAGAGTTTAAACCACTTCACACCCGGGCCAATTCTGACATTTCTCTCCTACATGTAAAATTCATAATTTTTTTGCTAGAAAATTACATAGACCCCCCAAACATTATATATGTTTTTTTAGCAAAGACCCTAGAGAATACAACGGCGGTCGTTTTTCAAACACGTTTTTTTGTAATAGGAATATGGCACGATCAGACCTATTTACAGTGAGATCAGGGTCAATAAAACCCCACATCTCACCTCTAGGCTGGGAAGCCTAAAATAAAAAAAAAAAATAAAACGATCACGGCTTCCCAGCCGAGGCGGTGCCGTTTTTTTGAATGCAGAGGCCGGGCGTGACGTCATAACATCGCGCCCGGCCTCCGAATGATCATAGAGACTCCGGCGACCATCTGGTCCGCCGGAAATCTCTATGATCACCATCTGGGGGGGCAGCGGATCCTGTGTCCGACTCACCAATGGAAGTGGTGAGTCGGAAGAAGCACCGGAAGGCGGCGGGAGGGGAGGGATGTCCCCGCCCGCCGCCTGTAAGAACGATCTAGCGACGGAGCAGCCGCTATGATCATTCTTATGGTGTAGGGAATCGCCGGCTGAAAAAGCCGATATCTGAATGATGTCTGTAGCTGCACCCATCATTCAGATATACCCCCGGAAAGTGAAGGGCGTCCCTGGACGGTCCTCCGGCGCAAAGTGGTTAAAACCTTGTAACTTATCTTTAAGTAGCCAGTTAAAAAAGATAACACAAAACCTATCCAGTAAATGTATCCAGAAAAATTGACATCACTATCAAACAAGCTACTTATCCTTAGCTACAACACTTCTACTCAATGGCCTAAACAGTTATTTTCTCATCCCATGCCCAACCTTCAAACTGGAGGACTAGCTTACAGCTTTTTGTATGTGTCATTACCAGAGGCATAACTAGAACCTTCAGGCCTCTGGTGCAAGTAACCATGAAGGGCCCCCCCCGACCCACAATTCCTGGGGGCCCTTTTCTTTGGTCCCTTTGCAACCCTGATAGTTCCAACACTGATACACCTGGAAGCAAAGCCTCACCTGAGGGCTCTGGCCACTATCCTGAGCTCATCTGGAAACACGCAGGTCTCTACAGTCTGGATAGTCAGTCGGCTCCAGCTTCCTCCGTGGGGCTCACACCCTGGTCACAGCTCTCCATCCTCCCGGCAATTTCAGACTACCAGCGGACACACAGACCCAACAGCCCCCTTCCTGCCTTCTTGGGGGCCCCCCATGGTGGTGGAACACCGCAAGTGTGACCTTTCTGACCCTGGTAGTTCTGCCACTGGTCATTACTGGAGATTGTCATGGTGGGTAACCCTACTAATAGCTATGTAACTATTGCCATGTAACTTTATGGCGTACACTCTTAAAAAATGTTTTAGGTATAGAAAAGCCCATGCCTACATAAGAGGTAAATAAATAAGTCACCAAAAAAAAAAGAAGACAATTTCACTTAATTTACCATTCACAGTCAAAGTGGCCGTGGTTTCCTGGTCTCCACAAATGCACGTGTAACTCCCAGCATCATTTTCGTTTAGACTGTTAATTATTAATTCGGCAAGGGGCCCTTCCTGCCTTTTGGTGTACTTGACACCAGCTTTTAAAGTCTGGCTCCCTTTTCTCCATTCTATGGTGGCATCAGGTTTGGTGAGTTCACATCGAAGGACGGCCTTTTCCCTCTCTGTAGCCTTTACATCCTTAAGCTCTTCTTTGAATAATGGAGGTAAAGCTAAAGATGGTAGAAGACATTTAGTATCTTCTCATCCAACAAGAGTTTCGATAACCAAAGACTAAAATCAGTTACAATAGACAAACCGCAAATTAAGGACATTTCAGTGGTAGTGATCGCACAGGAAAAAAACAGTTCACAATTTTTTTTTATTATAGAGTCAATAAAGTTGTTCATTTTTATTTTTACGCACGCTGTAGAAAAAGAAAGAAGAACGAGAAAGACTATAAATTGTTTGCTATCTACAAGCATATATAGTTTTTCCTAAATCTAATTTCATTTTTCATTGCAATCTATAAAGATTACAAGCCTTAAAAATAAGTATTAAAATAATGTATTTAATTTGAAAAAAAGAAAAAACGAATATGATTTAAGAAAAATTCAATGATGCAATCAAAGACTCAATAATCTTGTTTATTTTTTATTTTAAAATGCTGAAGAAATAGAAGACTGAGAAAGACCATATATTGTTTGTGATCTACAAGCATATATGATTTTTCTTAAATCTAATTTTGTTTTCTATTGCAATTTATAAAGATTACAAGCCTTAAAAATAAGTATTAAAAATGTATATAATTTGAAAAAATAATAAAAATAATATGATTTTTTTTAAAACGCGATGATGCAATCAGAGAGTCAATAATGTTTTTTTTATTTTAATGCAAGCTGAAGAAAAAGAAAGAAGACTGAGAAAGACTATAAGTTGTTTGTTGTCTACAAGCATATATCATTTTTCAGAAATTTAGTTTTTTATTGCACTTTATAAAGATTGCAAGCCTTAAAAATAAGCATTAAAATAATGTATTTAATTTGAAAAAAGAAAAAAAAAAGATTTAAAAAAAAAAAAAAAACGTGAAGATGCAATCAAGTAGTTTATTTTTTTTAACGCAAGCTGAAGAAATAGAAAGAAGACTGATAGAGACTGTAAATTGTTTGTTATCTACAAGCATATATAGTTTTTCTTAAAACTATTTTGTTTTTTTCTGCACTATATAAAGATTACAAGCCTTAAAAATAAGTATTAAAATAATTTACTAAAATAAAAAAATAAATAATATGATTAAAAAAAAGCGATGATGCAATCAGCATTTTAGTGTTAATAATTATTAAAACAAGTTAATGAGGGTGAGTGAATTTGTGAATGTTATGTTAGCAAGACCGCATGATATAAACTCAGATTTTAGAAGTGTTTAGAAAACCCCCTGCCTCCCTTGTGTTTTATTTCTGTTTAAATATATAAATATACAATTATACAATTTTATTTTTCATTTTTAAAATAATTATTACTTACAAATTAACATTATTTTCTGCAACATAAAGAATTGACAGATGGAATTTGCAGTTCCTTTGCATTGATGCTTGTCTTTACTTTGTAGCTAGGTTCCTATGTAAATCACTTTTTCTCTGACATATGATATATGATATATGTAATTGTTCCCCTTTTTTGAAAAGCTCTCATATATAGATTTATTCATCCTTTTTGGCTACCCATTTAGAGTTACATATTTGTTTTGCCTCTGGTGATTATCTTGATGAAAACACTTTTGACATATTATTTTATTGACGTTTATGCTGGCCACTGTTGGATATTGCCCCTTGTTTTACACCTTGGGGGGGGGGGGGGTATGTACATTCTTGGGGGGGTATGTAAGTCTGAACAGTTGAGCACTGTATATTGGAATCGATGATTGATTATATATACCGTATTTATCGGCATATAACACGCACTTTTTCCTCCTTAAAATCGGGGGAAAGTCGTGGGTGCGTGTTATACGCCGATACCCCAAAAAAAGTGACAAAAATGGCAAGCGCCGTGGGAAAAATAGCGAGTGCTGCCGAAAAAGATCGAATCGCGGCCTAAAAAACCCGAAGCGGCACCGGAATAGACCGAGGAGACTGTTCGGCTCTGCTCGTAGTCCCGCCTCCCTGCGCTCGCTCCGGAAACAGCAGGGAGGCGGGACCGCGAGCGGAGCCGAACAGTCGGCTCGGCCTTTTCCGGCGGGCGCTTCGGTCTTTTTTTTCGGCCGCCCACGCGACAGAGCGTCTCGGCGGCGGGAAATTTAAACCCGGACAGGACTGCAAATGACGCTGGCAAGTTACAATGACACTGGGCAAGGCTACAATGACGCTGGGCAAGCTGCAATGACGCTGGGCAAGCTACAATGACGCTGGGCAAGCTACAATGGCACTGGGCAAGCTACATTGGCACTGGGCAAGCTGCAATGACGCTGGGCAAGGCTGCAAATGACGCTTAAATGTAAGTTTTTTTTTCCCCTAAACTTCCCTCCTAAAACTTTTTTTCCTTAAAATGCCCTCCTAAACTTGGGGAGCGTGTTATACGCCGATAAATACGGTAATAAGCAAGTTTATTAGATGGATGTCAAACATGTATTTTCTTAAGATAGGTCACTCCCCCATAAACTTGGAAATAAAGGTCCTGAGGAAGCACTTATGTGAAATGCGTTGACCTTTTGGATTACTATGCATTTATGACTTCTATATTGTCATCATGAGAGATGTGAATGTACATTAGGGATATGTTATCTCATGACATTTTTATCTTGTGATTTTAACACAGTTCAATGAATTTAATGAAACATTTGTATTTTATCTGCGGTCGTTTCCCTGGTACTAGTAAAGTCTGCCTTTTTTTTCCATTTCTTTTCTAAGCAAACATAAAGAAGGTGACCGAAACTTGGTAAATCACATTGAAAACAGCGTTCCCCAATGCGCCAGGGCATTTACATATTTTTTTTTTCATTTTATGGTATTATTAATACAAATGCTGCAATAACAGGAAAGATGTTTATATTCTGCCATTTTACATTCAGTTAAATGACCATCAATGTGAAAATCCATGAGATAAAAAATTACAGATGTCATTTATGGAATGATTGCAATGTTAGAACTGCATATTGTGCAAAGAGAATCACAAAAAACATTAAAATGTATTTAAATGTATTCCAATCATTTTCTGGTTTATGTTTATTTCTGTTTATCCGTTTCTCAGCAAATTTAATGTATGTGAATAGCATATGTTTAAAAACTGCAACGCTGATTATTGGTATATTTTTTTGTAGAAGGGCAGGTGAAATCTACAAATGTGTGAGCTGGATTGGTGGAAAGACCAACACAGACGAGGGCCTGTGCAGGAAGGCAATGGAGACCCTTATTGCAATTACTATTCATCTAATTTCAAGGATTAAAAAAAAAAAAAACAGGAGTTAGCATTTCATCTTAGATTAGATAACCCGTGATTGTAAATACAGTTTAATACGGTATTGAATGTGCCTCCATATTTAAATTTTCGAAGACCTAAAGCAAATTTTTTTGGTCCACATCCAGGTTCCTATGCCATTAGATAAATGTTAAGAAACTTAGCCTTCAAGTCTTCTTGCTAAAGTGAGAAACTAAAAGGAAGCACAGGACGGATCAAGCGCCTTGAGGCGATTCAGTTCGCAGTTGCCGCGCTATACAAGTCTTTCATTCATTCAGAACACCGACAATACAGATAAACAAATCTGATTGGGTTTGGCTTAAAAATCGTGCATAAATTTTGCAAATCTTGCAGCAAATTGTCTATAGGGTTCCGTATGGGGGAAAATTTGACATTAATTTCTGGTTACCATATATTCTCGAGTATAAGCCGACCCGAATATAAGCCGAGGCACCTAATTTTACCACAAAAAAAATGGGAAAGTGTATTGACTCGAGTATAAGCCTAGGGTGAGAAATGCGCAGCTACTGTAAGTGGAAAAGAGCGTCAACAATGCCCATTTGCAGCCTCACTGTGCCCATTTGCAGCCGTAGGTTCCCCGAACTTCAAACTAGGTAGTTAAGGGTTCCTAGATGCCCCCTAGCTGCAGCCCACATTTAGAGTCCATGGACCCAAAGGGTCACGAAATGACATTGCTGCAGATGGACACAGTTGACCGACTTTGGGGCCCCGTATCTCGGGGCCACTTGGTGCTAGGAACCCCAAATTTGGTGTGCAAACTCAGTGGAACTACAATATATCCAAAGATGGGGTTCCTAGCATCAAGTCGGTTTGGAAAATGACAAGCATGGATGGATATGTTGTAGTGCTAGTTCCACTGGGTTTGCACACCAAATTTGGAGTTCCTAGCACCAAGTGGCCCCTCAATATAGGGGGCCCCAAAGTCGGGTTGGAAAATGTCATTCTCTGCTACAGAAAAGTGCTTGACTCGAGTTTAAGCCGAGGGGGGCATTTTCAGCACAAAAAAAGTGCTGAACAGTAAGCTCTTCTCAAGGAAAGTTAAATATAAAATAGGCTAATGCTGAGTACACACAAGCGGATTTTCCGTCAGAAACATCTTGGACGTTTTTTCCGACGGATTTCCGCTCAAGCTTGGCTTGCATACACACAGTCACACAAAAGTTTGCTGAACTTTCGACCGTCAAGTACGCGGTGACATACAACACTACGACGAGCCGAGAAAATTAAGTTCAATGTTTCCGAGCATGCGTCAAATTGTTTCCGAGCATGCGTAGGAATTTTGTGCGTCGAAATTGCTACAGATGATTGGAATTTCCGATCAGAACTTTTTCCGACCGAAAAATTGAGAACATGCTCTCAATCTTTTGCTGGCTGGAGTTCGGCCAGCAAAAGTCAGGTGGAGCATACACACGGACACATTTTACGACCAAAATCTCTCATCGGTCTTTTGCTGGCCGAATTTCCGATCGCCTGTATGCTGCATAAGGCTGCATTGCAGGTTGTTCCTTTTTTTGGTGGCGAACCTGCCAACTTTGCCAAAAAGTCACAATTCACAAACTTTGAAAATCCCAAATTCCATCCCTAACAGACAGCGGTGTAGAAGAGAGCTAGAGGATCAAGTGGATAGCACATGAGCTTTACAAAAGGCCCTCCAAGACCTTTTCAGCAGGACCTCCAACGACATAGTGGTGAGTCAACCCAACACCACCGCACCCCACTCCATCCACTTAAATAGTTTCCCCTGATATCTCCACAGACATTCCACAAACGAGAAGAAGACATTACCAGTTACTGTCACCGCAGCCGTCGTTTGCTGGTCCCCGCAGACACAAGAGTAATTTCCAGCGTCGTCCGGCACCAGGTGGCGTATAACCAGTTCTGACGTGGAACCTTCCTGTTGTAGCTTGTGTTTCTTGCTTTGCTTTATGACTTTGCCGTCCTTCTTCCACTCTACTTGAGCATCGGGCTTGTTGAGTTCACAGCACAGAGTCACCGATTCCCCCTCGGTAGCCTTCTGGTGGGTAAGCTCTTTGGTGAAGCGGGCTGGAAGCTCTTTGGGTAGAATATTACAAATACAGTATGATATACAACTAATCACCACAAGGAGTCCTCAACAGAAGAAAATATTAACAAAATTCATATTCCAACATTGAATGTAAAGGCATATTTGCCTGATCAAAAAGAAAACAGGGTAATCATAGCTGTATAAGTAATGTAATCAAACATAACATTTTATATATTATATTATCAGTCAATTATAAAATAGGGTGGTTAATCAAAGCAGGAACACCTTGGCCTATGGTACGTAGGAGATTTACTTACTTAAAGTAGAAGTAAACCCAATCATAAATATCTCATACGCAGGCCTTTTTTTCTCAGGGAATAGGTACAGGAACTTCCCCCGCCCTTCCGAACCACCTCTTGTCTCTGCCCCGACCCACCTCAGAGCACCGTTCCTTGGTGACACCCCCTACCAGCCTCCCAGTAATGCTGCTTTTTAGAGAATACAGAACCAAATAATTTTGTGGGGTTCAGTAGTTTGTTTGGAATTTGCTATTAATAACAAAAAAGACAGTAAAATAGATCCCCTGTAGTTAGTAACAATGAATGCACCCAGCAACAATAGACTCCCAATAGCCAGCATCAATAGACCCTGAAGCAGCCAGCAACAATAGACCCTCCAGCAGCCAGAAACAATAGACTCCCAATAGCCAGCATCAATAGACCCTCCAGCAGCCAGAAACAATAGACCCTTCAGCAGCCAGCAACAATAGACTCCCAATAGCCAGCATCAATATACCCTCCAGCAGACAGCATCAATAGACCCTCCAGCAGCCAGGAACAATAGACCCTCCAGCAGCCAGAAACAATAGACTCCCAATAGCCAGCATCAATATACCCTCCAGCAGCCAGCATCAATATACCCTCCAGCAGCCAGCAACAATAGACCCTCCAGCAGCCAGAAACAATAGACTCCCAATAGCCAGCAACAATAGACCCTCCAGCAGCCAGTAACAATAGACTCCCAATAACCAGCATCAATATACCCTCCAGCAGCCAGCATCAATATACCCTCCAGCAGCCAGCAACAATAGATCCTCCAGCAGCAAGAAACAATAGACTCCCAATAGCCAGCATCAATATACCCTCCAGCAGCCAGCATCGATATACCCTCCAGCAGCCAGAAACAATAGACTCCCAATAGCCAGCATCAATATACCCTCCAGCAGCCAGCATCAATATACCCTCCAGCAGCCAGCATCAATAGACCCCTCCCATAACAGTAGATCTTTCCCAGCAACGATTGTCCCCCAGCAACATATAATAGATCCTCTCCAGCAAAAATAGATTCCCCAGCAGCCAGCATCAACAGACCCTCCAACACACCCCAGTACCCCTTGCCATTAATAACATGAGTTGTCAGAACTGCGTTCTCCCACGCTCCCGCTAAGAAAAAAAGACCTGCTTGAACATGATATTATAATTTCAAAACTTGTTTCAACCTTTTTTTAAATTTGGAGCTTCCTTTGAAATAATTCCTGCCATGAAAATACTTGCTCAGGCACTTCCTTTTATGGGGTGACAACTGTCTCCCGAGTGATCTTCTGTGTTGTAACCCCCATCACATCCTCTAGACCTCTAGCAGCTGTGGCTGACCCACATTGCGCAGGTATGCTACGCCATTGTCACCATTATTAGGAAGCCACTTTAGAGCAATGATGTGAAACAGACACTTGAGCAAGTGCATGTAGACAGGAAGTGGCTGAAAGAGGTTGGAGGATATCAACAGCACCGAGATGGAAAAAAAGGTGAAAACTGTATTTTATACACAAAATATTTTTTTAATGAAACTTAGCAAACAAAATTCTATCATGTTTGAGTTTAGATCTACTTTAATAGCATGAAATAAACCTTATATAGACCAACTGAGGTCAATGCGCTGCAAATGGGTTGATAATCGGAAAAAGGTTTAGCATGCCAGGTGAATGTCATTGAAGGTCATTCATGCAAATGGCATCTAAGGAATCACTGGGCACTGAATCCTTCATGAGTTTACCCCTAAATTAAAGTTCAAGGCTATCTTACCCCGAACTTTGACCCGTGCAGCAGTCTGCTGGTCGCCAGTATCGCAGGTGTAGTTTCCAGAATCCTCTGCTGTTATGTTATGAATGAGAAGCTCCACCTTGGTTCCCGTTTGTCTGAGCTCATATTTGACACTGGCTTGAAGGTCTGTGATGCCCTTCTTCCAGACCACATGGGCATCAGCCTTGGTCACTTCACAGGAAAGAGTGACCGATGAACCCTCTTCTGCTTCGCAGTCTTTCAGATCTTGCTTAAAACGAACAGGAAGAGCTAAGAAAGAACAGGTGAATATCTACCTATTATTAGGTTCAAACAATCAAAACCGCTATAAAACTTCTTTGTCATCCAAAATCCCCTTCAGTGCCACTTTATTTCATAGACCTGTCAGTTGTAGTGGTGGCAGCATCTCAGAAACTGCTGACCCCCCTAGGGTTGTCAAACACCAGGGTTTGCAGAGTGACAGTTCTGGGTGTGAATACACCTTGGTAATCAGTGGCGAAGGTTATATTATACATTGTTGTTATAACGAAGAATGGAAAAAATGGAAGCAACTTAGATAAGCTGCATAACAACTTCAACATTTCAGAATAATTTTAGGTGGAAGTGACCAATTACATCTATCTATACCATTTTCAACACAAAGAAACCCTTGAAATAATGTTTGGGTCTCGGTGAACCAGTGCTAAAAATGACTACACAGTTGTGCTCATAAGTTTACATACCCTGACAGAATTTATGATTTCTTGGTCATTTTTCAGAGAATATGAATGATAACACAAAAACTTTTCGTTCACTCATGGTTAGTGTTTGGCTGAAACCATTTATTATCAATCAACTGTGTTTACTCTTTTTAAATCATAATGACAACAGAAACTACCCAAATGACCCTGATCAAAAGTTTACATACCCCAGTTCTTAATACCGTGTATTGCCCCCTTAACATCAATGAACATCTTTTTGTGGTATTTGTGGATGAGGCTCTTTATCTTCTCAGATGGTAAAGCTGCCCATTCCTCTTGCAAAAAGCCTCCAGTTCCTGTAAATTCTTGGGCTGTCTTGCATGAACGGCACCGTTTGAGATCTCCCCAGAGTGGCTCAATGATATTGAGGTCAGGAGACTGAGATGTCCACTCCAAAACCTTCACTTTATTCTGCTGTAGCCAATGACAGGTGGACTTGGCCTTGTGTTTTGGATCATTGTCATGTTGGAATGTCCAAGTACGTCCCATGTGCAGCTTCCTGGCTGATGAATGCAAATGTTCCTCCAGTATTTTTTGATAACATACTGCATTCATCTTGCCATCAATTTTGACCAAATGTCCTGTGCCTTTGTAGATCACACATCCCCAAAACATCAGTGATCCACCTCCGTGTTTCACAGTAGGGATGGTGGACCTTTCATCATAGGTCTTGTTGACTCCTCTCCAAATGTAGCGTTTATGGTTGTGGCCAATAAGCTAAATTTTGGTCTCATCACTCCAAATGACTTTGTGGCAGAAGGTTTGAGGCTTGTCTCTGTGCTGTTTGACATATAGTAAGCGGGATACAGTACTTTGTGGCATTTGCGTAGTAATGGCTTTCTTCTGGTAACTCGACCATGCAGCCCATCTTTCTTCAAGTGCCTCCTTATTGAGCATCTTAAAACAGCCACACCACATGTTTTCAGAGAGTCCTGTATTTCACCTGAAGTTATTTGTGGGTTTTTCTTTGCATCCCAAACTATTTTCCTGGCAGTTGTGGCTTAAATTTTAGTTGGTCTGCCTGACCGTGGTTTGGTTTCAACAGAACCCTCATTTTCCACTTCTTGATTAGAGTTTGAACACTGCTGATTGGCATTCTCAATTCCTTGATATCTTTTTATATCCCTTTCCTGTTTTTTACAGTTCAGCTACCTTTTCCTACAGATCCTTTGACAATTCTTTTGCTTTCCCCATGACTCAGAATCCAGAAATGTCAGTGCAGCACTGGATGAAAGATGCAAGGGTCTGTCATGAGTCCAGAAACTCATTGACCTTTTATACACACAAGCTAATTAGGGCTCTTTCACACGGATGTGTCCGTATACGGAGCCCGATCTGCACAGCGGGGGATCGCTCTGTCGATCCCCCACTGTGCAGGAAGATGACAGGTCTGTCTCTGCACTCTGTGCAGGGACGGACCTGTCAGAGCGCCGCTCTCCCCTATGGGGGATCGGATGATGACGGACCGTAGAGTCCGTCGTCACCCGATCCGATCCGCAGATGGATGGAAAAATAGTTTTTTCCTCCGTCACACTTTTTCGGATCGGAGCTGGTCGGATGTCAGCAGACATGTCACGCTGACATCCGTCCCTCCATAAAGGTCTATGGAGGGTCCGTTCAGGTCCGCCAAAAAAATTGACAGGCGGACCTGAACGGACCGCCCGTGTGAAAGAGGCCTTACAAGCAAACAAATCACAGGTGAGGATGGTTGCCTTTAATAGCCATTCAAACCCCTTTGTGTCAACTTGTGTTCATGTTATCAGGCCAAAATCACCAGGGTATGTAAACTTTTGATCAGGGTCATTTGGGTAGTTTCTGTTGTCATTATGATTTAAAAAGAGTAAACACAGTTGATTGATAATAAATGGCTTCAGCCAAACACTAACCATGAGTGAAAGAAATGTTTTTCTGTTATCATTCATATTCTCTAAAAAATGACCAAGAAATTATATATTCTGTCAGGGTATGCAAATCATAAATTCTGCCAGGGTATGAGCACAACTGTATCTACAACTCATGATACATTAGTGTGATGGTCGGTGGGAAGAATGCTCCTTACACTTGTGGTCATTGGGAAGAATAACCCCCTTACAGATAGCTAGAAAGATGAATGGTGTAAGTGGTTACTTATCTGAGAGGTAGAAATTGCTGATTGCTCAAGGAAACCCTAGCAGCTTCTGGAAGAGAACCCTAGGGTTCCATGGAACTCTGTCTGAGAAACCCTGGCCTAGATAAATGGGAACTTTCACAGACAACATAAGAAAAAAATTTTTTTTTATATTCTCCAAAAGGAAGGAGAGGAAAAAATCACAAGAGGGAGTTTGGAAAGCCATTATGATATATGATTTGAGCCACGTGTTGAAGCTTGTGGAAAATCTATCTGTCTCCAAGCTGGTTGGTCACACTCGATGTTTGTAGAAGTCCAGGAGCTAATTGTGTTCAGAAGAGGTCTAGTGCTGGTGAAATACTAAAGGTACAACTGTGGGTCTTTAAAAAAAAAAAAGCAGGAGTACCCAGATTGGAAATCATCTAAGAATGGACACAAAGTCGAGCGAGTATTTGTAATGGTTGTACCACCATCGGTAATGGATGCATATGGCCACTTCTTTAGGTAGGGTGTATCACAACTCTAGCATGAGCTGGCTGAATAGATTTCAAGATTGATCCCTAATTTTCCACTCTGTCTGGAAGCATTATTTTTTAAAAGACTCACAATTTCACCCCCAATAATAAAACTCTTTACCGCACCTATAAATACCTTCAAAAGTCATAAATAATGTTTTTGAATTCAGCTACTGTAAAAATACTTTAGAACTTGTTTGATTGTTGCTTTAACCCTACAGAATGTTGGAACCAGAGTTTCAGTAATTGCTCTGTAAGCTGAAAAGGACATAACATAGGCAAGTTTCTAAGCCCCCGTACACACGGTCGGAAATTCCGACCACAAAATCCGTCGGATTTTTTTCCGACGGATTTTGTCCGACACTGGTGTTGCATACACACGGTCGGACAATGTTGTCGGAAAATGACATCATTCTGAACGTCGTAACGTTGGTTGCGTACGACAGAACTATGTAGAGGCTAGTAGCCAATAGCTTTGGTCTCGTAATTTGATCTGAGCACGCGTGGCACTTTGTCCGTCGGAATTCTCGACACACGATCGTAAAAAGTCCGATTGGATTTTGTTGTCAGAAAATTTGAGATCCTGCTCTGAAATTTTTTCCGTCGGAAGTTTCGACGGAAAAAGTCAGATAGAGCCCACACATGGGCGGATTTTCCAACAACATGGTCTGATCGGACATTTTTTGTCGGAATTTCCGACCGTGTGTACGGGGCATAAGGGTAAGAAGAATGGGCATCATAAAGTGTTTAATTGCTTGGTGCCAATTATTTGGGAACACTCCCCAAGCGTCAGTAAAAATTATGAAAATTACTAATAACGGGCAAGAAAAAAATGCACCGATGGTAAGAGAACCAGATCAAAGGACAATGCGGCGTACACACGGTCGGAATTTCCGATGGAAACAGTCCGATGGGAGCTTTTCAACAGATTTTCCGACCGTGTGTATGCCCATCGGTCTTTTTCTGTCGGAATTTCCGGCGGAGTTTGGATTGAGAACCTGTTCTTAATTTTTCCGACGGAAAACCTTTCTATCGGATTTTCCGATCGTGTGTATGCAATTCCAACACGTAAAATTCCGACGCATGCTCGGAAACCATTCGACGCATGCTCGGAAGCATTAAAGTTCCCTTCTATAGTGCTGTTAAACGTGTTTTATGCCGCTGTGTTACAGACCGTCGGAATTTGGTGTGACCGTGTGTAGGCAAGACAGTTTGAGCGAAATTCCGTCGGAATTCCGACGGGAAAACCATCAGAGCTTTTTCCGACGAGAATTCCGACCGTGTGTACGCGGCATTAGAGTCTAACTGAATGTATTGGGTTACAAAAAAAACTAAAAAATCTATGAAAAAACTAAAAAATCAATGCATTTCAGGGGTCGTCAAAACCTTCCCCTTCGTCAGGGCTTGTAAAAATAAGAAACTTGAATGGACATTCAAAGATCTTGATTGGTCATGTAGAGGCTGCTGGCTGGTAACTCTTCTAGTCCAGCCATGATATTCTCATACGTTCACATAGGAGAGCCCAGTTTTGAGTCCATTCAAGTGTCTTATTTTAACTGAAGCCCTGATGAAGGAGGAGGTTTTTCTGGCCCCCAAAATACATTGACCATTTTTAGTGTAAACCAATAAATGGATGTGGACTTTTATCCTTTGGTCTGGTGCTCTTTCCATTGGTGCATGTTTTTTTTGGTAACCTGCTGGGTACCCACTGGAGAGGGTAGCCCTATTAGCTGTGAGCAGGCTAACTTGATCTGATGAGCTCACCAAAGGATTTTATCCTCTTGCTACTTCATATAAACTCACATCCAAGTACCAGAGCCTCTTGAATGCTTTCCAAGGGACCTGGAAGCTAGTGGAGATCACTGGAGTGGTGGTGTAGCAGCAGTGTCTACTACAGTGATTTCCAGCTTCTAGAGCAGTGATGGCAACCTTGGCACCCCAGATGTTTTGGAACTACAGTGTAGTTGAGCATCATGGGAAATGTGGTTCCAAAACATCTGGGTGCCAAGGTTCTCCATCACTGTTCCAAAGGGATCCCATAGGTATGGCAAATATGTACTTACATTGGTCCAAGCTGGAATGTATGACATTTTTTAACATATTTCATGAATGTCGTGAACATTTTTTCCATTTGGTGGATGATTTCTGAAGTTGTACTTTTAAAAAATAAAACTTAAACATCTCATCACAGTGAAAAGCACTTTGTCTCGGTCTTACCAGTTACAGTCACATGAGATGAGCTCCTCTGGCCTCCGGTGTCACACGTGTAGTCGCCCGAATCTTCTGGTTTTGCATTCAGAATGAGAAGCTCCACCACCGTGCCCTGTTGCTTGGTTTGGTACTTCTCACCGCTCAATAAAATTTGGTCGTCCTTCGTCCACTTCACAGGAGCTCCGGCCTTGTTTAGTTCACAGTGCAGCTTCACCGTACTGCCCTCTTTGGCCTTCTCATTACGGAGGCCTCGTTTGAACAAGACCTGAACAGCTGCAGAAAAAAAAAACATCATCGACTACAATCGTCCAAGCCTTGGTGGCAGATGGTGGAAAACTTTTGGATCTTGATTTTTTTTTTTTTAAGGCAGTATTAAACTCAATAATTTATTATATTACAGCTTACCAATTGTTATGCCCCGTACACAAAATGTCCGATCGGACCATGTTGTCGGAAAATCAGCCCATGTGTGAGCTCCATCTGACTTTTTCCGTCGGAATTTCAGACGGAAAAAATTTGAGAGCAGGTTCTCAAATTTTCCAACAACAAAATCAGATCGGACTTTTTCTGATCGTGTGTCGAGAATTCTGACGGACAAAGTGCCACGCATGCTCAGATCAAATTACGAGGCCAAAGCTATTGGCTACTAGCCTCTACGTAGTTCCGTCGTACGCAACGAACGTCACCACGTTCAGAATGATCAAATTTTCCGACAACTTTGTCCGACCGTGTGTATGCAACACCAGTGTCGGACAAAATCCGTCGGAAAAAATCAGATGGATTTTGTGGTCGGAAATTCCGACCGTGTGTACGGGGGCTTAGATGTGATGGCTGTATTCGTTTTTGTTTTTTTTTGGCCGTGTTCACATATTTGCACCCGCTGGTTCGTGCCTGGGGTCCAGTTCTGTTCACTGGTTCAGGTGTGATTCAGTTCCGAATTTTTGCCTGAATTCGCACCTGAACCGGACCCAAAGACGCACAGGACCCTTCTGCAATCCGAAGCATGGCCACCCCGGACCTGTGTGAACTGGCTCCATTGAGAGCCGGTCACACTCGCCTGTCATGCGAATTGGATGCGGGGGAAACCCTCATTCAATTTGCATATATGTGAACCCAGCCTTAGGCTTTCTTTCTTCTGTTTTCATCTGGTGATCCAGCCAGTAAGCCTATTGTTTTTTTAAAACAACAAGCTCTCTTGCAGTTAGAGGCATGGGACAAACCATTTATCACTGACAGGTAGGGGCATTGCTAGGTTTCCAAAAGATCTGGGGCTAGAGTCCATAACAGCGTAGTAAAGAAAGTCATACGCTTGGGCGGGCATACACATGTATATACAGTAATATATGTGTGTGTATATATCCCCAGAGAGCCCCCTCCTTACATCAGGGTCCCCAGAGAGCCCCCCCCCCCCTTACATCAGGGTCCCGAGAGAGCCTCCCCCTTACATCAGGGTCCCCAGAGAGCCCCCCACTTACATCAGGGTTTCCATAGAGCCCCCTTACATTAGGGTCCCCAGAGAGCCCCCCACTTACATCAGGGTCCCAAGAGAGCCCCCCCTTGCATCTGGCTCCCCAGAGAGCCCCCACTTACATCAGGGTCCCCAGAGAGCCCCCCACTTACATCAGGGTTCCCAGAGAGCCCCCACTTACATCAGGGTCCCCAAAGAGCCCCCCCACTTACATCAGGGTCCCCAGAGAGCCCCCTTACATCAGGGTCCCCAGAGAGCCCCCCTTACATCAGGGTCCCCAGAGAGCCTCCTCCTTAAAATCTGGGTCCCCAGAGAGCCTCCCCTCCCCTTGGGGACCCCTGCAGAGACTCTGGGCTATGGGGCCCAGATTTGGGGCTATAGTCCCAAAAGCCACCCCTAGTGATGCCACTGCTGACAGGGGTGCTTACAATTATCAGCTTTTATTTATGTAAAACTTTTTACCAAAACCCTGTTTGCTGTAACTGCTTACAAAGTATTAGTTGGAATTTAGCTTCAATGTGTTAGTGTAACTAAATCTGCTAGTGCATCAAACACTCCCCTCCCCCCAGGCTCATAATGCTGCTGTCAAAAGTTGCCCCCTGATCTCCTTCATCCAGAGTGGGGGCGCTCCACCCAAGAAGGTGTGTTAGAGGCCAGATCACCAGGTGAAGACAGAAGAAAAAAAAAGCCTTACAAAAAGGAAAACAAATGCAGCCACCCATCTAATGATTGGTAAGCTGCAATATATAATATTTTTGATTTTGAGTTTAAAGAGGTGCTCCACCCAATTTTACTTTTAAAAGTCAGCAGCTACAAATACTACATCTGCTGATTTTTAATAAATGGACACTGCTGATTTTTAATAAATGGAAACTGTGTGTTTCCCAAGACACAACGGGAACCCTCGGATAGGGGCGGGGCAGCTAGTCCCAGAAGTGGGTGCAGATACCTGTATTATACAACCCCTGAAAAACAACCCCATACTCCCCAAACTCGCTCATCCATATCTTTATGGACCTTGCTTTGTGCACTGGTCCAAATCATTGGTGGAGGGGGGATTATAGTGGGGGGTTGGGCTTGGCCCCTTAGTTCCAGTGAAAGGAACTCTTAATACCAAGACATTTTGGACAATTTCATACTTTTAACTTTGTGGGAACAGTTTGGGGACGGCCCCTTCCTGTTCCAACATGACTGCGCACCAGTGCACAAAGCAAGGTGCATAAAGACATGGATGAGCGAGTTTGGGGTGGAGGAACTTGACTGGCCTGCACAGAGTCCTGATCTCAACCCAATAGAACACCTCCGCAATGAGACACAGATGGTGAAAGAAAAATCTGACCCTCCCTTACTCTATCCAAAATGAAAAATAAGAAAAAGTTTTAAAAAATTACATAAAAATGCTCATAAAAATGTGGAAAAAAAATAGAAAAAAATAAATGTTTTACTTATCAGAAATGGCTGTTGCTAGGCAGATCATCCTAATCTGCCACTTCCTATTCCACGTTGATCTTCATTCTTCTCCTCCTCGCGTTGTCTTCTGGGAATGGGGCGCGCTGTATTCTGGGACCTGTGTGTGTCCCAGAACACAGCCGGCCATTCACAAAGCGCCGCGTGACTCGCGCATGCGCAGTAGGAAACGGGCAGTGAAGCCACAAGGCTCAACTGCCTGTTCCCCTTAGTTCGAATGACCCGATCCGATGGACGCATCGGCCTCGGGCGACCGACATCGCGGGCACCCTCGACAGGTAAGTGTGCTTATTAAAAGTCAGCAGCTACAGTGTTTGTAGCTGCTGACTTTTAAAAAAAAAAATTTCAGGCGGACCTCCGCTTTAAGGTGGGATTCCAGTTCGGAGTGAAGGGTAAATACAAATAAATATTTTTAAGACTCCACTTGTGACTTATAGGGGTTGATTTACTAAAGGTAGACTGTGCACTTTGCAAGTGTAATTGGTCCAGAGCTTCAGTAAATGAGTAGAAGCTCTGCTGACTTCCATCATCCAATCATGCGCAAGCAAAAATGCAGTTTTATTATATTTTCCTTGCATGTGATTGGGTATTTTTTGCAAAGTGAAGCTTTACCTCATTTACTAAGCTCTGGAGCAACTACACTTGTAGAGGGAAACTGCACTTTGCAAAGTGCACAGTATATTTGCCTTTAGTAAATAAAACCCCTAGCGTTTTGATTTGAAAAAATAAAATTTACACCTACCCTTCACTGTCAAGGTGGCAGAAGATTTCAGTTCTCCAGTTTCGCAGGTGTAGGTTCCAGAGTCCTCTTGGGTCAGGTTATGGACCAGTAGCTCCACCCTGCGGTCTTTTGTCTTAATTTCATACTTGCTACCGGATGTTAGCACTTTGGCGTCCTTCTTCCAATGCACCTCGGCTTTCTCGTTGGACAGCTCGCAAAAAAGTGTTGCTGTTTCACCTTCCTCGGCTTCAGCGCTTTGCACTTCACGTTTGAAGAAAGCCTGCACCGCTGAAACATGAAAAAGTTCAAATGTTGAAGAGGAAATTAGAAGAAACATCTTTATTCCAAACGTCTTAAAAATTCTGCTCATCCCATCAGTAATACGGTTGACCGCTCTACTTCATTGTAAAATTGTCATATATAACAAACCGAAGAGAACTAAAAGCTCAGGCATTGCAGTTTGTGCTGCTGTACTTTTTTATAATTGCTCTAACATTTTGGACAATATTCTGACAAATCTACTCTTAGTTGGGTTAGAAATCCCAATGAAGTACTGAAAGTCTTGGCCCCTCCACCAGTGCTTAGATGAGACCTGGTTTCTAGACATGTGCAATTCGTTTAGTTCTGAATTAGTTTAACGATTTTTTACAAATTCGTTAATTCTGAAATTACCAAATTTTCCAAATTTCAGAAATTATAAATTTCAGAAATTACGAATTTTCCGAAATTGCGAATTTTCCGAAATTGCGAATTTCCGAAATTGCGAATTTCCAAAATTACGAATTTCAGAAACTACGAATTTCCGAAATCCCAATTCCGAATTTCCGAAATTCCAATTCCGAATTTCGGGTATTGGAAATTCGAAAATTCTAAATTTCGGAAATGTGGAATTTCATAAGCTTGACATTTTCGGAAATTCAAAATTCGGAAATTCTAAATTTTGGAAATTCAAAATTCGGAAATTCAAAATTTCCAAAGTTCAAAATTCAGAAATTCGAGATTTCTGAAATTGCAAAGTTTAGGAAATTGGAACATTTCTGAAATTCAAAATTTCTGAAATTCGGAATTAGGAAATTTGAATATTCAAAATCTCATAAATTAGAAAATTCATAAATTTGGAAATTTGAAAATCCAAAAACAAGAATGAAAATCTGAAAATTCAAAAGAATGAAAATCTGAAAATTCAAAAACCCGAGAATCTGAACTAATAACTAATAATAAATATTAAATTATAGGTATTGGAATTTCCTTTCAAATTTGGCTGTTAGTGAACGTAACGAGTACGAATTTATCCGAAGTTACGAATTATGTGAAATAACGAATGGCCAACAGCCAAATTTGAAAGGAAATTCCAATACCTATAATTTAATATTTATTATTAGTTAGTTATTATTTGGAATTTTACAGATTTTATTTCTTTTTTTCAGATTTTCTAATTTTTGAATTTCCGAAAATTCTGAATTCGAAATTTCCTAAATTCCGAAAATGTGAAATTCGGAAATCCAAAAATTCGGAAATTCAGAAATCCGAAAATCCGAATTTTAGTTTTTTCCGAATTTCCAAATTTCCGAATTTCGAATTTCTGAATTCCGAATTTCCGAATTTTCGAATTTCCGAATTTTCAAATTTCCAAAAAAGCTAAATAACAATGAAACGAAAACAAAAAAGAAAAAAAGAAGTTTCATCCTCCTGTCAATGATGGGGAAACAAAGTCATGGGTTGTAAGGAGGTCCCCACCAAAGTCCCCCCTACCACTGAAGTAGTAGAGTGGGTGTCTGGAGGCGGAGAAGGTCTAGATGGAAGAAGTTTCGTCCTCTATCAATGCTGGGGAAACCACGTCATGGGTTGCTAGGATGTCCCCATCAATGTTCCCCTTACCACTATAAGGCTAACAAGGTGGCTTTAGCAGCAGGGTGGGAGTGTGGAGGCGGAGAAGGTCTAGATGGAGGATTTTTCGTCCTCTATCAATGCTGGGGAAACCATGTCATGGGTTGCTAGGATGTCCCCATCAAAGTTTCCCTTACCACTATAGGGCTAACAAGGTAGCTTTAGCAGCAGGGTGGGAGTGTGGAGACAGAAAAGGCAAAGATGGAGAACGTTTCAACCTCCTGTCAATGCTGGGGCAACCACATCATGGGTTGTTAGGATGCCGGTGGACCTAGCAAGCAACCAACAACGGTGATGATGACAGCTTGGCGAAGGTTGGGGTTTTTTGTGCTGGAGAGTGCAGGGGAGGGAAAATGGAGTAGCAATCTGTGCACATTGAGAATAAGATGCTGATCCTAGCTACGAGTCAAATAAAATCTTGTAGCAGGCTGTGATTTGGAAATCCCTGATCTTGATGACCCAAACAAGTATGTAACAACTGCTTAGGCCCCAGGGGTCTTCAATTCCCCAGCTCTCAACCAGCAGTTTTCAGGTGCTTGCAAACCATGGGTGGTGTCCGTTTATATTTTAGGACATACAAAATAAACTGTCTTATGACAACAAATGGGTAAATAATTCAACATTAAAAGCAAAAGCACATACAATAATTAGAAGTAACTTTTGGTTGTAATAAAACATAACAGTCCTATGGTATAGTTTTACATAAAAGGCATATTTTTTTGATTTGTTGACAAGTAGGCTATTGGCAAAAATATGACAATTCAAAATAACTTTTTTGAGATTTGCCAATAGCAGTAAGAGCAATAACACAACACACAGTTGGCAACAAACACCATAAGCCAAAACTTTAGAATGATTTGGTCTATTTTATTAAGAGTCTCATGCATACTTGACCTAAAGAAAGTTGTTAAATGATGATGAAGAACTTGATGAGGAAGTTACGGGGGGAAAAATGCAATCTTTAGATAGAATGTAGTTTCCGAGACACAAGATTAGTTAATCAGTCCGAGTTCTTCTTTTTCCAGGAGGCAAACCAACACAACATGAAAATTTGCGTAGCAGCAGATTTGGGGTAAGAACTTAACAGAAAATGCAACATGGGACCTTCGGGAAAAAAACGGACAAACATTTTTCTAGATCTCCATCATGGCAGTGAGGTAGTGAAGAATTCTTCAAAAATGCAACCAAAATATATTTTACAAAATGAGTTATGAAGATAAAGACATATTTTCTTGCTTTTGGGCCAACGTAAAGATCTTCTTCTTCCCATGGAGAGAAAATAAATTCAAAAAGTCGACCACCTGTTTTTCTTGTTATTCTTTGTTCATTTTGTAGTTCCAGATTTTCCACAAAAATTATCTAGACGTGGTCTGGGCTACTGACACCCAACTATAGCTAAAATCATTAAAAAAACAGTTTTTGTTCTGAGGATCTTGTTTTTTTTACTCGAAAAGTTGCAATTGTCTGCTGAGTTCCCACCAGGGTTTAGAATTAGTTCTAAATTAGATATACAACATTCTCCTTGTCTTACCCTTCACAGCAAGAATTGTGCTATTTTTGCCCATCCCATGTGCACAGACATATGTGCCGCTGTCTTTGTTGGTCAAGTCGCATATGATCAGTGTGTTCTCACATCCGGATCTAGTTATTTGATATTTTGAAGAACTACGAACCACTTTCCCATCTTTATACCAGGAAACAGGCTCATTAGGTTTTGAGGTTTTGTAAGTAATTGTTGCACTTTCACCCTGAGATACTTCCAAATTGGTGATGGAAGGTTTCTCTAGAATAACATTAAAATAAAACTTCAGAATTTTGTTTTTAAAGCAGAACTTTCTGGGGATGCACCAAAGTCTAATTTTAGGGTCTGCACTAAATCCTTATTCTAAAAAAAATCTCTTTATTAACAAAAAAAGCATTTTCAAATTTAAAATTTTAAATAATATGTTTGTATCTTTAAATTCTTTTCTGACGCTATAAGATGTCTCTGGAAATGAAGCCTTAGATTACATCACATTAGATGTTTCATAACTGCTGGAAAAAATCCACTTTGGACTAAATGAACTGAAAGCAAATCCTGGATTTGATGCATTCTTGAAAATTGTTATACCTAGCATAATCAAATTTGACACCGCAAATTCTTAAAATAAATTTTAACATAATTAAAATTTTACATAAATTTTAACATTTTAAACAATTTCAAAATAATAACAAAAAGGAAATTTCGTAAATCTGGATATTTGTAAAAACAGTTTATTTTTTGGGGATGCACCAAATTCAAAATTTTAGGATACATTGGGGCACTAAATCCGTTTTCTAAAAAAAATCTCTTTAATCACAAAAAAAGAATTGTCAAAATTTTAATTCTAAATAAGATATTTTGATCTTTACATCTTTTTTCTGAAGTCAAAAGATGTCTCTGGAAAATGAATCCTTATGCCCCGTACACACGGTCGGAAATTCCGCCAGCAAAAGTCCGATGTGAGCTTTTGGTCGGAAATTCCGACCGTGTGTATGCTCCATCCGACTTTTTGCTGGCGGAGTTTCCGCCAGCAAAAGATTAAGAGCAGGTTCTCTATTTTTCCCGATGGAAAAAGTTCATATCGGAAATTCCGATCGTCTGTAGCAATTCCGACGCGCAAAATTCCTACGCATGCTCGGAAACAATTTGATGCATGCTCTGAAGCATTGAACTTAATTTTCTCGGCTCGTCGTAGTGTTGCACGTCACCGTGTTCTTGACGGTCGAAAGTTCACTTTTGTGTGACCGTGTGTATGCAAGCCAAGCTTAAGAGTAATTCCGTCGGAAAAACCATCCATGGTTTTTCCGACAAAAATTCCGATCGTGTGTACGGGGGCATAAGATATTTCATAGCTCCTGGCAAAAATCCACTTTGGGCTAAAATAGTTGACCAAATCCTGGATTTGACGCATTCCTAAAAATTTTGGCAAATTTGACAAAGTCAATTTTTTAAATTATTTTGTAAATATGGATATTTGTAAACAACAGTTTGCGATATTAAATATTTAAATAAAATTAGTTGAATTTAAAAGAAGTGATGCTTTCAAAGCATAATTGGTGAAATACATTTTTAATTAGAATTCCAACTTTCGCTCATCCTCTATGAAATTGATCTAGACCATGCATTCCCCTACTGTTACCTTTCACTAATAGTTTTACAGATGTTTTTTGATCACCAGCTTCAAATGTGACCATGCCAGAATCCTTCACCCCCAGCTGGTTGAGAGACAGTGTGTAATAGCCCCCTGGTAGTGACTGAACTTCATTGACTTTGTTGGTATGTAATGGGGTTTTGTCCAGGAACCAGTGCACTTTGCCATAGTCTGCTGGCGAGATTCTACATTTAAAAGTTGCAGTTTCCCCTTCATATACTTCAACATCTTCCAGATCTTCTACTATGAGAACTTTGTGGCCTAAAACGAATACAGAAGGTGAGAAACGGAGATCTGGCATGAGAAAGTCTGTGAGACCGATGAATTTTGGCAAACTGGGCATTCTTCAGAACTCTTCATTATTTTCAAAGAAAAATGTTGATGTCCTCCTCAGTTGGGGCGGGTGCATACAACAAAATCACACAGTACAACAAGACAGCGAGCTCGGACAAAGACATTTTTGCGACAACATGAATTTTTGAATTGTTGCTCAAGTGAGAATAGGCAAGTTAGTAAAATGTACAGTATATAATGGGTCTCAAAAAAAGAAAATCTAGACGGACGGACTACCGTATATACTCGAGTATAGGCCGACCCGAATATAAGCCGAGGCACCTAATTTTACCACAAACAACTGGGAAAATTTATTGACTCGAGTATAAGCCTAGGGTGAGAAATGCGCAGCTACTGTAAGTGGAAAAGAGGGTCAACGATGCCCATTTGCAGCCTCACTGTGCCCATGCAGATGGACACAGTTGACCGATTTGGGGCCCTGTATCTCAGGGTCACTTAGTGCTAGGAACCCCATCTTTAGATATGTTGTAGTGCTAATTCCACTGGGTTGGAATACAACATTTGGGGTTCCTAGCACCAAGTGTCCCTGAGATATGGGGCCCCAAATTCGGGTCAGAAAATCTCAAGCACTTTTCTGCAGCAGAGAATGACATTTTCTGAACCAACTTTGGGGCCCTGTATCTCGGGGCCACTTAGTGCTAGGAACCCCATCTTTGGATATGTTGTAGTGCTAGTTAAACTGGGTTTGAATGCCAAATATGGGGTTCCTAGCTCCAAGTGTCCCCGAGATATGGGGCCCCAAATTCGGGTCAGAAAATGTCAAGCACTTTTCTGCAGCAGAGAATGACATTTTCCGAACCGACTTTGGGGCCCCGTATCTCGGGGCCACTTAGTGCTAGGAACCCCATATTTGGATATGTTATAGTGCTAGGTCCACTGGGTTGGCACACCAAATTTGGGACTCAAGTGGCCCCGAGATACGGGGCCCCAAATTCGGGTCGGAAATTTTTTTTTTTGCTGCAGAAAAGTGCTTGACTCGAGTATAAGCCGAGGGGGGCACTTTCAGCACAAAAAAATGTGCTGAAAAACTCGACTTATACTCAAATATACGGTATATGTCTGTGGTGATCAATCTGGACCAAGGATAAACGCTAAGGGGTGTAATGTGACCATGTAAGGTGGAAAGGGTCTTACCTTGAAGGAAGGAGTCAGTCATATAAGTAGGAAGAAGCTGCTCTTGGTTGATTCCACGAGGTTGACTTTGGACAAACACTGTGCTTCTACCTCTTCAACGTTCTTCACCCCAAGCTGGGCTTAATCATAAAGGTTCGTTATTAAGCCCCTTTGAGATGAAACTCGTTGTGGAAATAGGGGTAAGGGTCTGGCGGAGAGCAAGGTGCTGCAATTTCACTTTTTGAATACATCCCAAGGTACCATTACGTTTTTTTTTGGATACAAGTGCGGCTTCTTTTGTTTGGCACTTGCTCAAGCATCAACAATATCTTTTAGTGGTTCTCAAAAAATACCGAAACTTAATTTTATAGGCCTTTCTGATGCACTTTAGTTTCCTATTTTACACAGAACATGATGATGTTTCATAAAAGAATACTATGTATAAGCTAGTCATACCTTTCACGGTGAGAGAGGCCTTAGTCTGGGCGTCCCCAATGTCACATATGTAGGTGTCACTGTCACTCTTCTCCAGGTCGTTCACAGTCAGGCTGAGGACATTGCCCTTCTGCGTCATCTCAAATTTCTTAGACGCCTTGAGTTCAGAGATGCCTTTCCTCCATTTTACGGTAGCAGCATTTTTCTCAGTCTCACAGATAAATACGGCCTCCTCCCCTTCCTCAGCCTTGACATCAGAAATCTCTTTGGTGAATCGATTGGGTTTTTCTGTTAAACACCAAAATCAGAATTAATCAATATCTGCTAAAAAAATTTAGTGGATTTTAACCACTTCCCTACCGCCCACTGTCATATGACGCCCACAAGGTGGATCTCCCATCCTGGGTGGGCGTCATATAACGTCCTCCCATTCCCGGCCTCCTAGGGGGCGCACGCCGCCGGCGGCGTCGATCGGGACCCGATGCGAGTGCCCGGCGGCCGCGATGTCCGCCGGGCACCCGCGATTGCCCGTTAAAACAACGGGACCTTGCGGGACCGTGGAGCTGTGTGTGTTAACAGCTCCACGTCCTGTCAGTGGCGAGGAGACCGATCATGTGATCCCAGTAGGGAGGAACACCGATCGGTCTCCTCCCCTTGTCAGTCCCCTCCCCCCACAGTTAGAATCACTACCTTAGGGAACATTTTAACCCCTGCAGCGCCCCCTAGTGTTAACCCCTTCCCTGCCAGTCACATTTACACAGTAATCTCTGCAATTTTATAGCAACGATCGCTGTGTAAATGTGAATGGTCCCAAAAATGTGTCAAAAGTGTCCAAAGTGTCCGCCGCAATGTCGCAGTCACGAAAAAAAATCGCAGATCACCGCCATTACTAGTAAAAAAAATGCAATAAATCTAGCCCCTATTTTGTAAACGCTATAACTTTTGCGCAAACCGATCTATATACGCTTATTGCGATTTTTTTTACCAAAAATATGTAGAAGAATACGTATCGGCCTAAACTGAGGAAAAAAATTGTTTTCTTTAAAAAAAATGGGATATTTATTATAGCAAAAAGTAAAAAATATTTTGTTTTTTTTCAAAATTGTCGCTCTTCTTTTGTTTATAGCGCAAAAAAAAAATAAAAACCGCAGAGGTGATCAAATAACACCAAAAGAAAGCTCTATTTGTGGGAAAAAAAGGACGTCAATTTTGTTTGGGTGTAACGTCGCACGACCGCGCAATTGTTAGTTAAATCGACGCAGTGCCGAATCGCAAAAAGTGCTCTGGTAAGGAAGGGTGTAAAATGGCCCGGTGCTGAAGCGGTTAAACAAAATGGTCTCACTACAGGAGTTGGTTAGAAGTCACCTCAAGTGGATCTCTAAACAAACATTTTTTTTTGTTTTTAATGGATATTTGAACTTTTGAAAATTTCAGTCAGCCAAACTTTTTCTGGTACCAAAATAAACTTTATTGCTAAAGAAAGTTACAGCCATAATAAAGCGAAGGTAGATACTCAGTAGCTGACAACCAAACTTGGAACCACTGAAAATTAGGAACTTCCAAACTGGAAGTCCTATTGTCAATGAAAATCTAAACCAGGCTCCAAAAAGTGTGTATTACAGAAATTACAGAACAGCAAGTGATGCAAAACTGTGCAGAATAGCCTGGGAAGAGTCTGGCACCCTGATGTGATGATGGTGCCAAAAAAATAGCCCGAGCCACTTCCTTAAAAGCTTTGCCAGGGGTCCCAGATAACAAGGATAACTTGCCACACATTTGTGGCAGTGTTGAATTGTAAGTCTATACACTTGCAGAGCACTTGAAGCACAAGTTCTAGTTGACACTTTCCAATTTGTAGCAAATTTTGCGTGGAAAGTCTCTAGCAAGAGCAAAGTTGCCATGGTGAGTCTACAGCAAAAGCTCTGCAAGTAACGGGAAGTGAGTTGCCATCTAGATAAAGGAAGGCCTGTAGATGTGGTGTATCTGGAGTTTGCAAAAGCATTTGACACAGTTCCCCATAAACGTTTACTGTATAAAATAAGGTCCGTTGGCATGGACCATAGGGTGAGTACATGGATTGAATGCTGGCTACAAGGGCGAGTTCAGAGGGTGGTGATAAATGGGAGTACTCAGAATAGTCAGGGGTGGGTAGTGGGGTCCCCCAGGGTTCTGTGCTGGGACCAATCCTGTTTCATTTGTTCATAAGCGACCTGGAGGATGGGGGTGGGGTAAACAGTTCAATCTCTGCATTTGCGGACAATATTAATCTAAGCAGGGCAATAACTTCTCCGCAGGATGTGAAAACCTTGCAAGAAGATCTGAACAAATTAATAAGGTGGGCAACTACATACCCTGTTTCCCCGAAAAAAAGACCTAGCGTGATTGTCAGCAAAAGGCTGCAATATAAGCCCTAACTCCCAAATAAGCCCTAGTTAAAGTCCTTGTAGGTCTTATTTTCAGGGTAGGGCTTATTTTCGGGGAAACAGGGTAGGGCTTATTTGGGGGGTAGGGCTTATATTGCCGCCATCACCGATAATCACGCTAAGTCTTATTTTCGGGGAAACAGGGTAGCAAATGAGTATTCTCTCTTGAGAAGAGACGCTTGAGAGGGGATATGATTTCAATATACAAATACCGTACTGGTGACCCCACAATATGGACAAAACTTTTTCTCAAAAGGGAGTTTAATAAGACTCGTGGCCACTCATTAAAATTAGAAGAAAAGACGTTTAACTATAAACTACGTGGAGGGTTCTTTACTGTAAAAGCAGCCAGGATGGGGAATTCCCTTCCACAGGTGCTGGTCTCAGCGGGGAGCATCGATAGTTTCAAAAAAATATTATATAAGCACCTGAACGACCGCAACATACAGGGATATACAATGTAATACTGACATATAATCACACACATAGGTCTTTTTTCAGCCTCACCTACTATGTAACTATGTAACAGTGCCCCCTGTGGTGGGATGACTATTGCACAAGAGAACTGAATGAGAACTTGCAGCAGACTTGCAGAATGTTTGCAAAGAAAGTTGATCTGGAGTCATGCAATGCGGACTCTCTGCAATTGTGCAACAAACTTTTGAAGCCTGGCAAGTCTAGCAAAAGCTTAGCAAGTCATTTTCAAACTTGCAGCACAATTGCTTGCTATCTGGGAATAGGATAGAAGGGTTTATTAAAGATATCTGTCCTCTTCCTTTCCTATACTCCTGAAGAAGTGATACAGTGGTGTGAAAAAGTGTTTGCCCCCTTCCTCATTTCCTGTTCCTTTGCATGTTTGTCACACTTAAGTGTTTCGGAACATCAAACCAATTTAAACAATAGTCAAGGACAACACAAGTAAACACAAAATGCAATTTGTAAATGAAGGTGTTTATTATTAAAGGTGAAAAAAAATCCAAACCATCATGGCCCTGTGTGAAAAAGTGATTGCCCCCCTTGTTAAAACATACTATAACTGTGGTTGTCCACACCTGAGTTCAATTTCTCTAGCCACACCCAGGCCTGATTATTGCCACACCTGTTCACAATCAAGGCATCACTTAAATAGGAGCTGCTTGACACAGTAAGGTCCACCAGAAGATCCTTAAAAGCTACACATCATGCCGAGACCCAAAGAAATTCAGGAACAATTGAGAAAGAAAGTAATTGAGATCTATCAGTCTGGAAAGGGTTATAAAGCCATTTCCAAAGCTTTGGGAATCCAGCGAACCACAGTGAGAGCCATTATCCACAAATGGCGAAGACATGGAACAGTGGTGAACCTTCCCAGGAGTGGCCGGCCGCCCAAAATTACCCCAAGAGCGCAGCGACGACTCATCCAAGAGGTCACAAAAGACCCCACAACAACGTCCAAGGAACTGCAGGCCTCACTTGCCTCAGTTAAGGTCAGCGTTCATGCCTCCACCATCAGGAAAAGACTGGGCAAAAATGGCCTGCATGGCAGAGTTCCAAGGAGAAAACCACTGCTGAGCAAAAAGAACATCAAAGCTCGTCTCAATTTCTCCACAACACATCTTGATGATCCCCAAGACTTTTGGGACAACATTCTGTCTACCAATGAGACAAAAGTGGAACTCTTTGGAAGGTGTGTGTCCAAGTATATCTGGCGTAGAAGGAACACTGCATTTCAGAAAAAGAACATTATACCAACAGTAAAATATGGTGGTGGTAGTGTGATGGTCTGGGGCTGTTTTGCTGCTTCAGGACCTGGAAGACTTGCCGTGATAAAAGGAACTATGAATTCTGCTGTCTACCAAGAGATCCTGAAGGAGAATGTCCGACCATCTGTTCGTGTACTCAAGCTGAAACGAACTTGGGTTCTGCAGCACGATAATGATCCTAAACACACCAGCAAGTCCACCACCGAATGGCTGAAGAAAAACAAAATGAAGACTTTGGAGTGGCCTAGCCAAAGTCCTGACCTGAATCCTATTGAGATGTTGTGGTATGACCTTAAAAAGGCCGTTCATGCTCGAAAACCCTCTAATGTAACTGAATTAGGACAATTCTGCAAAGATGAGTGGGCCAAAATTCCTCCAGGACGCTGTAAAAGCCTCATTGCACGTTATCGCAAACGCTTGGTTGCAGTTGTTGCTGCTAAGTGTGGCCCAACCAGTTGTTAGGTTTAGGGGGCAATCACTTTTTCACACAGGGCCATGATGGTTTGGATTTTTTTTCACCTTTAATAATAAACACCTTCATTTACAAATTGCATTTTGTGTTTACTTGTGTTGTCCTTGACTATTGTTTAAATTGGTTTGATGTTCCGAAACACTTAAGTGTGACAAACATGCAAAGGAACAGGAAATGAGGAAGGGGGGGAAACACTTTTTCACACCACTGTATTCATATTGACCTACTGTGTTATTGCAAAGGATCCTACTTGGTTTTTAAAATTACTCAAATTAATTAATCGTTCAGGCATTCCCTGACACAAACGCATAACATGCCACTTTAAAGACTTTAAAGACAAAAGGAATGTCCAGAAAGTCACACACCAAACAAACCCATACATCATGACTAAGCCCCATGGGCAGGGCGAAACATGTCGAGGGGGGAGGGGGTCTGGCCAGAGTTAGAATAAGGTTGCTATTGCACTTCTGATACATGGGTTTGCTTGGTGTGTGCCTTTTGGGACATTCCTTTTGCCTTCAAACACCACAAGTAGTCAAGACGGACACTTTACCCAGCCAGTACCCTTAGTGGGACCCACCGGATTCGGCTGCAGAGCGGGGACCCAAAGTTTTCTTCAGGTTCACCACATTTAGGAATTGGTAAACTGCAATATAATACATTTTAGTTTTTTGGGGGGTTTAATACTGCTTCAATCATATACTGGTACCAGGTTAAATGTGTTTCATTATAGCAGGGCAAGACAGTAATCTAGAAATTAGCTACTGTAAGTAGTAGAGGAGAAGATATGTACTATATGAGGTTTGAATCACGAAAGAGTGACAGAGTTCTGATTTGCCTTCATGACCATCTACTCTTACCTGTGATCTGAACGGCGGCTTTGGTCTTGGTATCGGCAGTCTCACAGATGTATTCTCCGGCATCTTTGGATGATGTTTCATGGATAATCAGCCTGGATTCCGTGCCTTCTTGAACCATCTCGTATTTCTGGCTTCTCTTCAGCACTTTGCCGTCCTTGGTCCATTTCACACTCGTCTCTTCACTGGAAAACTCACACTTCAAGACAATGTCTTCTCCAGCAGTAACGGACTTGTCTTCAAGAGGCTTTGTGATAACAGCTGGTTTTCCTGGAAGACAAGGGAATGGGCGAGACTTGGAGGATTTGGCTTGTAAAACTAAACATGGTGGCTGATTTACAAAACATGGTGACTGATTTACAAAAGGACTAAAGTTGGCATACTTTGCAAGGAACTTTTCCCTTAAAGGGGTTATAAAGGTTTGGGGTTTTTAAAAAACAAACATATCATGCTTACCTCCGCTGTGCAGTTGGTTTTGCACAGCGTGGCCCGGTCCTCCTCTTCTGGGGTCCCTCAGAGGCGCTCCTGGCTCCTCCTCTTCTCGAGTGCCCTGTCCGAGAAACGCTCTCCTTCGTGGACACCTGTGCGGGCGCGCTCCCCTGTCCTGCTTCTGCGTCTATTGACACAGAAAGCAGGACTCAGCCCCGCCCCCCACGTCATTGAATTTGATTGACAGCAACGGATGCCAATGGCTGCGCTGCTATCAATCTATCCAATCAGTATACAAGACACCGGCCAGAGCTGGTGTGCTCGTTCCCGTTGTGGGAATTACGGGGCTCAGGTAAGTATAAAGGGGGCTCGGGGGGCACTGCTGAAGCACAGGCGGTTTTTCACCTTGCATTCTATTCGCAAAAACGGCGAGGGTTTACAACCCCTTTAACTTACTAAGTATGGGAGAAATTCACTTTGCAGGGGACTTTTCACTTAACTTACTAAATGTGCGGAGAATCCATTCTGCAGGGGACTTTTCACTTAATTTACTAAATGTGGGGGAAATTCACTTTGCAAAGAATGCCCAATTACGTGCAAGGAAGATGAACAGAATTTTGAGTGCACATGATTGGATGATGGAAGTCAACAAAGCTTCACCTCATGCAGTCTATTTGCCTTTAGTAAATCAATCACAAAGACTCTAGCTAAAAGAAAAGGTTTAACCGGTTCCCAACCGGCGCACGACGATATACGTTGGCAGAATGGCACGGACAGGCAGGAGGGCGTATATATAAGTCCCTCCTTAATGCCGTCCGTGCCATCGGGAGCGGCATGCTCCCACGCCGGTCGGGACCCCCGTGAGGCCGGTCGCGGGTCCCGCAGACTTGATAGCCGCGGGGACACCCGCGATCGTCTCATGGGAAGGCAGAACGAGGAGATGCGGAAATAGACAGCATCTCCCCGTTCTGCCTAGCAACTAGTGACGCCGATCTCTGCTCCCTGTGATTGGAGCAGAGATCAGCATTCACTAGCTGACAGCCACGCCCCCCCACAGTAAGAAACACACCCCTAGGCATACTTAACCACTACACTGCCACCCCCTGGTTAACCCCTTCACTGCCAGTGTCATTTATACAGGAATCAATGCATTTAAATAGCATTGATTGCTGTATAAATGACAATGGTCCCAAAAATGTGTCAAAAATGTCCGATGTGTCCGCCATAATGTCGCAGTCACAATAAAAATCGCTGATCGCCGCCATTACTAATAAAAAAAAATTATTAATAAAAAATGCTATAAAACTATCCCCTATCTTGTAAACGCTATAACTTCTGTGCAAACCAATCAATAATCATTTATTGCGATTTTTTTACCAAAAATATGTAGAAGAATACGTATCGCCTAAACTGAGGAAATTTTTTTTTTATATATATATATTTTTGGGGGATATTTATTATAGTAAAAAATAAAAAAATAATGCGTTTTTTTCAAAATTGACGCTCTTTTTTGTTTATAGCGCAAAAAATAAAAACCGCAGGGGCGATCAAATACCACCAAAAGAAAGCTCTATTTGTGGGAAAAAAAGGACGTCAATTTTGTTTGGGAGCCACGTCGCACGACTGCGCAATTGTCAGTTAAAGCGACGCAGTGCCGAATCGCAAAAAGTGGCCTGGTCCTTTGGCTGCAAATTGGTCCGGTCTGAAAGTGGTTAAAGGTTTTGGTTTGGTTTAGGTATTTTCAGTAGCAATTGACTCCACACACAGTATTTTCTTGGGGGGTGGGGTGGGGGTTGTATTATATTGACTTACCTTTGACAGATAAGGAGGCCTTGGAGGATAAGTTTCGGGCATTGAAGACCACATCGCCGGCATCACTGGCTCTCACTTCCTTGATGTTGAGTGAGTACTTCCGGCCCTTATTGAACACCTCGAACCTCCGGTCATTCTCCACCTCCAGTCCGTTCACTGTCCAGTAGCATTCGTCTATACTCTCATGAGAAAGGACACATTCGAACATACAGCTCTCTCCGTCCCTTGCCTCGGTGCTCTTTAGGCGTTTTGTGATTCCGATGTTGAGTTCTGAGGAAGAGAATCAAACGTAAACCAAACAGTGAAATTAAAATATTGCATGGCTCTAAGCTCTGCAGATTTGCAGTTACATGAACATCAGATATGGCTACAAGAAACTCCAACGGAGAATACTCACTGTATTAAAAACCTTGTATCCATTTATAAAATCAGTCAAACATCCCAACGCGTTTTACTTGTCAAGGACCTTAATCATAGGAAGCCTATGTAAAGATTGATTCTGCGCTAAGGAGTAACTGAGCGCCAGCTGACTGCACTTTTTTTCGAGGCAACTTTTAGGTATTTTGCCAAGGCACCCCTGAAGAACCCAGAAAGTTTTGAAATTGGCCTTTTCGTTGGATTGATGGATAAATAGATACAAGGCGCTTAATACATTGAGCCGTTCTCATCTGTTGGAGTTGCTGTAGAGTCGATCCTACGACTGTAAAGAACCCGCTCCTCTCATCGCTGTGAGCGGGGGAGTTTGGAGCCTTGAGTGGAGTATTTATTCCTGCTTTAATGGCTACAAGATAGATTCTATGAAAATTACTTCCCGTCAGGAGAACGGAATCCTAGGCTACCCAACATTCACTGTATGACCAAAATTTGTGAACACGTGACCATCACATCTACATTATATATTCAAAAGTATGTGACCTGACCCTCCAAATGATCAAGGTCAAGTGTCTCCAGTGAAGGGTCCAGGTATCCCTACCCCATACAAACACATTTTAGTTACCTGTGCGCTTCCAACCTTGTGGTAAAAGCTTGGTGAAGGCCCTTTTCTGTTGAATCATGACTGTGCCTATGTGTACAACACCAGCCCCGTACAGGCATGGTTTGACCAGTTTGGTGTGGAGGAACTCGAGAGCCCTGACCTTAACCCTACTGAACACCTTTGGGAGCAATTGGAACGCCGATTGTGGGCCAGGTCTTCTCATCCAACATCAGTACCTGACCTTAAAAATGCTATTTTGGCTTATTTATCCCATTGTGTAGACCAGCCTTTTTAAGCTAAGGTGCCGTGGCACGCTTGGGTTTTTCTGGGCTGCCCTGACAAAATACCTAAAAATTACTGCAAATTGCCCAAAAATTGTCAACAAGCTGGCAGGTGAATTTTGTTACACAAAGCCACAATGAAGTATTGCAACCTTGGGCACCATGCGGGCCAGCTGCAGGCATCCTAACAACTCATGACATCATAGGTTGATAAGGAGGATATCGAGTGCCTAAGGATGTCATTGCTTTCCCCTCCTCTGCCCCTCTCCGTCAGCATTGGGGTCATGTATGCTGCATGATGGAGAGAAACTGAAGAAGAAAAAGACTAATACTAGTCAGTACCACTGTGCAAAGGTGTATTGATTCGCAAAAATAAATCACTTCTAATGTTGGGTGCTCTACATGTGTGGATGTCGCTGCATTATATAAAATTATTATTAAAAATAATAATTAAAAAAAACTTTATTTTATATAGCGCCTTTAAAGGTAGCAATTCAAAGTGCTTTATACAGAAAACATTTATTAGTTTAGGGTTTACATTGTAGAATGGGATGTCTCAAAATTGTGTATAATTTTAAAGGGTGCCTTGACTGAAAAAAGGTTGAGAAACACTGGTGTGGACATCCAAAAGCCCTAAAAATTCATCTGGGTGCCACCATCTTGGATGTGATGTCAGCAAGCTCAGCGGACACTCCAGTGACACTCTATAGTATTACATTTTTTTAAGTACCGTATTTATCCGCGTATAACACACACTTTTTCCCCCTTAAAATCAGGGGGAAATCGTTATACGCCGATCGCCGCCGATCTCCGCTGACTGTGAGCGGAGCGGAGCGATCGCCGCCGAAATAGACATAGCCGAGTGCACTCGGCTCTTCTCGGCTCCGCTCACAGTCATGCCCAGTCCCGCCATTGGACCTGTGTTATGTCCATCATAGGGCGGGACTGAGCGTGACTGTGACCAGAGCCGAGAAGAGCCGAGTACACTCGGCTATGTGTATCTCGGCTCCGCCCAGTCCCTGCAATCTCGGCGGCGTTCAATCCACTCCACTCCGCCCAGTCTCGGCGGCGATCTCGGCACGGTGGCGCCAATTTTAAATACATAACAAGGCTGCACTGTACTCTGGGGCAAGGCTGCACTGGACACTGGGGCAAGGCTGCACTGGACACTGGGGCAAGGCTGCACTGGACACTGGGGCAAGGCTGCACTGACAAGGCTGCAATGGACACTGGAGGCAAGGCTGCACTGGGGCAAGGCTGCAATGACAAGGCTGCAATGGACACTGGAGGCAAGGCTGCACTGGGGCAAGGCTGCACTGATAAGGCTGCAATGGACACTGGAGGCAAGGCTGCACTGGGGCAAGGCTGCACTGATAAGGCTGCAATGGACACTGGAGGCAAGGCTGCACTGACAAGGCTGCACTGACAAGGCTGCACTGACAAGGCTGCACTGACAAGGCTGCAAATGACACTGATAAGGCTGCATTGATGGGCATTTAAATGTAAGTTTTTTTTTCCTTAAACTTCCCTCCTAAAAGATTTTTTCCTTAAAATTCCCTCCTAAACTTGGGGTGAGTGTTATACGCCAGCAGGTGTTATACGCCGATAAATACAGTATTTTTACTTTTATTCCTCCCTCAACAGCTACATAAAAGGTTGTAGGAAAGTGAAGGAGGGTGCGGAGGAACTTGGCCAGCACAGAGAGCATCTGGACACTCCCAGAAGAAGTGAGGGCTATAACATTCACAAAGGAGCGGGCTGTGCTAAGAAAAATTGACTCTCCTGGAGTAGTGAGATTATTTAGCCAGTTCAAAGGCACATCGCAAGTGAATAGAAATACAGTATCTCACAAAAGTGAGTACACCCCTCACATTTTTGTAAATATTTAATTATATCTTTTCATGTGACAACACTGAAGATGGAGGAGTGGAAGAGGACTCCAATGGCAACCTGTGAAGCTCTGGTGACCTCCATGCCCAAGAGGGTTAAGGCAGTGCTGGAAAATAATGGTGGCCACACAAAATATTGACACTTTGGGCCCAATTTGGACATTTTCACTTAGGGGTGTACTTACTTTTGTTGCCAGCGGTTTAGCCATTAATGGCTGTGTGTTGATTTATTTTGAGGGGACAGCAAATTTACACTGTTATACAAGCTGTACACTCACTACTTTACATTGTAGACAAGTGTCATTTCTTCAGTGTTGTCACATGAAAAGATAGAATAAAATATTTACAAAAATGTGAGGGGTGTACTCACTTTTGTGAGATACTGTATATCTAGAAAATAAAAAACATTGCAAGTAAAATGTACGGTACATTACTAGATTTTTCTTTGCTGTTACCTGCATTTTTTATTTTTTTTTAAGTTGGTGACAGAGACTCTAACAATTGATCCCAAAATTGACCCTTAAGCTTAAATGTCCCTCTCTTTATAGGGATTATATTAAGTGTTTTAACATAACCTCTAAAATACCCGTAACTAAAAAAAATTACATAAGTCTAGCAAAAGCTACTCTAAGCCCTCGTTCTATATGCCAACCTTGCCCTGCCCTAGAAGCGGCTGCTGTGAATCATCTCACTTGTGTTAACAACTTGACACCAAAGATAAAACCACCAAAATCACCATCTACACCAGGGGTCTCCAAACTTTCTAAATAAGGGGCCAGTTTACTGTTATACAGACTTTGGGGGGGGGGGGGGGGGGGGGGGGGGGGAACTGTGGCCATTGGGAGTAGAAAAGGTCCCAACGTTTGTGGGAAAAGACAGTGGGAGGAACTGTCCCCATCTTTAGTGTCATTGGGAGGATTTATGCCCCATCATTTGTGTCATTGGGCCCAATTGTAGGTGTCATTGGGAGGAATTATGCCACCTCATTGGTGTCATTAGGAGTAACTGTGCCCGTTCACTGGTGTTAGTGGAAGGGGAAATTATGCCTCATTGTTGTTATCAGGGGATGAACTAGTGCCCCAAAGGCCGTATAAAAGCAAGCAAAGGGCTGCAGTTTGGAGACCACTGATCAACACAGTTGAAGGTAGAGGGCACCAAGATCCGTGTGTTCTTTGGGTTGATCAACAGATGACTGGTTCAATCTAACCAAAGAAGTGTTTTAAACTACCATAGCTCCCAACTGTCCCCGATTTCAATGGACTGTCCCTGATTTCCATGGACTGTCCCTGATTTCGAGGGACAGAGGAACTTTGTTCCAAATCAGGGACAGTCCCTCAAAATCAGGGACAGTCCCTGATTTGGACCAAAGTTCTTCTGTCCCTCACTCCTCCTCATGTGTCCCTCATTTTGGTCTGATCTATATAGCTGGAAATAAAATCCACATTTTATCTTTCAAAAAGTTTTTCCCAGTGCTAAACCTTTAATACAATTTCTAATTTGCTGCATTTGTAAATTTCAAAAGCCAATATAAAGGAATATTAGTGGTAAAAAAAAAAGCAGTTGTTGGTCTAACTAATTTTATTTGTTTAATTCTCCTTTAACGGGGTGTGGTAAGGGGTGTGACCTATGCCTACATACTTTTGCTACTAGTTGTCCCTTGTTCCCATCTCAAAAAGTTGGGAGGTATGGGTACCTTGTACTCCAACTTTGGACCTGGCCACGTCGGTTCCGATGTCGCAAACATAGAGTCCGGCATCGGACTTGTTCAGGTTGTGGATGATGAGAGAGACGGTCTTCCCGGCCTGTATCTGTTGGTACTTGTCTCCATTTGGTAGGACCTGGTCATCCTTCTTCCACGCTGGTGTGACATTGGGTTTGGAGGCTTCACATTTCAGCGTGATCGTTCCTCGCTCTTCACCCACTGCGTCGTCCAAGGATTTCATGAACACGGCCGGCTTTTCTAGAGAGGAAACCAAACCACCAACAAAGCTCACTAATTGTATATAGTTAGTATGCAGTCCTATAAAATATGTTGCATTGTGCCTAAAGTGGTTGTAAAGGCTGAAGGTTATTTACCCTTATGCATTCTATGCATGAAGGTAAAAAAAAAACTTCTGTGTGCTGCTCCTCCCATAGCCTCCCAAATACTCACCTGAGATTCCTCTCGATCCAACGATAATCTCGGCTGTCCCGGGACTCCCTCTGATACAGCAGTCACAGCCAGTGAGCCAATAAAGAGAGAGGGGCTTGGCTGAGCTGCGGCTTTGTATGTCTTCTAGATGCATAGAGTGGGGCTCAGGAGCGAGCACTCACCAGTGCTCCCATAGCAAACAGCTTGCTATTGGGGGCACTGATCAAGGGGAGGAGTCAGGAGTGTCAGCAGGGGACCTGAGAAGAAGAGGATTGGGGCTGCTCTGTGCAAAACTATTACACAGAGCAGGTAAGTATGACATGTTTATTATTTTTATTTTTTTTAAAGCCAAACTTTTAATACCACTTTAAACATTTTCAACGGTGCAAATACAGAAAAACACCCCTTGATCCTGTCAGAAATCTACTGAGCACCTAACTTCCTGCTGAAAACAGACAATGCTGTCTGTGGTGCACTGCAATCCAAAAACAGTGTTTTCAACCCTGCTAAGTTCTCCCATGCTGAACAACAGGACCCGTCCCCGTTATGGAGATGAGTAGAGAAGCAGGGGTTCTGTAGTCCAACAGGGTAAAACTGGGCAGGGTTGACAACATTGCTTGAGATATCAGTGCTGCACAAGCGGCAATGTCAGCTCATTACAGGAATTTAGAAGCCCATTGGATTTCTGGCAGGATCGTTGCTTATTTTTCTTTTTTTTTTTAGGGGTTGATTTACTGGAAGAGTAAAAAATCGGGTGCAGCTCTGCATGGAAGCCAATCAGCTTCTGACTTCAGCTTGTTCAATTAAGCTTTGACAAAAAAAAAAAAAAACCTGGAAGCTGATTGGTTACAATGCAGAGCTGCACCAGATTTTGTGTTCCTATTTGGCAGATCTTCACTTACTTTCTGTCATGACAGGAAGTGATGGGAGATCATTCAATGGAGGCACGGGCAAAATTATATTTTTAGTATAGCATGTGTAGCGCTGGCACCTGACGAGCAGGCGCTATTGTTTTTGCAAAATGAAGTTGCCTGAAGCCACAGTTGGGCTTCATAATAATTTCTCTAAATTTTTGGTTTCCGTACCAGTCCAGTTGGGTTGCACTGGGTTCTCCTTGATCGCAGGTGTCGCTGTCACCACCGGCAAGAGTAGAAACACAGTCTAGCTGGATGCATTGAATGCCGCTTATCTCTCGGAACCAGCCCAGTGGGAGTGTTTTCCTGCTGTGAATTCTGGGGGGTGGTATTTAAGGTATCGATGCCATGTTGGCGGGGGATTATTTTCTGTCTGTTTGGTTCTGGTGGTCCTCCTGACCCAGCCCCATGGCCCTCCTGGCCTGGGGTGCGGAAGTATGCATCCTGTGTCTTGGGGCTGGCTGGCCCAAGGCGACGCAACTAAGGGGATAGGCCCGAGCGAATTTCGGAGCCTACTGATCCAGGGATGGTCCGGTGCCGTCTCATCTAAAGGGAGAGGCCAAGCAACTGAAGTACCCCAGGGGAGGACTCTTTCAGGAGAAGGCCGTGCGCAAGGCTGGTTTCTCTGAAGGAACCTGGAGGCTTAGTTGAAGGACGCAACCTGGATCAACACTCGCCGGATCGGCTGAGAGAAACTGGTACCGTATGTCAATTCTTTAAATTCCTCCAAATCCCTCAGTAACGCTCAAGTGTAACTCACAAGTCTGTGGCAGAGACTTTACCGAGCATCCCACCGGCTGCTGGGCCTAGTCTAGGTCTATCCGGGGGTTGTTGAATCCAGTTTGTGGAACAGTTTTATCCTCTGGATTCTTCTAATACCTTCACCCTGCAATTTAAGTGACTGAACTCACCCCTAACCCTCTACCCTTTTTCAAGAGACTTTGTCTTCTTTCTAAATAAAAAACCCAAAAGAGGATTCAGTGTCGGTTTCAACATTCTTTGGGCCACTTTCCACGGGATCCCCAAGACGGAAAAGCAAGCAAGTGAGGTAACGGTAAGCCCAAATAAAACCAGCAGCTCCTTCGGGGGTTAGTGCTACACATGGAAAGCTTAAAACTTGTGAAAATGTTTTTATTGCTGTACAGGAGTCACAGAGATAGGAAATGATGGAAATCTCCCCAATGGAGTCCCAGACAGGAATAAAATATTGAGATAAATTTTCCCACTCTAACCAAACTAAAATTTGTACTTTGAATAGCGGATATTGGGGTAAATTTGCCACAATTGCCTTTTCATAAATTGTCCACCCACCTTTAACTTTTAGCTCCGCGTTGAGTGTGAGTTTTGTGGTCTTTAAAGTCACGGTGCCGGAGTCCTGGGGGGCCACCTGTTTTAGGGTCAGCGTGTGGCAGCCCCCGATTTTCTTAATGTCGTTGTAGTTGTTTGTGTACAGTAGGGTGTTATTCAGGAACCATTCCACTTCTTCATCATCATGGGAGAGCTCACAGGAGAAGGCCACGCTGCTCTCTTCTTCTACTTCCACGTTGACCAGTGGCTTGAGCACCTTCACGTCACGCGCTATAGTGGAGAGAAAGAGTGAAGACCCGTTCAGACCTTGGCATCCTGGTGTGTTGTGTTAATGCATTGAGTCATGAAGGCAGCCCATTTAAATGAATGGTCGAGGAAATCGGAAAAAAAGCACTGGACCTGTAGGGTTAGCGCACTGGTTTTGCTATCTTAAAGTTCTGGTGTTAATGTAAAAGATCTGGTTCCCGGGCAGGCAGCTTCTGCACCCTAGAGGATCTGCATGGTCTCCGTGGATTGGCATGTAATGTAACAAAAATTTATATTGAAGTGCCACACAACTGATAAAAGGTCCAGATAAGACTTTATTCCAATAAAAGTCAGGGGGACAATCCAAAAAGTAGCCAAGAGCAACCTTCTAGCCTAATCACATTGTTAACAATCAAGCTCTGATGAAGGGTGTGCTCCTGGACAACTGATACATGTTGAATACTTTTTTGTATTTTCCCCTGAATTTTAGGGGTTGTATTTGGACCTCTTGGCAGTGGTGTGGCACTTAAATTACATATTTTGTTACATCTAGATCAGTAGTCTCCGAACTGTGGCCAAGGGGGTGGATGGGGCCATTTGCTTATCTTTCTTTAGTGCAAAACCCCCCACTGACACCAACAATGTTGCATAATTTCTGCCACTGACACTAACAATTGGCTATTATTCCTCCCAATAGCACTGACGATGGGGAACTATTCCTCCCACCGACACCAATGATGTGGCACTACTGCCAGCAAAAGTTGGTCATGGTTCCTGCCACTGACACTGACAATGGGGCACTATTCCTCCTATTGGCACCAATGATGGGGCACTATTCCTCCCACTGACACCAACAATGGGTCACTATTCCTCCCACTGACACCAACGATGGGGCACTATTCCTCCCACTGACACCAACGATGGGGCACTATTCCTCCCACTGACACCAATGATGGGGCACTATTCCTCCAACTGCTATTAACAATTTTGCACTCCCCCCCCCCACTGACACCAAGAATGGGGCATAATTTTTGCGACTGACACTAACAATGGACTATTATTCCTCCTACTGACACCAACAATGGGGCACTATTCTTTCCACTGACACCAAAATTGGGGTACAATTCCTCCCCCTAATACCAAAGATGGGGCCATGTTTACTCCTACTGACGCAAAGACATTTTCTTCTTCCACTAGAGTTGGAGACTGGCCCCAAATGCTGGTCCGGCCCCTCTAAAGTCTGACAGTAAGCTAGCTCTTGTTTGGAAAGTTTGGAGACCCCCTGATTTGAATGAATGGGCTGGCAAAGCATCAAATTGTTTAAAGACACACCAAAACATTAGACATGGGAACTTTCAAAAAATTTGTTTCGTTTGGTTTCGTTCCGTTTCGTATATGAAAAAATTCGTAATTCGTAATTCGTGTACGAAATTCCGTTCGACTTCGTACGAAATACGAATTTCATACGAATCGTAATTTTTTTTTCGAATCGTTACGAATCATTAGTAAAGTTACGAATCGTTACGAATCGTTACGAATCGTTAACGTGGCTAATGAATTGTCGCTTCCCGTAACACAGAGAACAATTCGAATCCAACTACAAATATCGAATTTCAACTAATACGATATAGCGGATATAACGAATGTTTTGAATGTTTCGAATGAATTTGAGATTCAGTATATGTAATATTGAGAACTGTTCCTGCACAAAGTGTCATTTTTGCATGAAAAAAAGCTATTTAAAATCACTCGCGGCTAATGAATTGTCGGCTCTGTAACACAGAGAACAGTCATTCATTGATAAAAAAAAAAAGCGTGGGGGTCCCCCCAAATTCAATAACCAGAATTTGAATTGAATTCAAATTCAATAATCTTCTTTCTTCTTTCTTCTGGTCTTCCTTCTTCCTTTCTTCATCCTTCGGTTTCTTCATCTTCTCCTTCCGGCATCTTCTTCCATCTTCTTCTTCCATCTTCTTCCATCTTCTTCTTCCTCCGATCCGCTTCTTCTTCCTCCGGTCTTCTCGTCCGGCATCTTCTTCCATGGCGTCGGCGTCTGTTCTTCTGTCGGGCCGCTCCTCGCAATGGGAGGCTCCCGCTGTGTGAGACTTCGCTCCGGCTGACAGGTCTTTTATAACGGAGGGCACCTGGTGACCCCGCCCCCCTCTGACGCACGGGGACGTCATGGGGACTTCCCTATGGCTTTCCCCATGACGTCAGAGGGGGGCGGGGTCACCAGGTGCCCTCCGTTATAAAAGACCTGTCAGATGCAGCGAAGCCTCACACAGCGGGAGCCTCCCATTGCGAGGAGCAGCCCAAGAAGAGACGCCGACGCCATGGAAGAAGATGCCGGACGAGAAGGACGAGAAGACCGGAGGAAGAAGAAGCGGATCGGAGGAAGAAGAAGATGGAAGAAGATGCCGGAAGGAGAAGATGAAGAAACCGAAGGATGAAGAAAGGAAGACCAGAAGAAAGAAGATTTTAATAAAGGAATTGTCAAAGACCGTCTTCTGTCATTTTTAGAAAATTTAGGGGGGACCCCACGCAAATTTTTTTTTGGCTGGGGTTCCCCTTAATATCCATAGCAGACCTGAAGGGCCTGCTTATTGAATTTGGGGGGACCCCCACGCTTTATTTTTTTTATCAATGAATGACAGTTCTCTGTGTTACGGAGCCGACAATTCATTAGCCGGCAATAGCCGCGTGTGATTTTAAATAGCTTTTTTTTCCTGCAAAAATGACACTTTGTCATTCGAATCATTCGAATTCATTCGAATCATTCGTTATATCCGCTATAATAATTTCATTTGAATTAGTTGAAATTCGATATTGGTAGTTTGATTCGAATAATTTGGAGCTGAAATTCGTAAACGGAATTTTTCCTGCAAAAATTACACTTTGTCATTCGAATCATTCGAATTCATTCGAATCATTCGTTATATCCGCTATAATTTCTTTCATATTAGTTGAAATTCGATATTTGGTAGTCGGATTCGAATAATTTGGCGACGAAATTCGTAAACGGAATTTCGTATTCCGTACGGAATTCGTATTCGAAAAAATTCGTACTACGGATTCGTAAATTCGTACGAATTTCGAAAAATTCGTACGAATTACGAATTCGTACGAAACTAATCGTACATGTCTAAAAAACATCATCCACAATAGAAAGTAGAGCATTACTGTGTGTTGTGGTACATTGTAATGTACAGTATGTATGGTAGAGCTGCTTTACCTAAATACATTGGGGTGCCAGTCAAACTGGTATGACGGTATGAAACAGCCCATGTTATATGTGTTTAGCTAATGCACATACTAACGCAACACACTACAGTGGAAAATATTCCTGTTCTTTTCATTTCTTTACTTGGTACCAACTTAGTATATTTCCATTGCATACACCTTTACTGTTCTGTAAGCCATCAGAAATACATTTTTTGATGCAATTTTAAATTTTAACATGTTTGCTCTTTGGTATTTTGATATGTACTATGTTGAAAAATAACCTTTAGCCATACCTTGTACATGAAGTGTTGCTGAAGTTTCGGCGCTCCCAGCTTTGCAGGTGTACACTCCGGCGTCTTCCGGGGTCACTCTTACAATTTTCAGCTCTGCCAGGTTCTTCTCCTGCCTTAGCTTGTACCTCTCCGATGGCTCAATGACCGTCTTCCCTCTGTACCATTCCACAAACTTTGGAGGAGGTTTAAATTCGCAGGACAAGACGCACGTGTGAGGCTCGCTGACCGTCTTGTCTTCAAGTTTTTGTGACACCTGCACAGGAATTTCTAGAACAAATGCAAAGTAATTGTATTAGGAGTCCTACTTGGTTGACTGGTTGACATAGAAAATGACTAGCAGAACAAAGTGTGGAAGGACGTCTACAGGGTCATTCAATGTTTAGATCTAATGCCGTGTACACACGGTCGGACTTTCCGGCAGAAAAAGTCAGACGGAATCGTTTCATCGGATATTCTGATCGTGTGTGGGCTTCATCTGACTTCTTTTTTCAAAAATTCTGACAGACCTAGAAATAGAACATGTTTTAAATCTTTCCGACGGAATCAATTCCTACCGGGAAAACCGTTCGTATGTATGCTATTCTGACGGACCAAAAACGACGCAAAGGGCAGCTATTAGCTACTGGCTATTGAACTTCCCTTTTCTAGTCCCGTCGTACGTCATCGCGTTCTAAACGATCGGACTTTGGTGTGATCGTTTGTAGGCAAGTCCGTTTCAGCAGAACTCCGTCGGAAAGACCATCAGAGTTTATTCTGATGGAAAAAACGGTTGTGTGTACGCGGCATAAGAATCAATGATAATATGTACTAGGAGTTTGTGCTGCCAGAGCTCAGAGAGTCATTACTTTCCTCACCAATATTTCAAACCCCAAGGTAAGTTTGGTCTTAAAAGTGAACCTGACACAACATAAAAAGTTTTTAAGGTGAACATAGTGAAGTGCATAGTGGTGCTTAGAAGTGCACTATAGAGCAGGGGTCTCAAAACTTTCTAAACAAGGGGCCAGTTTACGGTCCTTCAAACTTTGGGGGGTGGTCGGAATGTGGCCAGTGGGAGTTGAAAATTTCCTGGTGTCAGTGGGAGTAAACAGTGTCCCCTCTTTGCTATTAGGGGGAGGAATAGAACACCATTATTAGTGTCAGTGGGAGGAATAGTGCCTCATCGTTGGTATTAGGGGGAGGAATAGTGCCCCATCATTGGTGTCAATGGGAGGAATAGTGCCCTATCATTGGTGTCAACAGGAGGAATAGTGCCCAATCGATGGTGTCAATGGGAAGAATAGTGCCCCATCATTGGTGTCAATGGGAGGAATAGTGCTCTATCATTAGTGTCAGCGAGAGGAATAGTGCCCCATCATTGGTATCAGTGGGAGGAATAGTGCCCCATCATTGGTGTCAGTGGGAGGAATAAAGCCCCGTCCTTGGTATCAGTAGAGGGAATAATGCCCCAAGGGCTGGATAAAATCAAGTAAATGGCTGCATCCGGTACCCGGGCCACAGTAGGAGACACTGCTATATAGCCATAATTTATGGAAACCAATAAAAGCTTTTGGGTCATCCCATTCCATAACCATGACCATTATGATGGAGTCGGCCCCCATTGTAGCTATACCATGTTCCTCTCTTTTAGAAAGACTTTCCACAACATTTTGGTGTGAGTCTTTGGGAATTTGGGACCCTTTGTGAGGTCAGGTACTGATGTTAGATGAACTGGCTCACAATCTGTGTTCTAATTCATCTCAAAGGTGATCAGTTGGGTTGAGGTCAGGGCTCTGTGCAGGAGACTTTTGTTCCTCCACACCATACTAGTTAAACCATGTCTTTATAGAGCCGGCTTTGCACACAGGGGAACAGTCATGCTGGAAAGGGGTCTTCACTAAACAGTTACCACAAATCTGGAGGAGCTCAATTCTCTGAAATGTCTTTGCTCACCACGGACCTTTCAATTATTACCAAAGCAATTCAAAAGGGCTGAGGTCAGGGCTCTGTGCAGGTCACTGGAGTTGTATGTCCCCCAGGATAGCAACATTTCAGCACGGTTGTTTTCTTGGAGTGTATGTGGTGGTCAGGTGTTCACAAAGGTTTGACCATATAGCGCCATTTTGGGCTGTGGTCAAAGTTCCACTTAATTGATTTCAGTATGTAGATCTGCACAAATACTGAGATCAAATTACCTTTCACCACCAAATTTGCAGTGGATTTGGATTTTCCAATATGGAACTGAACCGCTCCAGTCATCTCTGGGGACGTTTTCCATAAGATGAGACGATGGATGGTACCCTCTTGCTCAATCGTTATGTTTTTTCCATCTTTCAGGACTTCACCACCTAGAATCCATTTTGCGGGCTTGACGGACACGATAGACGTCACGCATTCAAAGGCGGCTTTTTCCGGCTGCGTCACCTCCACGTCACTGAGTTCGTTGATGATGTTGATAGATTGTTCTTTAAAAGATAAGAAGCAAAAGTTTTTCCTAATCATACTAGTCAAATTGAGAATCACTAACCCTTACAATGCACTCAGGTAACACAGCCAACCCATCCAAGGTTTCTGTTGTTCTTCCCAGGATGAGTGTAGTAGCCACCTCATTGCTTAAATGTTCCCCGGCACCCATTGTAAAGCCACTACTCTAATCTGGTGTGAATCCTATGCTGTCTCTCACTAGGAGAGTGACTGTAATAGCCCTTTCACACTCTGGGGCCGCTCTGTGACAGCGGTAAAGCGCTGCTAGTTTTAGCTGCACTTCACCGTCATTTTAGCTGCGCTTTTTGGCCACTAGCGGAGCACTTTTAACCCCCGCTAGTGGCCGAAGAAAGGGTTAAAAGCGTCCAGAAATTGCAGCTGCCGGAGTGCTTTGCAGGCGCTTCAGAAGCGCTGCCCATTGATTTCAATGGCAGGGGCGGTGCAGGAGTGGTGTATACACCACTCCTGCACCGCTCAAAGATGCTTCTTGCAGGACTTTTTTTCTGTCCTGCAAGCACACCGCCCCAGTGGAAAAAGCACTCGGGCTTTCACATTAGGGTGGCATGGGAAGCGTTTTGCAGGCACTTTACATGCCCTACTTTTATCGCCTTCAGTGTGAAAGGGGTCTAAGGCCCCTTTCACACGGACGGCCCGTACAGATCCGCCTGTCAGTTTTGACGGCGGATCTGAACGGGCGCTCCATGTTACTCTATGGAGCGTCGGATGTCAGCGGAGACATGTCCGCTGACATCCGATCCGGTCCGATCCGCCAAAAGCAGACGTATGGGCCACACGTCCAGATCCGTCGCTGGCGGATCGGGTGAGATCGGGTGAAAACGGACACACTGTCCGTTTTCATCCGATCTCTCCATAGAGATCAGCGGCGCTCGCAAGCCCCTCCCCGCTCAGTGAGCGGAGAGAGGCTTGTCATCCGCCGGCTCAGCGGAGATCAACGGACAGATCTCCCGCTGAGCCGACGGACAGAGGCGGGCTCCGTGCAAGCGGAGTCCGCCTCGTCTGAAAGGGGCCTTAGAAACAGAAAAAAAAAAATCTAGAAAAGTAGTGCAGTACTATGCAGACATTGATTCTATCCTATTGATAGGAAGTCAGTAAACGCAATCAGGGCATGTGCAACTTTGTTCATTTCTCAGCTTGTAATAGAAAACACAAGTAGCTTTATTAAAAGACTAAGATAAAAGGGGTTGTGTGCACTTTTCCTGTGCTGAGAGAGAAGTGGGCATTCTGCAGAAAGACTAGGACTGGGACAAAGTTGTTGCACCTGGAGAGAAAAGAGGGGGGACTTCTTATTGAGTGGCAGAGGCTGTGAGTGGACGGTCGCATCTGAAAGCAGTAGAGGTAGAGCGACTGACTGCGAGAGCCTTGCTGGGGCAGTGAAGCAAGTCCTGGATGCTGGAGAGTCTGTTGTTTAGCTAAAGAGTGAGATGCTGAGGACAATGAAAGAAAGGGACCCTTTGCCTAGTGAGCAGAAGGAAATCTCCTGCTGTCGGTGAGTGGCCGTTGTCTAATCCTGCACTACACTTTTGCAAAAGAGGGACACTGTGTGATTGCCTGCAGCAGGTCTTAAAGCAACACTACCCCAAGAGCTCCAACATAATGTTTTGGGCCACAACGAGCTGGCAAGCAGAAGGACTAGAGGTTTATACTACTGAATGCTGATTGTTACTGTAGTATATACCTATAGATCTCTCCCCTTTGCTAGGGTTACCAATGCAGGCCTCAGCAGAAGTTATGCTTTATGACAATTACTGGTTTTGCAGCATATTACGATTATTGCTTAAAGCAGAGTACCACCCAAAAATGGAACTTACGCTTTTCGGAATCATCCCCCCCTCCGGTGTCACATTTGGCACCCTTTACGGGGGAAGGGGAAACAGATTCCTGTCTAAGACAGGCATTTTTCTCCCACTTTCGGGCATAGATAGCCGAGCTACCCGCGGGTATCTACACCACTTCCGGCGCCTTCTCCATCCCCCCCGCTGTCTTCTGGGAGATACACAGGTCCCAGAAGACAGCAGGGACCAGTAGGATTGCACAGCTTGAGTCAAGCATGCGCAGTAGGGAACCAGGAAAGGAAACTGCAAGGCTTCACTTCCTGATTCCCTTACCGAAGATGGCGGCACCTCCACCCAAGAAATTATTGCCCTTTTCCGTAATAGAGAAAGGAAAGAAGAATGGACTTTATAGGCACTTTGTTACGAGAAATATTTTTTAGTACAAAATTTATTAAATAACATATATAATTGAACAAAAAACATATAATACATACATAACACCAGTATTGACAAGAAAAGCAATATTGGGGCTAAAAGGTTGGGAACCCCGAATGACTTCCCCTATGGGTATTACAGTACCACACAGTTATTCGCTAGACGTGGGGTCGGTGTATGTGTAGTATTGACACCATAGGTTTCTCCCACTGGAGTGTGGACTTGCCCAAGGAGGGGATTGGTCATCGGTTCCACCAATTAAAAGAAGAAGAAACTTGTGCTCGACATGTTTCGCGACACCTAGGTCGCTTCCTCAGGAGCTTATGTTCTGGTTTAGAAGAAACAATGTGTTACTTTATGTCACTTTTACATATCTATATCATACAAAACACATTACATTCAATATAAGCATGTACAGGGATAAAGATGAGGCTCACCTACTGATGCAGAGCCCTGACCACGAGTCTCTCTACTCACTAGTGCTGATGGACCCTCCAGATGTTTTAACGTAAGCCCCCCTAAAGGAAGGGAGGGGGGAAGAGGGAAGAAGGACACCGTAGACCACCGAAAGACAGTGTCACAACCTCAAACGGGGACTCAACACACCAAATAACAGAACAAGAACCAACTATAATTAATTTAACACCATATCCATTGACGAGTGAAGAGACCATGGTCCTGAAATTAGGTTTAAGCTTCTGTCCCAACACCAACATCGACAAGTACGAATCGATCAAAGATTTATACTTGTTTACACGAAAACTCACGTATAAGTATATGTTCGACCCTTCAAAAAAACGTCAACAGGAGGAAAGAGCTATGTCTGAAAAAATTAAAAATTATACCATGAAAGATTTTCGAGCCCTGAGAGACCTCATGTTACTCCTGGATGAAAATCCGGACTATGCTAGTGGCCCCGCAGAATCATTATTAATTACCGAACATCTTCCAGTCACCGAAATAGGCCCTACAAAACCAATTTCCAAAAAACACACATTTAAGAACAAATCAAATCAATTTCCGGATCTAACTACCAATCCTCAGATCTCAGCTTTTCTCATTGCCATGGTCAAAGAAATAAAGTCCATACCAATAGTATCTAGTCCCCCCAATATGACAGCAAACCAACAGGCAGCTTTAAAACAACTATATACCAGAACAGACACTGTTATAAAACCCTCAGACAAGGGGGGAAACATTGTTTTACAAACTAATCAACAATATGAGAGGATGTGTCTAGATGTCTTAGAGAATGTGGACTGGTATAGACCAATTACACCAGATTTAATCTCAAAGTATGGATTGGAATTCAAATTTCTAATCTATACAGCGTATAATGACGCCTTAATTGATAAGCAGACCTATGAGTTTCTTAATGTCCCTTTTCCGAGAGAGGCCATTTTCTATACCATACCAAAAATCCACAAGAATATGAATACACCCCCAGGAAGACCCATAGTATCCGGCATAGGATCGATTACTGAACATGCCAGTAGGTTCATTGATTTTTTTCTTATGCCTCATGTCATTCAGTTACCATCTTACGTCAAGGACACTCCGGACCTTCTGAGATGTTTGGAGGGCCTAACCATTCCCGATCAAGCTATTTTTGTTACAGTAGATGTGGAGGCTTTATATTCAAGCATTCCACATGACCAAGGTATAGAAATTGTCAGTAGCTTTCTGATGGAGGAGGACAACAGATTATGGGAGTTTAACACCTTCCTGCTGCAGCTCCTCTCCTTCATATTGAAGCATAATTGTTTTTCCTTCGCCGGTACCCACTACCTCCAGGTACAGGGCGTCGCCATGGGCACCTGCTGTGCCCCGGCGTACGCCAATCTGTACCTGGGGGGGTGGGAACGGCATATTTTTTCTGATGACAAGCTTGATCGATACCTGAGCCAGACATTATGTTGGCTCAGGTATATCGATGATATTTTTGTAATTTGGACAGGCACCATCTCTGACTTACATTGTCTTATGACCCTTTTGAACACCAATAGCTTCAACCTCAAATTCACATATGAATATCATAAAGATACTATCTCGTTTTTGGATCTAACACTATATAGAGACCAGTCCAATAATGTAGTCACCAAACTATTTCGTAAAAAAACGGCTGGCAATACGTTGCTACATGCGGAAAGTGGCCATCCCAAATCCCTGGTGCATAGCATCCCGTACGCACAGTATCTCCGCCTCAGGCGAAACTGCACGTACGATGACCAATTCATATATCAAGCAAGGGAGCTACGGATTCGCCTTAACGAACGGGGGTACAGCAAAAGCCTCCTAAGACGAGCCTATAATAAAGCACTAGGCCTAGACAGAACCCAGCTAATCTTTCCAAAGCCCAAACCTAAAACCATAGAAGAACAACAAACAACCAAATTCATCACACGCTATTCGGCTCAACACCCGCAACTTCGCGCATGTATGGCGAGGCACTGGCACTTCCTCAGTGAGGACCCAGTGCTTCGCCAATACGTCCGCATCACACCGGAAATCGTTTTCAGAAAGGCACCGTCTTTGGGAGATAAACTCACGGCCAGTCTTTACCAGCCAATAGACCAAACTGATGACCTAGCTAGGGGGATGTATATATGTGGTCACTGTGCTTATTGCCCACATATACAGGTGGGCACCACCTTCACTCTACCCAACGGAAAGAAATTTTCTCCTCGTTTCAATGCCACGTGCGACACCCCAGGGGTAGTATATCTTATGAATTGCAGGTGTGGAGCCTTTTATGTGGGTAAAACCATACGTCCCCTCAAAAAGAGAATCTATGATCATCTTTTTTATTCACAATGGGCCAAAATGCTAACTCCCGTGAGTAGACACCTGGGATTATATCATAAATTCGACATCACTATGATTACGTTTATGGTTTTAGAAGTGGTCAAACCAGATCCCAGGGGTGGGAATTGGGACAAAAAAATCTTACAAAGTGAAACATATTGGATCGAGCGTTTGGAGGCCACCACCCCGCCTGGTATCAATGAGGTGATATCCTACCGCCCTTTCCTCTGAGTACGTGGACGGGGGATGTCCCCTCTTTGGTACCCGGCGGGGGGAACATTCAGAGATGACTCAATCAATTCCATTCATGTTTCTTCATGCAACTTCCTTCCCCCTCTAGTCCCCATTCCCTTCCCCTTTCCCATCCCCCTGTCCTTTTGCCCTTCCCTCATATCATTCTCTCCCCCTTTTTCTTTATCCTGTTCCTGAATAGTGTGATTCACCTTAGAGGATAACATTAGCTTCCGCACTAAGTGCAGCTCTGTAGACTCACTATAAATCTTATTTACGAATATAAGTGATGTTTTTCCATTGCCTGTTGTGGTACTGTATTTTACTGTATTTGATTGTATGTCTATACTTCTTTTTATACAAAAAATATGAGGCAATTTCCTGATGCACTGTCCCCCATCTGTCCTCCCTTTTTCATTTATTAATATCCATCCGCTTGTACACCATCTATGTGTATACCCAGTTCTTTTTTCCATCCTATCCTAGCACGATGGACTTCTTGTCCCATCAACCACGTTGGAGTTGGATACCCCATAACCACCCGTGCGGCAAAGTTATGCAGCCGCCCGAGCCGCAAGCACCTCCGGTCTGGGCTGTCCTGGTCCCCCGTTGTCATCGGGAACCCTTTGGGCGCAGGCCCGCGGTGCTGTGCGGCTAGGACGACGTTGCTAAGCAGCGTCCTCCGCTACGCCATCTACGCCGTGTGGAGCGCAACGCAGTATGTGATGCGCGCGCACCCCACGGCTATGATGATGACGCTTTCGGCTGGTTTGGATAGACGTCGGACGTGTTCTGACGTCATCCGAACGGGACATAAGTAGCGGTCGTTTGGCTGCTGCTTCTCACAGATGCCCTGTGAGAGCGGCGGCCATACACCTGCCAGGCAGCCGCACTATCTTTTCGCTGGACTTATACTACTCGACTCTGCGAACTCTGCAAGGTATAGTGCCCTTTACTCTTTTTGATGCTCAGGGGGTCCATTACTTTAAGGGGGTAAATAGTAACTTTAATTTTTACCATCACCATTTAAATAAACCCTAAGTACACCTGTCAATCTATTCATTTATGTTTAAGACGTGACCTCTAGGAGATATATCCTCTCCCCCTTTGGCCATACTACCAGACCTCTTTTTTAGGCTGGCTTTAGATTTAACGAGACCATCAACTATATATGCATTATAGAGAACATACAAATACTCTCTCATTTGTATATCCCCCCAGTGTGGACTCTTATATCTGAGTATCAAGTTTTGGGTCTCCTGCAGATTGAAGCGATAAGTCACCCAGCATACTTCTTACGCATGTCTACCTTTGTAAGTATTTTGGAGTACACGTAGAGAGGCTACTCTTTTTCAATGAACATTCAATACAAGATGTTCTAATACATCTATTTTTTGTTTACCATTATTTCCTCGCTTTGCCCCTTTTCATCTTTGCTTTGTATCATTAGTTACCATTTATGTCCCCATAACTTTATCCCCGCGCAACAGTGACCAACCTCGAGGGCCTCACCGTCGGTGGGTATACCCGTTTGAGGTTGTGACACTGTCTTTCGGTGGTCTACGGTGTCCTTCTTCCCTCTTCCCCCCTCCCTTCCTTTAGGGGGGCTTACGTTAAAACATCTGGAGGGTCCATCAGCACTAGTGAGTAGAGAGACTCGTGGTCAGGGCTCTGCATCAGTAGGTGAGCCTCATCTTTATCCCTGTACATGCTTATATTGAATGTAATGTGTTTTGTATGATATAGATATGTAAAAGTGACATAAAGTAACACATTGTTTCTTCTAAACCAGAACATAAGCTCCTGAGGAAGCGACCTAGGTGTCGCGAAACATGTCGAGCACAAGTTTCTTCTTCTTTTAATTGGTGGAACCGACGACCAATCCCCTCCTTGGGCAAGTCCACACTCCAGTGGGAGAAACCTATGGTGTCAATACTACACATACACCGACCCCACGTCTAGCGAATAACTGTGTGGTACTGTAATACCCATAGGGGAAGTCATTCGGGGTTCCCAACCTTTTAGCCCCAATATTGCTTTTCTTGTCAATACTGGTGTTATGTATGTATTATATGTTTTTTGTTCAATTATATATGTTATTTAATAAATTTTGTACTAAAAAATATTTCTCGTAACAAAGTGCCTATAAAGTCCATTCTTCTTTCCTTTCTCTATTACGGAAAAGGGCAATAATTTTTTGACAATATGTAGGATGTGGCACTCACATATATGATAGGTGTTTGTAGATTGCCACCTGGGGACGCAGCAATTTTTCTCTTGATCTACCTCCACCCAAGAGCCGAGGGACAGGTCGGCTTCGGGTGCCAATATCGCGTCCTTATTTTGAAAATGCAGTATTTGTAGCTGCTGACTTTAAAAAAAAAAAAAAAATTAGGCGGAACTCCGCTTTAAGGGTTGCAGTACATTGTCCTGCTGATAGATCGTTGCAGTACATTGTCCTGCTGATAGATCGTTGCAGTACATTGTCCTGCTGATAGATCGTTGCAGTACATTGTCCTGCTGATAGATCGTTGCAGTACATTGTTCAATAGTTGAGATATACCTCTTACTGTTAACCAGTGTAGAATAATTTCCCTTCCGTTGATCCATTACACTATTTTTCTTTTGTCTACCCTTTTGCAATATACAATTTGCTACTGTTTAGCTAGTTGCTGTGTCATTCCTGGTGTCTATGCACCTTAGGTGCCTCCCAACCAGGTGTGTCAGAGTTTTTGCCGCTGTTCACAGAGTTCTGGGCACAGGAACAGGAGGCCCCAACACATTAAGCAATTCCTTCAGGGGTAAGCGCTACATATAAAAAAACTAGAGTAGGGAAGGCTTAAAACCCCATAATAGGGTATTTTTTCTGATTGTGTCCTGTTAGGAGATTTCCCTTTATTTCCTGTCTTGGAGATGCAACAGGAAGTGAGAGGAAATTCCCCAAAGTGAGGGAAATTCCCAACTTGGACAATTTCCCTTCACTTATTACTTTTCTGTCCCAGTGGTGACCAGGAAAAATAGAGGGGTGAATTGATCCAACATGGACATAGATGGCAATTAAAAAAAAAATTGGCAGGGGGGTCTAACCCATCCACAAAACTAAAAATAAAGCTTTGCCTTTACATACAAAAGGTAAAACATTTCTTAATATAAACAAAGAATATCTAAAAATAGAGGAAAAGGTTGTTCAAGGATGACTCACCGGTATTGACAACTTCAAAATCCAAATCTTAAAATCGAAATATTTTTATTACAACGTGAGTTTAAAATATCGTAAGTAATCAAGAATATCCAAATCTTAAAGGTAAAATATATAATATGTAGCTTTTGACGCTTGTTAAGTCAACGCATTTCACAGATACACCACTTCTTCAGGACTGTGCTCTAGTCCTGATATTCTGGATGTAAAACTTAAGATATTTTAACTCACGTGTTTCGATTTTAAGATTTGGATTTAGAAGTTGTCAATACCGATAGGTCCTCCTTGAACACCCTTTTCCTCTATGTTTGGATATTCTTTGTTTATATTAAGAAACATTTTACCTTTTTTTTATATATTTTGTTGGGTTGTTGACTTTCTGGGATATTATTGGTCTGGTAAAAGCATATTTCCCACATAATTCGATTGCTTCTATAAAACGTTTCTTAAAGCAATCTGGAAGCAGAACAATGCCTGACTACTAATTATTTAATTTGTCTCTTTCCTCAGCAAACACAATGTCCTCTGCTTTCAAAGCTCAAACTGAAGACATAAATTAGGATCTATAAAGGCTTCTGGGAGGCCTGCTATATGACATATCCCCCAGGCTCACTGACCAATCAGAGCAGTTTTTCAAGCAGGTTACCTTCAATCAGCAACTGGGCGGAGGTCTTATCATCCCCAGCATCGCAGGTGTAAGTGTCCTCATCCTGGAACTCCACCTCATTGATAATGAGTTTACGGTACACCCCTTCGCTGACAATCTCATATCGATTTCCTGGCTGAAGCGGTTTGTCCTTCTTGAACCACCTGACCTCGGCGCTGGCACGAGACACTTGGCACTCGAGGTATGCCTTATGCTTCTCTATGGCAATCTTATCCCGCAGGGGTTTGGTGATTTTGACAGGAAGTTCTGCAATCATAAAAGGAAATTTTTGAAGAAACATTCTAAGGAGCAAGAAGAACGAGTGAGATCCATATGTCCTACAGCTGATGTGGTCTACACTGGTATGCTATGTTAATGCCCTTCAAAAAGAAGAAAAGGGCACCCGGTCTTCTAATCTTCTATATGTCCTTTATTTCTTCTCTGGCTTACATACAAGGCATAGTAGGGGCATTAATATGTTTTAACTGATGCAGCCTTACTAATACCTGAGTAAGACCACATCATCCGAAACATGTTAGCACCTCTACTATGCCTTGTATGTGTCAGAAACGTACTTACCGAGGCCGAGATGCCGAGAGCGGTTCACCCTTGCGACCCAGCGCAGTTTGCCCCCTGGAGATGGGACAGAGAGCAAATGGCACCAGGAGGCACAGGTCACTCCCGTCAGGTGGGCGGAGCTTGTGTGAAGGTCCGGAGGAGGTGAGGACCCGGCCTGGGCAGGCAGACAGGCAGCAGGTAGTTTAAGGCAGGAGCCCAAGAACCAAGCTGGGGGTCTAACACAGGAGGTGATTGGAAATCCGTGCAGGCCTGAGCAAGGGATGGTGAGAGCCACAAGTCGGAACCTGGTTCCCAAGGTAAGGGGACTAAAGCAGCAGGCAGGTATTCAGGACCCGGCCCGACTGTCAAGTACGACAGTCACTGGGTGGCAAACACAGGCAGAGGAAGGGTGTCTGGGAAGACACAAGGCCAAGTCCAGGTCACAGGCAGGAGGTCAGGCAAGGAGACAAGAGGCAGGTCTCGGTCACAGGCAGGGGGTCAAGCACAGGAGAAGAGCGGAGTCCGTTACACAAGCCAGGGGGTCAAGGTCCAGGAGAGAGGCAACAGAGTCAAGGCAATCCGGGTCAAACACAGGCAAGGGCAGATAAGGTTTCACAGGGGTCACAGTAACACAGACACTAAGCTGGAAAGACAGACCAGCAAAGTGCCTGTGCGTCAGGCGGCTTTAAAAGGCGCCCAGGGGATGCTAACCGTGCGTCATTGCGCACAGGCGTGCGCCAGTGCGCATGCGCGAGCGCCGGACCGCTGAGCCGCAAGTGCGCATGCGCCGGAGCGCCAAACCACCGCGCATGCGCTCTGGAGAGCGGCCCGATCGTCCGGTGCTATTTCCCTGACAGTATGTAAGCCAGAGAAGATATAAAAGACATATAGAAGATTATAAACCAGGTGCCATTATTTTCTTTTTGTTTGGATGATTGAGAGTCTGACAGGAGCTGGGACAAGCACCAGCATCTCCTTCTGATGAAACATGGTACAGCATATGTAGTGAGAAGGTTCCTGTTGCGTTAATGCCCTTTAATTCATGTACAAGTATACGAGCAGTTCCCTGATTTATGGCTATGGAAATATTTTTCAGTTTTTGATAACTGTAAGTACTGGAAACATCAATCTCACTCTAGTAGAATTGAAGGGGTTAATAGTGTTTCGGTCAATTTCGGGATCCCTTCATTTAAATGCTAATGAGGTTGTCCTAGTAAAACAGCAAATTTAAATAAAGGAGATGAATGTTCGGAAGTCACTAACACCACACCAAATTTAAGAAATAAGCAGAGAAAAAAAATCTTTTTTTTTTGTGGTGCAATATACAACAGACAGCGATTTTATAAAAATGACTTAGTTTTATTGATACAAAGATATAAAAATAGTACTAAAAGAATGTTTTTACATGTATTTCGGCAGTTAATCCAGTTTTACTCAACATGTTTCGATATAAAAATAGCTTCTTCAGGAGATACTGTATTTATTGGCATATAACATGCACTTTTTTCCCCTTAAAATCAGGGGAAAATCGTGGGTGCGTGTTATACGTCGAACCGTTGCCTCGGAGGGGAAGGAGGGAACGAGTGCCGCCGAAATAGACAGAGCCAAGTGTACTGTGTACTCGGCTAGGCTCGGCTCCGCTCGCAGTCATGCCCAGTCCCGCCTCCTAGCATTTACGTCCCTCCATTGTGTAGTATGTTATATCTAATATATATATATATATATATATATTAGATATATGTAGTGTTTTTTATGTATTTCATATAGGCATTCTATTTAGGCAGTCTAAGACAAATTCATTATGCAAGAATATAGATTGGGGATTCAAGTCTATTCTACACCTCAAAAGAGTATTTAGGTGTCATCTCTTAATCTAATCAGTAGTCGCACATATCAAAGGAGACTTGTCAATGTTAAAGAATGCAGATTAGGGCAGTTTTTATGACTACAGCTGTTCACAGCTTGGGGTGATCGGCTGTCACTCTGAAAGACAGGAGCAGATCAAAGCAAATTGCTCAGCTATTCAGAGTATTTGAGAAGACATTCAGGCTGGCTTTCAGTCTAAGAAAAACTATCTCAGAGAAGGGTGTGTTCTTATGAAGGCACCAAGAGTCACATGGTTTCATGGGGCTCTAAATATTTACTAGCACTGTTGTAATTATACTCTGTTGGATTACTATCATCTGTTGCAAGACTTTGTTCTGTTTTGTTAAGCCAATAAAGTGCCTCTCTCTGGAACAATTGGGTTGCTGCGGAGGAGTACTTTTTAATAACTACTATCCATCTACGAACTATATATTAGATCACTACACATTGGACCAGTGTTGTGTCCATCATGGGAGCCGGGCAAAGGGACGGGACTGGGCGGGACTGCGAGAAGAGCCAAGAGGAGCCGAGTACACAGGACATCCGGCTTTGTCTATCTCGGTGGCAGTAACAATTTAAAACCTCGGTAACAATTTAAAAAAGATCATGCTGCAATTTTGGGCAATGCTGCAGATGGGCACTGTTGGGCCAGGCTGCAGATGGGCACTGCTGGGCAAGGCTGCAGATAGACACTGATCATTCTGCAATGATGGGCAAGGCCTTGGCCTTTTATGGATTTATGCAAATACGCTGATGGAAACACTCAAACCTATTATGGTGGTGTCTGGAGGAAGATATCAGCAACCATAGGGGGGGAGAAAGGACCAAGAATGGGATACCCTTCAATAAGGGAAATGAGAATAGTATGGCCATTGTAAAAAGCCTAGGTTATTCAGTTCGTGTACCCTGGTTATATACAATCAGATTTTCTTCCCATTGGACAATGCAGGACACTCATGACTATGGTCATTTCATGTGTCCTGCATTGTTCAATGGGAAGAAAATCTGATATATTGAACCACAAAAAAAACAATTTTTTTTTTTCTTATCTGCTTATTGTCCTAGTACAGCTTTGCTGGACAGGAAGTGGGAAATGAGGATAGCCCGGTTAGGATTGTGGTTAGAATTGTGTACAGGAGTGCTCACATGCTGTGGTCACGATGCTTCTCTGCCATGGCAAAAAGGAGGGAGTGTAGGGGTGGTGCCCTAGCTCCCGGTGGGGATCTAGGGCTCTGGGGAGACTACTGTTGAGTGTGAGCTGGGTTCCGTGGGGGGGGGGGGGGCGATGTCACGGGACTAAGATTGCTAAACTGTATGATCGTCCCCGCCGAGAGGAGGCAGTGATTAGTGCTAGCCGCTAGCGATAATCACAAGAGAATCCGGCAGGCTGGTTGTATCCAAGTTGATCGATCGATTAACTTGGTACATTCAGCCTGCCCATTAACGGATCTAATTTCAGCCAGTTTAGCAGGAACCGTGCCGCTCAGCAGTATTTGAACTGTGTATGGCCAGCCTAAGGCCAGGGAGTGTAGAAAATGTCCTGGCGTCCAGTTGAAGTAAACAATGCCCTATATTTGGTGTCAGTGGGAGGAATAGTGCCCCACTGTTGGGGTCAGCTGGAAGAATAGTGCCCTATCGTTGGTGCCAATGGATGGAATTCTGCCCCATTATTGATGTCTGTGGGAGGAATTTTTGCCCTTTCGTTGGTGTCACTAGGAGGAATAGTGCCTCATTGTTGGTATCAGTGGAAGGAATAGCGCTCCATCATTGGTATCAGTGGAAGGAATTTTTCCCCATCATTGGTATCAGTGGAAGGAATTGTGCCCCATCGTTGGAGCCAATGGAAGGAATTCTGCCCCATCATTGATGTCTGTGGGAGGAATTGTGCCCTTCCGTTGGTGTCACTGGGAGTAATAGTGCCACATTCTTGGTGTCTGTGAAAGGAATAGTGTCCCATTGTTGGTATTAGTGGAAGGAATAATGCCCCATCAAACATATGCCCCATCAATGGTGTCAATGGAAGGAGCACTGCCACATTGTTGGTGTCAGTGGGAGGAGTTCTGTCAGATTGTTGGGTGTCAGTGGGAGGAATTATGCCCTATCGTTGGTGCCAATGGAAGGAATTCTGCCTCATTATTGATGTCTGTGGGAGGAATTGTGTCCTTTCGTTGGTGTCACTAGGAGGAACAGTGCCTCATTGTTGGTATCAGTGGAAGGAATAGCGCTCCATCATTGGTATCAGTGGAAGGAATTGTGCCCCATCGTTGGAGCCAATGGAAGGAATTCTGCCCCATTATTGAAGTCTGTAGGAGGAATTGTGCCCTTTAGTTGGTGTCACTAGGAGGAATAGTGCCACATTCTTGGTGTCTGTGAAAGGAATAGTGTCCCATTGTTGGTATTAGTGGAAGGAATAATGTCCCATCAAACATATGCCCCGTCAATGGTGTCAATGGAAGGAGCACTGCCACATTGTTGGTGTCGGTGGGAGGAGTTCTGCCAGATCGTTGGGTGTCAGTGGGAGGAATTATGCCCCATTGTGGGTGTCAGTGGATGGAATAGTGCCCCAATGGTCGGATAAAGGGAAGCAAAGGCCGGATAAAGGCCCGGGCCACAGTTTGGAGACTGCTGGTTTAGATAAATATTACCTTGTAGATATTTAGAAGGGTGAACACAGTTTTGGTTTGACTGCTGTGACTATTTTCTTCCATAGATATTACCCTATGTAACTTTCTGTAATTAGCATATTAAAAATCTTTACTCCAGTAAAGAACTCTCCCTTTACACCATTTGCATGTGTTAATTCTTTCTTTCTTAAAGATCTTCGTATCGACATATCAGTATATCAACTGAGCTTTAGCTGCTTGCCTAGAGATCGGCTAAGATTGGCTTTGGCTATAAGACTTCCAAACAATTCTGTCCTCACCTTTAATAAGCAGATTAGCACGAGATTCTGCATTTTCTGCCACAAATTTAATCTCTCCAGCATCCTCAGACTGAACGCTTTTGAAGTTCAAAGAATACGTCCTTCCTGGAATGAAAAGCATCTTTATCAGAATAAGAAGCAAATAAAACTGTGACAACAAAACAGATTATCATATAAAGAGAAGGGAAGGTTGTGTGTAGAATACTTATCATATTTACTGCATTTTGTCAGCAACAAAAGTGGACTTTTACCTTCATCTGTACATTGTATCGCTTATTGGCAGTATGGTGCAATATACCAATAAATGTCACCAAGATTTGATATACTTTTTTTTTTGTTCAGTTTTATAAAAAAAATAATGTAGGCTAATTACCGTATATACTCGTTATACTAATTACTAATTACCGTATATACTCAAGTATAAGCCGACCCGAATATAAGCCGAGGCACCTAATTTTACCACAAAAAAATGGGAAAACTTATTGGCTCGAGTATAAGCCTAGGGGGTGAGAAATGCGCAGCTACTGTATGGCCCCTTTCACACTGGGGCGGTTTTCAGGCGGTACAGAGCTAAAAATAGCGCCTGTACACCGCCTGAAAAAAACGGCCCCATTCACTCCAGTGTGAAAGCTGGCGGGCTTTCACACTGGAGCGGTGCGCTAGCAGGACGGTAAAAAAAGTCCTGCTAGCAGCATCTTTGGAGCGGTATAGGAGCGGTGTATTCACCGCTCCTATACCGCTCCTTCCCATTGATTTGAATGGGACACCGCGTTAATACCGCGGCAATGCGCCGATACGGCGGCGATTTGCGGGGGATTTTAACCCTTTTTCGGCCGCTCGCGGGGGGTAAAACCGCCCCACGAGCGGCCGAATGCCGCGGCTAAAACGACGGTAAAGCAGCGCTAAATATAGCGCTGCTTTACCGTCGCCGTGGCTCCCGCCCCAGTGTGAAAGGGGCCTAAGTGGAAAAGAGGGTCAACAATGCCCATTTGCAGCTTCACTGTGCCCATTTGCAGCCATAGGTCCCCTGAACTTCAAACTTGGTAGTTAAGGGTTCCTAGATGCCCCCTAGCTGCAGCCAAAATTTGGGGTCTCTGGACCCAAAGGGTCCCAAAATGACATTGCTGCAGATGGACACAGATGACCGACTTTGGGGCCCTGTATCTCGGGGCCACTTGATGCTAGGAACCCCGGGGCCGCAAAGTCGGGTCAGGAAATTTCATTTTTTGCTGCAGAAAAGTGCTTGACTCCAGTATAAGCCGAGGGAGGCACTTTCAGCACAAAAAAAGGTGCTGAAAAACTTGGCTTATACTCGAGTATATATGGTATTTGTAAAAAAAAAATATTTCCAAAAGCCTTCATTACAGGGTATGCTCATAATATATAGCTTGCAGAGCCTGCACAGGGAATAGCTGCATGCTTGTTGGCAGCCTCTGTAAACTGACTAATGAAGACAGGTCCCATAAAAGGGGTAATGTCAACTGATATGCATACCTTATTATAGCACAGGAGAAGAAAAGACATGAAAGAAAAGAACAGAAAGAAAAAGAAAGCAACAATGAAAAATAAAAAGGAAGGAAAGGTCAAGGATGGAAAGAAGAGGCCAGGAAAGAGAAAGAGGGAAGGGGAAAGGGAACGGGAAAGGGAAAAATGGTAAAGAGAGGAAAGAACGAGAAAGAGAGGAAAGAGAAAGAGAAAGAGAAAAGAGGAGAGAAAGAGAGGAACGAAAGACAAAGATAGAGAAAGAGAAAAAGGAAAGGAAAGAAAAAGGCTAAGGAAAGGAAAATGAAAGGGATAGTGTAATGGAAATTTGTAGGTTCTGTATATAATTGTATTCTATTTTGTATGTATTGCACACTGCCCTCACTGTGCACACGGCACTAATAATGTTTTCAGTACATGTTTACATTCTTTCGAGTCCTGATTAGAATTAGCCTGCCTATGTTACGCCCCTTGTTACCATAAACGTACAATTGTAATATTAATGTGATACCTACGTAATCATGTGTATAAAAACCTTCAATTGCTTCATAATTAGGCAGAACAGTTATTTGGAAAGATGCTGAGCGTATCTTTTGTGTCTGTTCCCTACTGCAGTAGTTATTATTAATTTGGAACCACTAATCAATATGTGGATAGGAGTTGCCTACCTATAAATTTCCAGGTCAAAAGGAAAATAAATTCAAAGAAAAGAGGGCTTAGTAGAGAAAAGAAAAGCAAAAAAAAAAAAAACGAAAGGGAAGGAACTTAAAAGAAAAAAGGGAATTGAAGAAAATGAAAAGAAGGGAAAGGCAATGAAAAGGGAAAGGGTAAAGCAAAGGAAAAAGGAGATGATTTTAGGATAGGAAAGGAAAGGAAGATGGAAAGGAAAGAAAATGAAAGGAAAGGTCATTAAAAGTGGAATAAAAGTTAGGTAAAGGGCAGGATAAAGAAATGAAAATAAAAAGTAGAGGATAGAAAATAAGCTGAGAAGAAAGCAAAGAAGATGAGAGGAAAATAAAAAATAAAAGGAAGGAAAGGTCAAGAATGGACAGAAGAGGCCAGGAAAGAGAAAGAGGGAAGGGGAAAGAGAAAGAGGGAAGGGGAAAAGGGAAAGGGAAGGGGAAAGAATGATAAAGAGAGGAAAGAAACAGAAAGAGGGGAAATAAAGAGAAAGAGAGAGAACGAGAGGAACGAAAGAGAAAGAAGAGAAAGAGAGGAGAGAAAGATTGAAAAGAGAAAAGAGAAAGAGAGGGAAAGAGAAAAAGAAAAAAAAGGAAAGAAAAAAGACTAAGGAAAGGAAAATAAATTCAAAGGAAAGAGGGCTTAGTAGAGAAAAGAAAAAACAAAAAAAAAATAAAAAAGGGAAGGAACTTTAAAAGAAAAAAGGGAATTGAAGAAAATGAAAAGAAGGGGAAGGCAATGAAAAGGGAAAGGATAAAGCAAAGTAAAAAAGAGATGATTTTAGAATAGGAAAGGAAAGGAAGATGGAAAGGAAATAAGATAAAAGGAAAGGTCATTAAAAGTGGAATAAAAGGTAGGTAAAGGGCAGGAAAAAGAAAGTAAAGAAATGAAAATAAAAAGTAGAGGATAGAAAATAGGGCTAGAACAAAGCAAATAAGATGGGAGGAAGAAAAAGGGACAGAAATTAGGGAAGGGGAAAGGGAAATTGTATCGCTTATTGGCAGTGTAGTGTAATATACCGATAAATGCCACCAAGATTTGATATACTTGCACTTAGATTTTTTTTGGCTTTACAATCACTTTAAGATAAAAGGAACGGAAATAAGGTGAGTGTTAACGTAAGGGGGATGAGAGGAAGAGAAAGGAAGAAACGAAGGAATCGCTAAGTAGAGGAAAGGAAAGAGAAAAGGCAAAAGGGGAGGAATTTAATAGTAAGGATCCAGGAATAGCAGGTTAAATGGAAAGGAAGGGAAATTGAAGGGCAGGAAAAAGAAAGTAAAGAAATTAAAATGATAGGATAGGAAATAAAATGAGTGTAAAGAAAAGGGGATAAGAGAAAGAAAAGGGAAAGCAAATAAGGAAAGTAAAAGATTTTCGGAACTAGTCAAAAGATAAAGGTTGCATCATTGTGTAACTCCAGGCAAAACCGCATTTTAGTTTTGGATGAAATATGAAAAGATAAAAAACTCTTTCAAATGTCGGGATTCCTCTTCCCACTCTGGCCAAACTAAAAAAAGCAACAGGTTTATCTATAGAGCTATGTTGAGTGGCCAGTACTCTGCAATGTTCTTTTTTAAAGTAATGTCAGCCACAGAATTACCCTACATCCTGGTACAAGGGGCTGAATACCCGAATTTTCCATAAAATAGACATCATTGAATAATCAAGTAAATTTACAAGAAAATGATTACTTCTCCCCATTCCCAGGAGACAGATGCTCTTTAAACATATACCAACACCTTGCACACTCACCTTCCTGACGCATCTTAGCATTCTCTCCCGCCCTCAGCTTGACGCCATTTTTGTACCACTGAGTCTGGACGTCATCGTGAGAGATCTGACAGAGGAACGAGGCTGATCCCTTCTCCTCCACCTCCACATCCACTAATGGCTTAATGAAATGGATTTCCCGAGCTATGGTTCAGATGAGGAAGCATGATGATGGATGAATGAATGAATGATACAAAGCAAATCCACATGGCAACAACAACTTGGAAAAATGATAGGTTTCAAACAAAATAAAGTTTAGTTTGAAGTAAAGCTGGGCTAATTTAAACTAAGGGTATGATAAAAAACTACATAAGAAGAAATTACTTTCGGTGAAAACCCCCAATGCCAAAACTGACATTAGATCTAGAGATACATATAGATGAATTTGGACCTGGTGCCACCATTCCAATTGACTATGCCCCTGTGTACAAAGCCCTCTCCATAAAGACATGGTTTGACCAGTTCGGTGTGGAGGAATTTAAGTAGCCCTCACCGAGCCCTGACCTTAACCCTACTGAACACCTTTGGGATGAATTGGTACCTTACAGGACAGGTCTCCCATTCAACATCAGTACTTGACCCAACCCCTACTGAAACCCTTTGGGATGAACTGGAACACAGATTGTGAGCGAGGTCTTTTCTTCCAACATCAATACCTGACCTCATAAATGGGCCCAAACGCCCACAGGCTCACACCAAAATTTGTTGAAGGTCTTCCTAGAAGAGCAGAGGATCGTAAAGCTACAAAGAGGACCGACTATCATAAGGCCATGTTTTTCTTTAAACGGATGTCACATGGGAATGGGACAATCACGTTTTTGGAATGGGATATGATGGTCAGGCTTCCACAAAATATAACTATATAGTGTATTTGTAAACACCACAAGCCAAGGTACCAGCACTTCCCTGTGTTCACCTTAAAAACATTTTATGCTGGGTCAGGTTCACATTTAAGGCCAAACTTACCATGGTTTGACCAGTTTGGTGTAGGACACTCAAGTTCCTACAATCCAAACTGGTCAAACCATGTCTTTATGGAGCTGGCTGTGTACACGGGGGCACAGTCATACTAAAACAGAAAAGGGCCTTCCCCAAACTGTAACCCATTTGAGCTTGTTGGACTTATCATTCCCAAAGCATGGACATTAATATGGAATATACCCCCTTTTCCGCTCTTCTGGGAAGGCTTTTCACAAGATTTTGAAGTGTCTTTGGGAATTTGTACCCATTGCTGAAGTCAGATACTGATGTTGGATGAGAAGACCTGGCTCGCTATTGGTGTTCCAATACATCCAAAAGGTGATCAGTAGGGTTGAGGTCAGGGCTCTGTGCAGACACACAAGTTCCTCCACACCAAATTGGTTAAACCATGTCTTTATGGAGATGTTGGTTGAGAAGACATGACTTGTTCCAACTTATCCCAAAGGTGTGCAGTAGGGTCGAGGTCAGGGCTCTGTAGAGGACACTCTAGTTCTTCCACATCAAGCTGGTCAAACCGTGTCTTTATGGAGCTGGCTTTGTACACAGGAGTAGACATGGGAGCCGTCAAAAAATTTGTTTCGTTTTGTTCCGTTCCGTTTTGTATAAAAAAAAAAATTGTAATTCGTGTACGAAATTTAATTCGGATTCGTACGAAATACGAATTTCGTACGAATCGTTACGAATCGTTACGAACCTTTACGAAAATCGACACTCTACGAATAATAACGAATTATCCGAAAACGTATTAACGTTACATAACACAAGTCTATAAATGTCTATTGTTCACCAATCACTCAGAGGAAGTACGAAATCCGAAATTTCGTTTACGAATACGAAATTTCGTATTTCGTACTTCCTCTGAGTGATTGGTGAACAATAGACAATAGACTTGTGTTATGTAACGTTAATACGTTTTCGGATAATTCGTTATTATTCGTAGAGTGTCGATATTCGTTATACTGAATCTCAAATTCATTTGAATCAATCGTTATATCCGCTATAATTTATTTCATATTAGTTGAAATTCATCATTTGGTAGTTTGGATTCGGATAATTTGGATCCAAAATTCGTAAACGAAATTTCGTATTTCGTACAGAATTCGTATTCGTAAAAATTAGTAATTCGGATTCGTACGAATTTCGAAAAATTCGTACGAATTTCCGATTCGTCTACACAGAAGTACAGTCATGCTGGAACAGAAAAGGACCTTTCCCAAACTTTTACCCCGAGACTGGAAGAGCACAGTTGTCTAAATGTCTTTGCATTATGTAGCATTAATGGTACCCTTCACTGGAAACACCTGAACTTTATCACTTGGAGGGGTTTCCATAGGTAGGTGTGATATTCAAATGTCAATAAATGTTGACCATATAGTGTAGTAAGGGTCTTGATAAATACTGCAAAGCACAACTGTTGCTGTAAATCTGAACTTGGCCCCATCCTCTACCACCTTTTTAGCGTCCTTATGGCCTCAGGCACCAATAGGAAAGCTCAGGGGTCGGAATGAGTTGGGTAAAGTATAACTTTTATAGGACAAGTCAAGATTAGCACAAGATTAGTTTAGTAGGCTGTATCTCTGGATCTATGTATCTCTGGATCTATGTATCTCTGGATCTACTGATCACTTTTTCAGTACAAGAGAGAAGCCTGTACAACTGAAGTGGAGACCAGAAGTCAGATGTAACACAAGAAAGACTTATTAAAACCATCTTCCCAGCATAATTAATCAACAGATTTCACAAAATCACAAAGAGAAATCAGGGTGGGTGGTTAGTGATGTCATGGCAGATGGTGTTATTCACACACTCCATATCACAGATTGCCATCTCTGACCTACCTTTAACAGTCAGGTTGGCGGATGTCTTGTCGTCCCCGGCGTCGCAGACGTAGGTGCCCTTGTCGTCAAACTCGCACTTGTGGATGGTGAGGTTTCTCTTTGTGCCTTGGGAGATAATGGTGACCTTCTTGCTGGGTCGCAATTCAGATCCATCCTGAGAAGACCAATAGACATATGAATGGCTTTCTGATACCATATTTTCATATATTTAGTCTGGTTGAAAAAATAAAAAAATTTTCGTACTCACCGTACAATCCTTTTCTCTGAGTTCATTGAAGGACACAGCTTAATTTCTCATGGATGGTCAGGGAGCTTTGTAGCTCCCAGGTTTCTTTCTTCTTTTTTTTCCCCTTTCTTTTTTGTTATTGCCTAGCCAGACTTCAGTACCACTCAGAAGAGTGAGAAGCATTTACGGCTGAGGCAGACTGACAGGCAGTGGCGTCACTAGGAGGTGGCTTTTGGGGCTATAGCCCTGAGTCTCTGCAGGGGTCCCCAAGGGGTGGGGAAGCTCTCTGGGGACCCTGATGTAAGTGGGGGGCTCTCTGGGGACCCTGATGCAAGTGGGGGGCTCTCTGGGGACCCTGGTTTAAGGTGGAGGCTCTCTGGGCACCCTAATGTAAGGGGGGCTCTCTGGGGACCCTAATGTAAGGGCGAGGCTCTCTGGGGACCCTAATGTAAGGGGGACTCTTTGGGGACCCTGATGCAAAGGGGATGCTCTCTGGGGACTCTGATGTAAGGAGGAGGCTCTCTGGGGAATCTGATGTAAAGAGGAGGCTCTCTGGGGACCCTGATATAAGTGGGGGGCTCTCTGGGGATATATATACATAAACAAACACACACGTATATTACTGTATATACATGTGTATGCCCGCCCAAGCGCATGACTTTCTTTACTACGCTGCTATGGGCTCTAGCCCCAGATCTTTTGTAGACCTAGCAACGCCCCTGCTGACAGGCCAATGAAAATGGAAGTCCCCAAAGTCCCTGACATGTTTCGGCCCACCCACGGGGCTCAGTCAGGGCAACCCCCTGACTAAGCCCAATGGGCGGGCTAAAACATGTTGGGTGTGTGGTCTGGCCTAGGCTGAGGCTGATTCCACACTTTATATAAGGGTTAGTATGATATGCGGCTTCTGGGACTTCTTTTCCTTCCTCATTGACTTCTATGGCGCTGAGGTGAGCTCTTTCCCTGCCTGCATTCCAAGCGGTTGTCAACATATAAAGACCTACTAGAGCCTGAAGCGGCACCCTTAATTTCTTGATATGAGGGTCAAACTGATAGGCCACACATATAGGATACACCTAAGAAAAGGACACAGATACTGGTGGGTTCCCGTCTTTGGGGGTCCCCACCACTTTTTTTTGCCACTCACCTGCAGAGACTCGACCATTGTGGCACCTGGGATGCAAAAAGGAGATGCCCCCTCCCCACAAGAGACGCTCAGCCCACCTGGAGACTGATACCCACAGTAGATGAAGGGAGCTCTGGTATAGCAGTGGAGATGGCAGAAGAGGACAGGAGCCGAGGAATCACAGCTCCCCATTCCTCTTCTGGCTCCAGCTAGACAATAACAAAAAATAAAGGAATAGAAATTGGGAGCTACAGAGCTCCACTACCATCCGTGAGAAGCCAAGATAGAAAAATTACACATATACATCAAGAGACACTGTCACCAATGTAAAAAAAAACTGCAATATACAGAAAGACTTATTTTCAGTCAAAGCTGGAAAAGTGTGGAATAGTACATAGAAGCTGAGAATCTCATTTACCTTCAGCCATTTCACCTCGGCATTAGCCCTGGACACCTCACACTCCAATGTCACCTTGTCCTTTTCTGCCACAGTGATGTCCTTGAGAGGATGGCTGATCTTCACTGGAGGTTCTAAAAGAGCAGAATGTATAACTGAAATATATACCTTGAATCAATCAGTCTGCACATATACTACATACATACACAGGGGCGGACTGACAACTCATGGGGCCCCCGAGCAATAGGAGATTATGCGGCCCCCCCAGGCAATCAGAAATTATGGGGCCACACAGTATACACACACACAGTATACAATCACACAGTATACAATCCAGGGCTCAAGTCCTGCGGGAACGCATGGGAACGGAGTTCCTGTACTTTTTCCACAACAGGAACTCAGTTCCCTTTACCAGCTGTGTCCTGCAAGACTTTGAAGTATGCAAGCTGTGTGGCAGGTGCTACACCAGCAGCAGCCGACACAGCTCGCAATAGTAAGTGCCGCACACCAGGGGTGGACTGACCATTCAGGCATTGCCAGTAGGGGGCCCCATGACAGCTTCCGGTTCGATCTACCTGTCAATCACAGCTAGCTGATGGGTAGATCAGGTCCCTGCTGCTAAGAGATTGTGTTTAGTCAGACCTCTCCTGATGCGCTCCTCCCCTCCAGCCCCTCCTGATTTTCTGTCTCCTCATCCTCCCCCCCAGTCTCCTGCATACTTGCTCTGTGTGTCCCGCTGAATCCCGCCCTCCTCTATCTTCAGTGCCATATGATGAGAGAACCCAGAGGAGGAGCACAGCTATTCTGCTCACAGGACATGCAGGGAGAGAGGTGAGCTGAGGGAGGAACATTAGTTTGGGGTGGTAAGCTGAGCACAATACCTGGCAAAGTTTAATGCCAGGAGGGAAGTTTATGTGGAAATATGTGAAGGGTTGGAATAGCAGCGAGTGTGTGTTGGAGCCCTGCAGAGTTTGCAGCCCCCCCAAGCCAACATACATCTCCTAAGCAGGAACACATCACTATCTCCCCAAGCATTCTGTCCAGATAATGTGCAGTTCATTTATGACCTTTCCGTTTAACCCTGTGTTATCCAAACTCTGTTCAATGAAAAGTGTAAACTCACCACATAAACATTCTATAAATTCCCCAATAAAGATCAGAACATGATGATCACATTTGCATGGAAGCACAATTGAATGAATGCTGATTATTCAGAGAATTACCGTATTTATGTTTATTGAGAATTGTTTTTTTTTATGTACTAACAGTTAAGCGTCATACACACAATACGAAAATTGGATGAACAATACCACTTTTGAAGCGTTTGTGCATATGAGCGTATTATTTTTTTTTTTTGGTGGGGGAGGGGATCTTGGGTGGGAGTTCCCACACTTTTTTCCCCAGGACTTGACCCCTGATACAATCACACAGTATACACATACATGTTTCTATTGGCTGAGAAGGTACTGGAGAGGCGGGGCAGCTATAATCTCTGGATTTTTAGACCAAAAGGATGTCGGTAAGGGACATTTCAGAGACAGATGTAAAAAAAACACAGATTTTTACATGCTGTCCCTGGTTTTTCTGAGGCTGGCAACCCTGATGGGGCCCCCTAGTGGCACGGGGCCCTCGGGCAGTGAGGCTGCAAATGGGCATTGTTGACCCTCTTTTCCACTTACAGTAGCTGCGCATTTCTCACCCTAAGCTTATACTCGAGTCAATAAGTTTTCCCATTTTTTATGGTAAAATTAGGTGCCTCAGCTTATATTCGGGTCGGCTTATACTCGAGGATATACGGTATATATATATATACATACACACACAAAAATTAGTACACCTCTCACCTTTTTGCAAATATTTTCTTCTATCTTTTCATGTGACAACACTGAAGAAATGACACTTTGCTAAAATGTAAAGTAGTGAGTGTACAGCTTGTATAACAGTGTAAATTTGCTGTCCCTTCAAAATAAGTCTATACTTATAAATCCTGTTGTCTTTTTACATGAACTAGTTTCTGAAAATTGTGTCACAGGCAGTGTTGCATATGAATGTTATGAATTCTCAGTTCTAGCCAGAAGGTGGAGCTTCAAGCTCTATTTCACATGTTTCTAAGCCTATACTGATCTGCTTTTTTGTCTTTTTACAGTTTACAAAAAACGATGTTATCTAATTAAAGTCACTAGACATGTGCAATTCGTTTCGTTTTTTTTCGTTTTCCGTTAAAATTCATTAAATTCGTTCATTCGTTATCGTACGAATGAACGAATGATTCGCTAAAAATTTTAACGAATAACGAATTATCGAATCGAACTAATACGAAAAACAACGAAAATCCGAAATAACCAAATTAGAAACAACGAAACTACGAAAGAAGAAAATCCGAAAAACAAAAACAGGAACAACGAAAATCAAAAGGAACGAAAAAATTTGTACATTCGTAACTTTTTTTTTTTGTTGAATTGGTAATTTTCCGTGTCTCTTACAATGGCGCTGCTTAACGTGCTTCGAATGGATTGAACGAAAAAATTCGTACATTCGTAACTTTTTTTTTCGATTCGTAATTTTCCGTGTCTCTTACAATGTAATAATAGCATACACATTACATAAAATTATGAATTATGCTCCGATTACAAATCTACGAAAACAATGTTACTAAAGTACGAATAAATCAATCTAACGAAAGTACGAATGTAACTAAATCTACGAAAATACGAATGCGTCCGAATTTCGAATAAACGAAAATTAAACTAACAGAAAAACGAATCAACGAAAAAATAACTCTTACGAAAATACGAATCGTTACGAATACGAACACCGACGACTTACGAATTTACGAATCGTTACGAATCAACGGAAACTAAAAAAACGAAACGAAAATAAACACATTTTTTTTGTTGTGCACATGTCTAATTAGAATTAGCCTGCCTATGTTACGCCCCTTGTTACCAGAAGCGTACAATTGTAATATTAATGTGATACCTCCGTAATCATGTGTATAAAAACCTTCAATTGCATCATAATAAAGCAGAACAGTTATTTGAAAGATGCGGAGCGTATCTTTTGTGTCTGTTCCCTACTGCAGTAGTTATTGTTAATTTGGAACCACTAATCAATATGAGGATAGGAGTTGTCTATCTATAGATTTCCATGTCAATATATATTTATATATATATACACACACACACACACTATATAAAAAATGTTTCATATGAATGTTATGTACTGTATTCTCAGTTTTAGCCAGAAGGTGGAGCTTCAAGCTCTATTTCACATGTTTTCTAAGCCTATACTTATCTGCTTTGTTGTCTTTTTACAGTTTACAAAATGAAAGTCCCCCATCAATGACATGCTACAATAGAAGCACGTGACAGGGATTACCTTTAACGGTGAGCTTGGCGGAGGTCTGAATCCCCTCTGATTTAAAGGTGACGGTTCCGGCGTTCTCTTGTTTTACAGAGGAAAGGATGAGTCCGTGTTTCTTGCCCTTGACGATGAGTTTGCAGGAATCGGAGGCTTTTAGTCTCAGTCCATCTTTGGCCCAGAAACCTTCCACGTCTTCATGGGAAAGCTCCAGTTCGAAGGTGGCGGAGTCATTCTCGCGGACCTCCACATCCCGGAGACCTTTCACCAACTTCACCTGCCGCACTGCAAGAGGAGAAAAAGATAATGCAGCTGGCCATCGATACACAAGTACATTGATTATGAGACAAGGAGGAGGAGACGCATGTCTACACAAAGTAAAGCTTTCTTCTTTAAAAAAGGACCTGGCATCAAATGTTAGACATGTGCAATTCGTTTCGTTTTTTTTTCGTTTTTCGTATTTTTTTCGTTATTTTCGAATCGTTCGAATCGTACGAATCCGATTAACGAATCATTCGAATCGAACGAATCCGAAAAACAACGAAAATCCTAAAAAAAAAATTAGAAACAACGAATGTACTAATGAAGAAAATCCGAAAAACGAAAACGAACGAAAAAATTCGTACATTCGTAACTTTTTTTTTTTTTGAATTGGTAATTTTCCGTGTCCCTTACAATGGCGCTGCTAAACGTACTTCGAATGGATTGAACAAAAAAATTCGTACTTTCGTACCTTTTTTTTTTTTCGATTCGTAACTTTTTTTTTTTTTTTTTCCGATTTGTAGTTTTCTGTGTCTCTATTGAACAAAAAAATTCGTACATTCGTAACTTTTTTTCGATTCGTAACTTTTTTTTTTCGATTCGTAAATTATTAAAATGTAATAATAGCATACACATTACATACAATTATGAATTATGCTCCGATTACGAATCTACGAATGTTACAAATGTTACGAATGTACGAATAAATACGAATGCGTCCGAAAATTAAACTAACGAAAAAAACGAATCAACGAAAAAATAACTCTTACGAATGTACGAATCGTTACTAATCCGAACACTGACGACTTACGAATGTACGAATCGTTACGAATCAACGGACACGAAAAAAACTAAACGAAAAAAAATGATTTTTTTTCAAAAACGAAAAAAACGAAACGAAAAAGAACTTTTTTTCTGTGCACGTCTATCAAATGTATTTTTCTGCGTTACTTACGTATGTCCTGAATAATGTGTCTTTAACATTGATTGGACCCTGGGCAAAACTTTTCTTGGGCCCCCCCCCCCATGCAGTTTTGCTCTCCACCTGCTCTGAGACAGACAATAAATAGCAGCTAGACTCCAAATCAGTTTAGACAGCTATTGCGATTGGTTGCCAGAGGTTACAATGTATCATTCCGGCTCACTGACTGGTTGCTAGAGGTTACAGCACACATTACGGCTCACTGATTAGTTGCTAGAGGTTACAGCATATGATTTCTGCTTGTTGATTGGTTGCTAGAGATTACTGTGGATATGACCTCAGGGGGGCATGATATACATATCAATGCCGCCGGCCCCTGCTATTTACATATGAATGCCGTTAATTTACATGTAAACACAGGATCTGCAGGTGAGTCATCTTTACACAACAATAGGGCAGAGCTGGGCAGCATTAGTAGCAGCACTTCACACTGAGATATTGGGACACAGCACAGGACAAAAACCTCAAGGGAATTTAAACCAGGATAGTTGGCAAGTATGAGGCAGCTGCTTTGGGCCCCACCACAATGACAGGGCCCAGGGCAGCTGCCCCTTTTGCCCTGCCTTAAAAACGGCCCTGGTCACATGACCGGAAAGCCCGCCTCTGCTTGCCGCATTTAGATCTTTTTATAGAGCTAGGGGGCTGTGGCGGCAAGGGGTTAAACCTTTACATATACCCAGTGAAGTGAATGGCCTCATGGGATACACAGAGATGAAACAAGTCCACCGATAGAAGTTGTACCTGTTTATCTGCAGCCCTCTCTTTTCTACAGTCATTCAAAGAGCAACATTTATACAGCTTGCTTGAGCTTTCATAAAGCAGGGGGCAGGAAGCTGAAGTTACTCTCTGCAGGGCTCAGTGAGTGCTGACTGGAGGGAAAGTGAAGATATTTGCCAGCACACCATGGAACGACATAGATAGCGCCCAAACGGGTGATTTATTGCATGATCACAACACAAGGAGAGTGCAAAGTTTCGGAGTCATGCAGGACCCCTTCGTCAGGCATGTGATGACGAGGGGGTCCTGCGTGACTCAGAAACGTTGCACTCTCCTTGTGTTGTGATCATGCAATAAATCACCCGTTTGGACGCTATCTATGTCGTTCCATGGTGTGCTGGCAAATATCTTCCCTGTGACTCGGACCAGTATCCGGCTGGTTGTTGTTGCAGCACCCAAACTCGAGAGCTCATCCAGGAATGTGTGCGATGGGAATATGAAGTATGACTGGAGGGAAAGGACACACACCCCCCCCCCCCCCCTTCATACAGCACACATTGAACAGAGCTGAGGCTGTCAATCACAAACTGTGTGCTGGAAATTCTCTTTCGTCAGCTTGTTTCTCTTGGGGTCAGTAAAACTTGTCAGAAGTGACTCATGCTGATACCAAAGGAAGGAGGCAGCAGAAAGAAATGACACTTAGTGCTCCGGACTGAGACAAGTACATACTATAGAGCAGGGGTCTCAAACTTGCGGCCCTCCAGCTGTTGAAAAACTACAAGTCCCACAAGGCATTGCAAGGCTGACAGTTACAAGCAGGACTCCATCAGGCAGAGGCATGATGGGACTTTTAGTTTCGAAAACAGCTGGAGGGCCACCAGTTTGAGACCCCTGCTATAGAGGGATATGCTTTGGTCATATTTCATGTCTGAGGTTTACAACCAATTTAATGCTGCCATTTGGAAATAATTATTAGAATAGGAGATGAAGCTACTCTTCCTGGTAAAGCGAGTCCACACATTAACAATCACATTATTAATTATTCTAAATAAATAATAAAAAAAAAATCAGAATTTAGCTGCTGTCCTTGTGGCACTCCTGGAAGCCTAGAAGTTACCAAATGTGTGCATAAAGTCCCGAGTGCCCCATTCACTTTATCTGCGGCTCCAGTCATTCTGCTGGCTGGACGGAGCGGTGAACTGTCATTACTGAGCCCACACAAGGAAACCTCGCTTCCTCTAATCCCGGCTCTCCCTGTGGATATGAGTTGCCACAACAAACAGTGACCTTGTCATTCCAACACCTCTAAAACAAGCTGGGAACCTATATAAACCCCAGCTACACATTTCCACCACCGAGGAGTCTCCCATTACTGCATATTGTAGAATGCTTCTATACCCTTGTAGATAGCTGGTATGTGAGCTGCACTCCGTAGAGCTCTCAGCTAGTACACATGGTAGTTGCCCGAAATACCTACAGTGGATGGCGCGGTGTAGAATCCAGGTATAAAAGCAGACTGTCACCAACACTCCCTTTATGCTTTTTTTCATCTTTCTATTATGAAAAGATGATCATGTATGGTCATACAGCTGACATTTTGCAACCTCATGAGCTCCCTTCTTCATGGCCACATAGTGCTTTGAGAAGTAGACATAAAAAGAGAGAACATCCAGCTAAACCAATTTAAGTTGCCAACATCCCTAATGCAATAGATAAGAAAGGAATTACCCCCCAAGAATAACTAATGCCGCGTACACACGGTCGGAATTCTCGTCGGAAAAAGCTCTGATGGTTTCCCCGTCGGAATTTCCGACGGAATGACGTTAAAACTGTCTTGCCTACACACGGTCACACCCAATTCTGACGGTCAATAACACCACGCCTTAACCACTTCAGCCCCGGACCATCTGGCAGCCAAAGGACCAGGCCCCTTTTTGCGATTCGGCGATGCGTCGTTTTAACTGACAATTGCGCAGTCGTGCGACGTGGCGCCCAAACAAAATTGGCGTCCTTTTTTTCCCACAAATAGAGCTTTCTTTTGGTGGTATTTGATCGCCCTTTTTTATTTTTTGTGCTATAAACAAAAATAGAGCGACAATTTTGAAAACAATGCAATATTTTTTGCTTTTTGCTATACTAAATATCCCCCAAAAAATATATAAAAAAACTTTTTTTTCCCTCAGTTTAGGCCGATACGTATTCTTCTACATATTTTTGGTAAAAAAAAACGCAATTAGCTATTATTGATTGGTTTGTGCAAAAGTTTTAGCGTTTACAAAATAGGGGATAGTTTTAGAGCATTTTTATTAATATATTTTTTTTTTTTACTAGTAATGGTGGCGATCAGCGATTTTTATTGTGACTGCGACATTATGGCGGACACATCGGACATTTTTGACACATTTTTGGGACCATTGTCATTTATACAGCAATCGATGCTATTTAAATGCATTGATTCCTGTATAAATGACAGTTGTAGTGAAAGAGTTAACCACTAGGGGGCGGGGAGGGGTTATGGGCTGTGACGTGTGTGTGTTTTTTTACATTAGGGGGCGGGGCTGACGTCTGACGTCATTGATCGGCTTTCCCGATGACCGGGAACAGCCAATCAATGACAGGCAGAGTAGGAAGCGCGGGGAGAGGTTTGTTTACACAGACCTCTCCCCGTTCTTCAGCTCTGTGACCCGATCGCGGGACACCAGTGGCGATCGGGTCCACTGGTCCCGCGGCCGTGGTCACGGAGCTCCCGACCGGGTCGCGCGCGACCCACGGGCAGGCATTTAAAGGGTCACGTACAGGTACGTGATTTTGCCTGCCCGTGCCATTCTGCTGACGTATATATGCAGTGGGCGGTCGGGAAGCGGTTAAAAAAACGTTCGACGGCACTATAAAAGGGAAGTTTAATGCTTCTGAGCATGCGTCGAATTGTTTCCGAGCATGCGTCGGAATTTTGCGTGTCGGAATTGCATACACACGATCGGGAAAATCCGATAGAAAGGTTTTCCGTCTGAAAAAATTAAGAACAGGTTCTCAATCCAAAGTATGTCGGAAATTCCGACAGAAAAAGACCGATGGGCATACACACGGTCGGAAAATTCGATGAAAAGCTCCCATCGGACTGTTTACCTCGGAAATTCCGACCGTGTGACATTAGACTTTAACGGCAACAAAGTACAAAAAATATAATATCATTTATTCAAGAGTTGTATACAAATATATATTTTTACAATTTCCAAACCATTAAAAACACTGATAACAATGGTGGTAAACTCCCCATGTAAGGTCCAGGCGGCCCGACGCGAGTCAGGACCCAATATGTCCCTTCATCAGGAGCACACCAATACGGTCATCGTAAACATTCACTGCTAGACCAGTGGCGACATCATGAACAGGCAACACCTATGTTGTTGGACACAGTTGTACCAGGCGGGTCACCACTAATCCACACAAAATGGCACCAACAGGGGGCGTATTAATGGACGTTGTCACTCAATCTTCCTACAATCTCGCCTCAGTGTATAATCTCTATAAAATCCACATCAGGGGTAGAGCAGGAAGCACCACCAGCCAAAAGCATGCACACAAAACGTCACTCTTCTGGTTTACTTATTTGTGACTTGGGAGAAAATCTTGCTAAGGACTATTTGTGCAGCCAAACATGGAGAGTGGGAAGTGTCCTCCTGTTACCGTCGTCAAAACGTTACATGCAAGATTTTCTCTCAAGTCACAAATAAGTAAACCAGAAGAGTGATGTTTGTGTGCATGCTTTTGGCTGATGCTGCTTCCTGCTCTACCCCTGATGTGGATATTATAGAGATTATACACTGAGGCGAGATTGTAGGAAGATTGAGTGACAACGTCCATTAATACGCCCCCTGTTGGTGCCATTTGGAGGACTTGTGTGGATGAGTGGGGACCCGCCCGGTACAACTGTGTCCGTTTTACATAGGTGTTGCCTGTTCATGATGTTGCCACTGGTCTAGCAGTGAATGTTCACGATGACTGTATTGGTGTGATCCCTTCCTGACAAGTGCCTCTGATGAATGCACGTATTGGGTCCTGAAACGCGTCGGGCCGTCTGGACCTTACATGGGAGTTCACCACCATTGTCATCTGTGTTTTTTTTTGGGGGTTTGGAAATTGCAAAAATATATATTTGTATACAACTCTTTCGTTTTTCGTATTTTTTCATTATTTTCGTTCGTTCGTTTTCGTACGAATGAACAAATCGTTCGAATTGTACGAATCCGAATAACGAATCGTTCGAATCGTATGAATCCGATTAACAAATCATTCGAATCGAACGAATCCGAAAAACAACGAATTAGAAGCTTCGAATGGATTGAACAAAAAAATTTGTACATTCGTAACTTTTTTTTTGATTCGTAATTTTTATTTTGATTCGTAACTTTTTTTTTCGATTCGTAATTTTTTTTTTTTTTTTAGATTCGTAATGAATGGATTGAACAAAAAAATGTGTACATTCGTAACTTTTTTTTCGATTCGTAAATTATTAAAATGTAATAATAGCATACACATTACATAAAATTATGAATTATGCTCCGATTACGAATCTACGAATGTTACGAATGTACGAATAAATACGAATGCGTCCGAAAATTAAACTAACGAAAAACGAATCAACGAAAAAATAACTCTTACGAATGTACGAATCGTTACGAATACCGACGACTTACGAATGTACGAATCGTTACGAATCAACGGAAACGAAAAAAAACAATTTTTTTTCGGAAACGAAAAAAACAGAACGAAAATAAACACATTTTTTTGTTGTGCACATGTCTAATGAGAAGAGAGCTTGCAGATGTAGCACCCTCCTAGCGTAGTATACTAGGCAAATTTCATTTTTGGCTTCTTTTGTAGTTGAGGGAGAGGTGTTTTCTTTGGTCTGTTCAGGGTCTTACAGGCTGGGGGTTTGTCTGTTTCCTCGGCTTCTGGAAGAAGTTTCCAGAACATAGGGCTGGGAGAGTCAAATGACCAGCCTGAATATCTATCATGCCCTGCGGCCAATCCATGGTGGAGAGTGTCCAGAAGATGATTGGGGGGGGGTGATAAATAGTTCAGAGCTCTGGAGAGAGGGTTCTTTACTTGTCAGGGAGAGTTTCAAAGCCTTCGGGCTGCTGCTCCTCTGAAGCAGCCTGTGGGGAACCTGAAGCAATCTATTGAGGAGCTGGCTGTAGGACTTATGGTATAGACATGTGCAATTTTTTTCGTTATATTCGTTCATTCGTTATCGCACGAATGAACGAACGATTCGCTAAAAATTTTAACGATTCGTTCGAATCGAACGAATACGAAAAACAACGAAAATCCGAAATAACCAAATTAGAAACAATGAAACTACGAAAGAAGAAAATCCGAAAAAAACGAAAACAGGAACAACGAAAATCAAAATGAACGAAAAAAATTCGTACATTCGTAACTTTTTTTTTTTGTTGTTGAATTGGTAATTTTCTGTGTCCCTTACAATGGCGCTGCTTAACGTTCCTCGAATGGATTGAACGAAAAAATTCGTACATTCGTAACTTTTTTTTTTTTTTTTTTTTCGATTCGTAATTTTCCGTGTCCCTTACAATGGCGCTGCTTAACGTGCTTCGAATGGATTGAACAAAAAAATTCGTACATTCGTAACTTTTTTTTTCGATTCGTAATTTTCGGTGTCTCTTAAAATGTAATAATAGCATGCACATTACATAAAATTATGAATTATGCTCCGATTACGAATCTACGAAAACAATGTTACGAAAGTACGAATAAATCAATCTAACGAAAGTACGAATGTAACTAAATCTACGAAAATACGAATGCGTCCGAATTTCGAATAAACGAAAATTAAACTAACAGGAAAACGAATCAACTAAAAAATAACTCTTACGAAAATACGAATCGTTACGAATACGAACACCGACGACTTACGAAATTACGAATCGTTACGAATCAACGGAAACGAAAAAAACGAAACGAAAATAAACACATTTTTTTGTTGTGCACATGTCTATTATGGGATATGGTCTGGAGGAGGATTTTTTTCCTCACTAGGAAGTTTCCTGAGGAAACTGGAATGTGTGCAGGTGTCCCAAGGACTGGACCCACTTGACTGACCCTAAATTCTTAACCCTGGTGACTGTGTGCTTTTGGGATGTATGTTTCAGAGGTAGCTTAGACTGAGACGGCTCTCATAGGGTCCCATAATACTGGCCATTCCCCTGCCTCCTTAGCAGAATGCCTGTATGAGAGCTTGGAAAATAGTGTCCTCTGTTACTGTGCAGGGTTTCGGAGTATTCCATGCCCCCCTAACCCTCTCTCCTGTGTACAGTTCCTCAAGCAATAAATATAAAAAAAAGACATTCCCTAGAATGAGTTATTGTAGTTGTAACGTATGAACTGATGCTTGTGGTGGTGGGCAGCCTCTGGACCATTTGGAAAACCACTTATTACCGGTGGCCCTTATGGAGGTAGATCTACATAAGGTTGCAAAATGTTGACTGTATGACCAAATACGATGATTTCTTTTTTATATCCTTGGTCCGAGGCATCAAAGAGTAAATAGCCTTACACACCCCAGGTATAAGCGTTAAATGCCGGCGTACTGCTTCCAAGGGCTTGTAGCTGCAAAGGACCCCCAGCTAAGCATAGCTGGGACCTCGATAAGGAGACGGGCCCTCAGCAGGATGGCCCTCCTGGCTGGGAACCTAATATCAAAATGCCTTCATTGGTGGGTGCCAATCTGGAGGAGTGGGTATTCTAATGCCGCGTACACACGATCGGAATTCCGGCCAGAAAACGACAGATGAGAGCTTTTCATCGGAAAATGCGACCGCGTGTAGGCTCCATCGGAATTTTGCTGGCCGAATTTCCAACAGCAAAAAATTGAGAGCAGGTTCTCAATTTTTCAGACGGAAAAGGTTTCTATCGGAAATTCCAATTGTCTGTAGCAATTCTGACGCGCAAAATTCCTACGCATGCTCGGAAACAATTCGACGCATGCTCGGAAGCATTGAACTCGGCTCGTTGTAGTGTTGTGCGTCACCGCGTTCTTGACGGTCGGAATTTGGTGTGACCGTGTGTAGGCAAGACAGTTTGAGCGGAATTCCGCCGGGAAAACCATCAGAGCTTTTTCCGACGAGAATTCCGATCGTGTGTATGCGGGATTAGGCGAGCTGCATTAGTATGCAGACCACCCTAGGTAACACCTACATGTGATGCTGAGTCTCCATGATTGAAAGAACTAAAACGCAATGAATGAAAGTGGTGTGCCAGGGATAGTCAGGCAGAGGAGGAAAGGGCTACATAATGTGGATGTCCTCCAGCCAGAAAATAAGGCTGGCTCTATCCAACTTATTGTAGCTTCTAATGCACATTGTAAGAAGCTCACAGTGTGCAGTGAAATCAGAGGAGGCAATTTTAGTCTAGGAGAGGTACATCTGTGCAAGACTGTAGGCTGGAGACCAGCTTTAAAATTTTCCATTGTCACTAGGAGGTATGGTATTGCTTTTTGTATGCATCATATTAAATTGTGTCACTTAAAGTAAACTTAACGTTAAAGAAAAAACAAATCCAACCAACCCCCTGTCCTGTACTAGACACTCTCCTCCCGTGGAGCTTGCACAAGGCGACCTGCGGAGGATTGGGCTCAGGGGCGGACTGACCATTCGGCCACTCGGGCACTTCCCGAGGGCCCTGGGACACTAGGGGGCCCCATCAGGGTTGCCAGCCTCAGTAAAACCAGGGACAGTATGTAAAAATCTGTGTTTTTTTTACATCTGTTTCTGAAATGTCCCTTACCGACATCCTTTTGGTGTAAAAATCCAGAGATTATAGCTGCCCCGACTCTCCAGTACCTTCTCAGCCAATAGAAACTTGTCTGTGTATACTGTGTGATTGTATACTGTGTGATTGTATACTGTGTGGCCCCATAATCTCTGATTGCCTGGGGGCCCCATAATCTCCTATTGCCCGGGGGGCCCCATGAGTGGTCAGTCCGCCCCTGATTGGGCTTCTACTGAACTAGCAGATTCTGGAAGAAGAGTTCTATAGAGAGCATGTTTTCCTCCTAGTCCCGACATTACCACCTCTAGTCCCACCTCAATGAAGGTTCTGACTTACTCTCAACATTAAGCTTGGCCTGCGTCTTGTCATCCAGAGTCTCGCAGCCATACAGCCCTCGGTCGGCGTAGGTCACGTTCTTTAAGATGAAGATCTGTTTTGCTCCTTCAGATTTAATCTCGATGTTACCGCCGGACTGAAGCACAATACCGTTTTTCATCCACTTCACTTCTTTGGAGGCTTTGGTCAGCTCTGTTTCTAGGTGGACTGTCTGCCGCTCCTCCACTGTGATCGTTTCCAACTTCTTCTTAAACAAGACTGGAGCCTCTGACCGGGGGAAAAAGAAGGTGCAACATTTATGGTGGATACATTTAAGTATGGAAAGGGGTGCTTTGACTGGCTAAATTTTAGGGCTGTGGAAATTAAAGATTAATTCCTCGATTAATCAATTAACTTTTTGATCGATCAAAATTCTTTTGATCGGGACTCACCTCTCCGCCGGCTTCCGGGTCTTCAGGGAGTTCCGGTGACGTCACGGACATCCACGTCACCGGACTCCTCCCCCCTTCGCCAAGTGCCTCCGTCTGCTAACGAAGGGAGGAGTATGGTGACGTCGAAGTTCTGATTGAACGTAACGAGTACGGGGGAGGAGCTACGCATGACGTCACCCGCTGCTGCCCTACGGAACTAACACGATTGTCGGCTTTACATGCTGTGTTTTTATCATCTTTATGCGAGTAGTTTGTGTTTGAACACAAAAATGAAATCTTATACTTAAGCGGTGAGCACTTAGATCTTTTCTTTCTACCCATGACCCGGCGTCCTTGCTGAGATCTAAGGAGACGTGAGAGAAGTTTATGGTCCGTGTTAACCCTTTTGATACCCGCTTGCATGACCACCTGTTTGCACAGGGGTCCATGCCATAAGGTGAGAGTGATTAGTTAGACCGGAGGTGGAGGGATTGTCACGCTACTGTGGGAAAATAAAATAACTTACGTCAGTGCTACAGTTTGAATTTAAAACATATTTGTGTGAACTGTGAAGTTAAGTCATGGATTGTGGAAACTAACTAGTGTCGGGTGATTGTATATAGTGTATACCACATTTACCACCGACTAAGGCAGAGTTGCAATGCAAGGAGATCAGCTAAAAGTAGTTGGATCTGTATGTGCGTTATAATTAATCGAAATTAATCGATTAAAAAAAATAATTGATTAATCGAACACAACAAATTTAATCAGTAACAGCCCTACTAAATTTATGATGCAGGTAGAGTGTGGTCAGGATTATGACTACAGAAACTGCTCAAAATTTTCGTACCAGAGTGTCCTAGGGGGCATCAGGTTCTAAAGAGAACCATTTTAGCTCTGTGCTTGTTCTGACACTTCTCACATATACCCTATGTAAACATCTGAATTTTTTTGGTAGAAAATTACTTAGAACCCCAAACATAAAATATTTTTAAGCAGAGGCCCAAGACAATAAAATGGTAGGTGTTGCAATTATTTTTTTTTTATAATTTTTGTATTACTTTTAAATCGTAACTTTATGTAATTTTTTTTTTTTTAACGCTGAACAACATCCCTTGTGATAGCATGGGCAGTGACGGGTACTCTTTACTGAGAGATCTGGGCTCCATAAAGACACGGTTTAACCAGTTTGGTGTGGAGGAACTCAAGTGGCCTTCACGGAGCTCTGACCTCAACCCTACTGAACATCTTTGGGTTGAATTGGAACTCCAACTGCATGTCAGGTCTTCCCCTCCGACATCAGTACCTGACCAAATGTTCACAAATTCCCATAGGCACACTTCAAAACCATTTTTAAAACCATCTGAGAAATGTGGAGGATGTTATAGCCAGAAAAAAAGAGTTCAACTCCATATTACTGACCATGGTTTTGTAATGGAATGCCCAGCAAGCTCATTGTGGTTACAGCTTAGGGGGATTACTTTTTCTTTTTAAAATATGACTGTGCCCCTGTGTACATAGCCAGCTCCATATAAACATAGTTTGACCAGTTAGGTGTGGAGCGACTTGAAAAACCCTGACCTCAACCCAACTGAATATCTTCAGGATGAATTGGAACACTATTTGGGAACCAGGTCTTCTCATCCAACATCAGTACTTGACTTCACAAATGGTAACAAATTCCAACAGACACACTCCAAAATATTGGAGACGAGTGAAGGATGTTAAAGATGCAAGGGGAGTGTGTCCATGGTTTTGGAATGGGATGTCCAACAGGTGCAATGGTCATATGTTCACAACAAACCTCACTGTTCACTTTTAATACCTTTTAGTTAAGCCTTAGGACATCCACTACAGAGGAGCGGACAATGAAAGAGAATGTCAATAGCCTGCTTTCTCCTCATGTCAGCTAGTTTACTGTCAGCACATGTGTGTTGGGGGTATTATATAGAAGGTAGTCATAGTGTTGGGGGTATTATATAGAAGGTAGTCATAGTGTTGAGGGTATTACATAGAAGGTAGTTATAGTGCTGGGGGTATTATATAGAAGGTAGTCATAGTATCGGGGGTATTATATAGAAAGCAGTCATAGTCCTGGGCAAGGGCGGACTGACAACTCATGGGGCCCCCGGGCAATAGGAGATTATGGGGCCCCCAGGCAATCAGAGATTAAGGGGCCACACAGTATACACACACACAGTATACAATCACACAGTATACACAGACCTGTTTCTATTGGCTGTGAAGGTACTGGAGAGGTGGGGCAGCTATAATCTCTGGATTTTTAGACCAAAAGGATGTCGGTAAGGGACATTTCAGAAACAGATGTAAAAAAACCCACAGATTTTTACATACTGTCCCTGGTTTTACTGAGGCTGGCAACCCTGATGGGGCCCCCTAGTGGCCCAGGGCCCTCGGGCAGTGCCCGAGTGGGCGAATGGTCAGTCCACCCCTGGTCCTGGGGGTATTATATAGAAGGTAGTCATAGTGTTGGGGGTATTATATAGAAGATAGTCATAGTGCTCGGGGGAATTATATAGAAGGTAGTCATAGTGCTGGGGGTATTATATAGAAGGTAGTCATAGTTCTGGGGGTATTATATAGAAGGTAGTCATAGTTCTGGGGGTATTATATAGAAGGTAGTCATAGTCCTGGGGGTATTATATAGAAGGTAGTCATAGTGCTGGGGGTATTATATAGAAGGTAGTCATAGTGTTGGGGGTATTATATAGAAGGTAGTCATAGTGCTCGGGGTATTATATAGAAGGTAGTCATAGTGTTGGGGGTATTATATAGAAGGTAGTCATAGTGTTGGGGGTATTATATAGAAGGTAGTCATAGTTCTGGGGGTATTATATAGAAGGTAGTCATAGTCCTGGGGGTATTATATAGAAGGTAGTCATAGTGTTGGGGGTATTATATAGAAGGTAGTCATAGTTCTGGGGGTATTATATAGAAGGTAGTCCTAGTCCTGGGGGTATTATATAGAAGGTAGTCATAGTCCTGGGGGTATTATATAGAAGGTAGTCATAGTGTTGGGCGTATTATATAGAAGGTAGTCATAGTGCTGAGGGAATTATATAGAAGGTAGTCATAGTGCTCGGGGTATTATATAGAAGGTAGCCATAGTCCTGGGGGTATTATATAGAAGGTAGTCATAGTGCTGGGGGTATTATATAGAAGGTAGTCATAGTTACCATGGAATGTGTCAAGGCAAATGTTGATTGTCCAAGAACTGAATGGGTGGTATGAAATTTGTGGGCCCTTGCCCTGTTCTAGTTATATAATCCTATCCTTGGTGTCAGGAAGTCTGCATAGATATTAATTCTTTGATTTATGAGGGGGTCTTCAAAAAAGTGTGGAAGCTTTTTGAAGAACCATCGTACATGGCTGAAGGTGTGCTGGGGTATGTTCCTGACATGTGGCTGAAGAAGTGGCTTGGAGAAGCTATGACGTAACATCAACTTTACAGAAGATGTGACCAACTACTACTAGCTATACCTTGACCTGGATAAATGAGAATCTTCACATACCTACATTAGTAGTAGTTTTGGAGAGACCCTTTCAAATGTCAATGCTTGGGCTACATTGACCTTCAACCTGCTGGATCAGGAACAACGGGAAATCAAACATAAAATTCCCAGTTTGTCTGATCAAGGCAAAGGCTGGCCATAACAACTTTTATTCATATGAGCTTTTCATGTTGGTCCTCACCTCGGACCTTCAGGTTAGCGGTTGACTTCACCCCTTCAGCCTCAGCCGCGATCTCGCCGGCATCTTGCATGGTCAGCTTGCTGATGGTCAGGGTGTGCACGGTCCCTTTCTTGCTGAATGAATACTTGTTGCTCTTTTCTATCTTGGCCCCATTTCGGTACCATGTCAACTCAGCATCTTCTGGGGTCAATGTGCACTTAAATGTGGCTTCTGCACCTTCCTCTACTACCACGTTGTTCAGTTCTGCTGTAAACTTCACCACGCGAGGAGCTGGCAGGACAAAACAGATTAATAAATCATTGGCAATAGTATCTAGTACAGGAAAACCAAATGTAAGGATGACACTTGGGGTAAGATGTCACCAATAAGCCCACAATTTATGCCCCCTTTAAAACCAGCTCCTTCAAGGCCATGTTTGTGACCGATTTGAAATATACTGTAGGTCATGGATCTATTTTAGGAAGTAAGGTTTTTTTTTTAAGTGGCTCCCAATGTAATTCTTAAGCCTCATACACACGATCGGACCGTGGACCAACTTTCCCGTGGATTTTTGTCCAAAGGGCGTTGGCCCCAAGTTGGTATTGCATACACACGGTCTGACTTTTTAGGCAACCAACATGAACGTAGTGACGTTTCAACGTACTGACGACACTTCAAAAGAGGACGTTCGAATACTCCAGCGCCACCTTTGGTCAACTTCTATATTGTTGTCTGATCTTTTGCATTGGTTCTGAGCATGCGTGTTTGTACTTTGGACAAAAGTCCGATGGTTTTGTGTACACACGGTCGGACTTTGGTCCATCGGACTTTTGTTGGCAGAAAGTTGGTCCGTTCGCACAGCCAACAAAAGTCCGATGAAACCTGGAAAAAGTTGGTCCGATGGAGCGTACACACGGTTGGATCTTGGTCCAAACCAGCTAATTTACATGTTGGTTGTCAAAAAGTCAGATCGTGTGTACGGGCCTTTAGTGTGGCCAATAGACTCCCTTTTTCCTAGAGAGAGGATATACAATATACAGGGCTGTGAGGTGCCTGTGGGTGGATTACAGGTAGCAGAGCAAGGAGGTGAGAAGTTGGCACTTGTGGTAAGCTTGAAGCCTATCCAAGACTGATGTAGGCTGTCAAGAAATAGGGCTTTCCCTGGCTGAGGATCACCCTGGAGATCAACCTTCCCTTTGGGCTTAGCCATGGAGACAGCAGAAGTGGCACCCTTAGGCCCCTTTCACACTGGGGCGGTTTTCAGGCGGTACAGCGCTAAAAATAGCGCCTGTATACCGCCTGAAAAAACCGCCCCATTCACTCCAGTGTGAAAGCCGGCGGGCTTTCACACTGGAGCGGTGCGCTAGCAGGACCGCAACAAAAGTCCTGCTAGCAGCATCTTTGGAGCGGTGAAGGAGCGGTGTATTTACCGCTCCTATACCGCTCCTTCCCATTGAAATCAATGGGAAACCGCGGGGATACCGCCCGCAAACCGCCGCTGCAGCGGCGCTTTGCGGAGGTTTTTAACCCTTTTGCGGCCGCTAGCGGGGGTTAAAACCACCCCGCTAGCGGCCGCATACCGCGGGTAAAACGATGGTAAAGCAGCGCTAAATATAGCGCTGCTTTACCGTCGCCGCCCCGCACCGCCCCAGTGTGAAGCCAGTGTTATAGTAGGGCAATAGAACACATCAGCCAACTAAGGAGTGACAACATATTGACTGTAGACATGTGCACTGACAAAAAATTTGTTCATTTTAGTTTTCGTTTCCTTTGTTATTTTGCTTTTTCGGAAATTCGGAAAATCGAAAATTCGTAAATTTGGAAATTCAGAAATTTTCACATTTCTATTTTTCGGATTTCCGAATTTCGAATTTTTGGATTTCTGAATTTCCGAATTTTCGGATTTCCATATTTCCGAATTTTTGGATTTCCGAATTTCGAATTTTCGGATTTCCGAATTGCGAATTTTCGAAATTGCAAATTTTCGAAATTACGAATTTCGAATTTTCGGATTTTCGAATTTTCGGATTTTCGAATTGTCGAATTTCCGAATTTTGGATTTTCGGAATTCCGAATTTTCAGACTTTCGGAACTCCGAATTTTCGGATTTTCGGATTTTCGGAATTCGGGGATTCAAAGATTTGAAAATCCCAAAATTTGAAAATCTGAAAAGAAGAAAGAAAATCAAGTTTAATTAATAACTAACTATTAAATTAACTAGTACGAATTTATCCGAAGTTACGAATTATCTGAAATAACGAATGCTGTATCTAAACAAATGGAACGGAACAAATTAATAATAAATAATTAATATTAAATAATTAATAATAATAGAAAGGTTTTATTATTATTGTTCTTTATTATTATTATTATTTTTATTATTATATTGTTACGTTCCATTTGGTTAGATGCGGCATTCGTTATTTCAGATAATTCGTAACTTCAGATAAATTCGTACTCGTTATGTTCACTAACAGACAAATTTGAAAGGGAATTCCAATACCTATAGTTTAATAGTTAGTTATTATTTAAAATTAAACAGATTTTCTTTCTTTTTTTCAGATTTTCTAATTTTCTCATTTTTGAATTTCCGAATTCCGAAAATCCAAAAATCCGAAATTCCGAATTCGAAAATTCGAAATTCGGAAATCCGAAAATTCAGAAATCCGAAAATTCGAAATTCGGAAATCCGGAAATCCGAAAATTCGGAAATCCGAAAATTCGGAAATCCGAAAATTCGGAAATCCGAAAATCCGAAATTCGAAAATCCGAAAATTCGAAATTCGGATCTTTGTAATTTCGGAAATTCAGAAATTTCGGAAATTCAGAAATTTCGGAAATTCGTAATTTCGGAAATTCGTAATTTCGCAAATTTTGAAATTCGGAAATTTTGAAATTCGGAAAATTTCGGAAATTGAAAAATCGGAAATTCGGAATTAACGAATTTGTCAAAATTCGTTAAAAAAACGAATTAGGAACTAAACGAATTGCACATGTCTAATTGACTGACAGTGATCTGTATTGAAGAAATTATTGGCGCTGAAGATGCTTGAATTTCCCTTGGTATTCAGGAAAATAAGAAACAAGGTCCATAAAGACATGGATGAGCTAGTTTGGGGTGGAGGAACTTGACTGGCCTGCACAGACTCCTGATCACACATACGCTTCTGGAAGAATGGTCAGACATTCCCATACACACACTCCTAAACCTTGTGGACGGCCTTCACAGCAGAGTTGAAGCTGTTATAGCTGCAAAGGGTGGAGCCAACTCAATGTTGAACCCTACGGACTAAGACCGGGATGCCACTAAAGTTCACGTGGGTGTAAAGGCAGATGTCCCAATAGTTTTGGATATATACAGTATGTACACACTTGACCGATGCCTTACATTCTATTATAATGAAACCATGTTACACCTGAAAGAAAAATGGCTACTGACAGACTGCACCATATGTCATAAAGCGCTGCGTAAACTGTTGGCGCTATATAAATCATGTAATAAATAAAATAAATAAATTTGTGAATTTTCCCATAATTACTATTTAGGGCGTAGTATAGTTTCGATTTATATGTATAAAGTACCTTTGGTGGTGAGGTGAGTGATGGTTTTATCGTCCCGGGATTCGCAGGAATACTCTCCTCCGTCCTCCGCCTTTAGCTGGGAGACGGTCAGGCTGCGCTTGGCTCCATCGGACTGAATCTGAAAGCGTTTGCTGGCCTTGAGCTCCTCTCCGTTCCTCTTCCAGACAACATCGCCCTTCGCCTGTCCCAGCTCGCAGGTCAGGGTGATGGAGGAACCGATCTCTCCCGTCACAGCTTCCAGCTTCTTTGTGAACTTCACCGGGACTTCTGATGTACAGAGGAAATGCAGAAAGTTCAGTTCCGCTTACAATAACGTCCAATCCCCTCCTGCCTACCTAGAATTATTTCAAGGGTTTTGGCAACCAAACTGCAGATCCTTACCTGTTTCTGTATTGTGGATAATAATATATGCTGGCCAGTACTTTCTAAAACTGCCTGGCATGTATGTGTTGGTGGTGGTGGTGGGTGGTGGTGGTGGTGGGTGGTGGGTGGTGGTGGTGGTGGGGGGTGGTGGTGGTGGGGGGTGGGGTGGGGGGGGCAATGCATATACTTTAACCACTTCCATACCGGGCCTATTCTGGCACTTCTCTCCTTCATGTAAAAATCATAATTTTTTTTGCTAGAAAATTACTCAGAACCCCCAAACATTATATATGTTTTTTAGCAGACCTAGGGAATAAAATGGCGGTCATTGCAACTTTTTATCTCACACAGTATTCTTTTTTTTTTGGAAAAAACAATAACAAAACAGTAAAGTTAGCCCAATTTTTTTATATAATGTGAAAGATGATGTTACGCCGAGTAAATAGATACCCAACATGTCACGCTTTAAAATTGCACACAATCATGGAATGGCGCCAAACTTCGGTACTTAAAAATCTCCATAGGCGACGCTTTAAATTTTTTTTACAGGTTACCAGTTTAGAGTTAGGCCACTTTCACACTGAAGCGCTTCTAAACTGCCAGTAAAAACACTGAGCGCTTTTGAAGCGCTTTTCAGGCGCTTTTGAAGAGCTTTCCATTCATTTCAATGGGGAGGGGAGTTTTTCACAGCCCTGCTAGCTCACTGCCCCAGTGTGAAAGCGTTCATTGATTTTAATGGAAATACGTTTTCGTGAGCTTTTTAGGCGCTGTTTTTAGCGTGAAAGCGCCTGAAAAGCACCTCAGCGTGAAAGTGGTCTAGAGGAGTCAGAGGAGTGTTGTCAGAGGAGGTCTAGTGCAAGAATTGTTGCACGCGCTCTAACGCACGCAGCGATACCTCACATGTGTGGTTTGAGCGGCGTTTACATATGTGGGCGGGACTTACATGTGCGTTCGCTTCTGAGCGTGAGCTACCGGGGACAGGGGCATTTTAAAAAAAAAAAATGTGTTTCTTTTTTTTTTACTTAATTTTTTTTATTTTCCCACTTTTTTTTTTTTTTTGATCTCTTTTATTCCTATTACAAGGAATGTAAACATCCCTTGTAATAGGAATATATGTGACAGGTCCTCTTTATGGAGAGATGTGGGGTCAATAAGACCCCCACATCTCTTCTCCAGTTTGGAAAGCATGAGATCTGTAAAAAAAAATTCACCGATCTCATGCTGACAGCCGCGATCGCGGCTTTGTTTACTTCCGGGTACCGGGCGTGACATCATAACGTCGCGCCCGGGCCTCCGACGGTCATAGAGATGACTGGCGACCATCTGGTTACCCAAAATCTCTATGCTCGTCATCCAGCGGCAGGCGATTCTTCCTCCAGGCTCCCGATGGCACGGGAGAGCTCGGAGAAGCACCGGATGGCTACGCCTGTAAGAACGATCAATCGGCGGAACCGCCGCTATGATCATTCTTATGGTGCACAGAATCGCCGGCTGCAAACAAGGATATCCGTATGATGCCTATAGCTGCAGGCACCATTCAGATATTCCCACTGAAAGTCCAGGACATCATATGACGTCCTTGGGCGGGAAGTGGTTAATCATCTGATCAGCCTTTATGTTGTAAAAAGAAAGAGTAATAAGAAGAGCCGGCAAAACTGTAATCCTTGAAGTTGGTACATCAGAGTGACAATAAAACAATAAATCTGACGCGTTTCGGCAATAGGCTTAGTCGTAGCTAGTAAAAAGAAAGGTAAGAGTCTTTGAGATAAACTTATCACATGGGATGCCTACAACTTGATCGATGTATGGCTAAAAGGTTGTGGAAACCTGATCATCACACTTACCTATATAGCCAAATGTATGGCTCCCCTCCCCACCAATGTAAAGAGCATTCTTCCCACTGACCACTAATGTATGGAGCCTTCTTCCCACTGACCACCAATGTAAGGAACATTCTTCCCACTGATCACCAATGTTAGGAGCATTCTTCCCACTGACCACCAATGTAAGGAACATTCTTCCCACTGATCACCAATGTAAGGAACATTCTTCTCACTGATCACCAATGTAAGGAACATTCTTCCCACTGATCACCAATGTAAGGAACATTCTTCACACTGACCACCAATGTAAGGAACATTCTTCCCACTGACCACCAATGTAAGGAACATTCTTCCCACTGACCACCAATGTAAGGAACATTCTTCCCACTGATCACCAATGTAAGGAACATTCTTCCCACGGACCACCAATGTAAGGAACATTCTTCCCACTGATCACCAATGTAAAGAGCATTCTTCCCACTGATCACCAATGTAAGGAACATTCTTCCCACAGACCACCAATGTAAGGAGCATTCTTCTCACTGATCACCAATGTAAGGGACATTCTTCCCACTGACCACCAATGTAAGGAACATTCTTCCCACTGATCACCAATGTAAAGAGCATTCTTCCCACTGACCACCAATGTAAGGAACATTCTTCCCACTGACCACCAATGTAAGGGACATTCTTCCCACTGATCACCAATGTAAGGGACATTCTTCCCACTGACCACCAATGTAAGGAACATTCTTCCCACTGATCACCAATGTAAAGAGCATTCTTCCCACTGACCACCAATGTAAGGAACATTCTTCCCACTGACCACCAATGTAAGGAACATTCTTCCCACTGATCACCAATGTAAGGGACATTCTTCCCACTGACCACCAATGTAAGGAACATTCTTCCCACTGATCACCAATGTAAAGAGCATTCTTCCCACTGACCACCAATGTAAGGAACATTCTTCCCACTGACCACCAATGTAAGGAACATTCTTCCCACTGACCACCAATGTAAAGAGCATTCTTCCCACTGACCACCAATGTAAGGAACATTCTTCACACTGACCACCAATGTAAGGAACATTCTTCCCACTGACTGCCAATGTAAGGAACATTATTCCCACTGATCGCCAATGTAAGGACCATTCTTCCCACTGACCACCAATGTAAGGAACATTCTTCCCACTGACCACCAATGTAAGGAACATTCTTCCCACTGATCACCAATGTAAGGAACATTCTTCTCACTGACCACCAATGTAAGGGACATTCTTCCCACTGATCACCAATGTAAGGAACATTCTTCCCACTGACCACCAATGTAAGGAACATTCTTCCCACTGACCACCAATGTAAGGAACATTCTTCCCACTGACCACCAATGTAAGGAACATTCTTCCCACTGACCACCAATGTAAGGAACATTCTTCTCACTGATCACCAATGTAAGGAACATTCTTCCCACTGATCACCAATGTAAGGAACATTCTTCCCACTGACCACCAATGTAAGGAACATTCTTCCCACTGACCACCAATGTAAGGAACATTCTTCCCACTGACCACCAATGTAAGGAACATTCTTCTCACTGATCACCAATGTAAGGCGCATTAATCATTAGCTGTAGATATAGTCGTTAGCAGGGGCTTTTATCAGACCAGAGTAATTTCAAGGGCTTCTCCGTGTTGAGAAAGGCTGCTTTAGCAAATCGACTACACTGTAATTACCACAGGAAAAACCTACAGTAAGAATGAAATTAAATAAATAAAGTTGAAGCTTTGAAATGTTGTCATAACTATATAACCTTAAATTAATGGGTCAGTATACCCAGAAGTGGTAAGCTGAGTCACCCCCAGTCTTGCTTATGTCTTGGATTATCCAAGGAGGAGATCTCCCTGCAATAATTTCCAGATCTGTTCCTGTCCACCTGGGAATTTTTGGCCTTACTGCCCACCATTGTGTGTTCTCGCACCTCCTATTACAGTCTCGGTAATATAAAATAAATGCAAATCCAGCAGACATAGTGGGAGCCCATCATAGTGGGCACAGAAGGTGTGGGTTCACTCCCTTGAGTCGTTCCCTGCTCAAGACTAATGCCATATGAAGACCTAACTTTCCTTGGTTCTCCTGTCCCTAAGCAAGCCTGCACCATGGGGAGGCAACCCAATGGGTTCACCTGCGAGCCTTGTACAAACATTTCTTAATTGGTATGGAGCATATTTAGGAGATGCTACCCAAGTGGATAGAGGCAGTATCTATCTATCTGTAGCGCCGGCACTTTTTTCTAAAGTGTGCGCTATCTTGTAAATTTCGTTTTTCCCAAAAATTGTTGTAGGTTGCACTTTGGCATCAGTCTGGCTGGGCTGTACTGGAGTTCTGCCTGGTCATAGGTGAGGTGAGCACCTGTGACAGGCTGAGAACGCAGTCTGGTTGAATGCATTGGGTACCAGTCTTTTTCCGGAGCCAATCACCGGGCGCGTCTGGCCCCGCTGTGTATTCTGGGAAGGGGTACTTAAGGTGCTGAAGGCACGTGATCAAGTTGTTGTTGGTTCTGGTTCCAGTCAGGACCAGCCCAGTGAGGGGTCTCAATCCAGGAGTGTCTGCTAGCCCGGTAAGCCTGGTCATCCTGACCAGCCCCAGAGGCCCTCATGGTCTGGGGTGGGGATCCATCCGTTCCCGAGCCTCGGAACTGGCTAGTTCGAGGCGCATAAACTGAAGGAGGATTCTGAAGTGTCCCGGTGTGCTCTCAGGATTGGAGAGGCACGGCAACTCAACAAGCGACCAGGGGAGGACTCTTCGGAGGAGGGCCATGAAGCTGGCTGCTCGGTAAGAGCCTCGGAGCTGAGTTGTATGGACACCAGTTGAATCCGCATTTCCCATGGTATCACCACAACGGCTGAAAGATACAGGTAACCTTCGGTTACAACATAGTCTATGGCAGAGACTTTTGCTAATTCCGAGTCACTTGTTGGCTGCTAGAGCTACAAAACGAGGGTTTATCCAACAGTGAAGTGTCCAGTTGCGAGTGGCTACTCCCTGGGCTATCTTGAGAGACATTTATTTGGATGTCAGCAGTTCTACAGTGCCTGAGCTTTATCACCCATGCCCTCTATTCCCAACTGAGAGACTGTGTTATGTTTCAACGTTTTTTTGCAAATAAAAATCCTAAAAGGGACTTTTGCGGCATACACACGAGCGGACTTTCCTGCGGGATTGTCCGCCTGACTGGAGTCCGCCGGATAATCCGCCTGTGTGTGGGCGCCGGCGGACTTTTTCCCGCCAAAAGTCCGGCGGACTAAGTTTTAAGTTCAGACTTAAAATTGTCCACTGGACCCGCGAGTCCGGCGGACAATCCCGCGGTCTGTGTGCTAGTCCGCGGGACTTTTGGAAATGAACGGACTTGCCGACACAAGATGCCGACACAAGATCGGAAAGTCCGTTCATTTCCAAAAGTCCCGCGGATTGTCCGCCGGAAAAGTCCGGGCGTGTGCGGGCAAGTCCACACGCTCGGAAAGTCCGGCGGACCTCCGCTGGAAAGTCCGGCGGTTTGTCCGGCTGGACTAGATCCGGCAGACAATCCCGCCGGAAAGTCTGAGCGTGTGTACGCCGCATTAGAGTGTCAGTCTCAGCAATTACTGGGTACTAACCCTGGGAACCCCTAGACAACGAACGACGAGCGACAAGGAGGAGGTAATCGGTAAGCCCAGAAAATACTAGGCCGCTCCTTCGGGGGTAAGGCTGTTACATATCTATCTATCTATCTATCTATCTATCTATCTATCTATCTATCTATCTATCTATCTATCTATGTATCTATCTATCTATCTGTCTTTGTATCTATTAGGCCCCTTTCACATGGACGGACCGTTCAGATCCGCCTGTCAGTTTTGACGGCGGATCTGAACGGGCGCTCCATGTTAGTCTATGGAGCGTCGGATGTCAGCGGAGACATCTCCGCTGACATCCGACCCGGTCCGATCCACCAAAAGCAGACGTATGGCTCTACTCCAGATCCGTCGCTGGCGGATCGGATCGGGTGAGATCTGATGAAAACGGACACACTGTCCGTTTTCATCCGATCTCTCCATAGAGACCAGCGGCGCTCGCAAGCCCCTCCCCGCTCAGTGAGCAGAGAGGGACTTGTCATCCGCCGGCTCAGCGGAGATCAACGGAGAGATCTCCCGCTGAGCCGGCGGACAGAGGCGGGCTCCGTGGAAGCGGAGTCCGCCTCGTGTGAAAGGGGCCTAAATGTTTGGCCTAAATGTTTTCATGCAGCTTCTTGGTCCTGGAGATATTTACAAGAAAAGCAAACACTGCAAACTGTCCCTCACCTTTCACTTGGACCTTGAATTCCTGCTTGTCGGTGCTGATGCGGCAGGAGTACACGGCGCTGTCCTTAGACTCCGCTGATTTCACCACCAATGTCCTGGAAGCACCGGCTGCAGATATTTGGTACTTCTTGGTAGCGGACAACTCTGTTCCATCTTTGAACCATTTCACTGGAGTATTTTCAGGCTGAACTGAGGTCACAATTGTTATGTCTTCATGTTCCTGGACAACAATGGATTCCTTCTGTGCAAGGATTTTCTGAAACTTGGCTTCGGGTTCTAATAGAAAAATTGGCCAAATAAATGAATGGTCATCATAGTGAGCATATTGTTGGTGGTCAATCAATGCCATGCTGGACGCTCCAAACTAATGACTCTCAAATGGATATTTCAGGGCATTTTATGAAAGTGAGTATTAAATGTAAGGGTCGGCTCAATGTAAGGTTGTATTGTTTTTTAATGACATTTGCTGCCCTTGTCACCCAGCATTCTTTTTAGGACAGTCCTTCTCAACCTGGCTTCCATGGAATCTTAAAATTCCTCCAGAGATTACTAGGATCCCAAGGAAAAGGACCTGGGGGTCCTAGTAGATGATGGGCTCAGCAATGCCAAGCTGCTGCTAACAAAGCAAACAGAACATCGGCATTAAAAAAGGGGATCAACTCCAGAGATAAAACGATAATTCTCCCGCTCTACAAGACTCTGGTCCGGCCGCACCTGGAGTATGCTGTCCAGTTCTGGGCACCGGTCCTCAGGAAGGATGTACTGGAAACGGAGCGAGTACAAAGAAGGGCAACAAAGCTAATAAAGGGTCTGGAGGATATTAGTTATGAGGAAAGGTTGCGAGCACTGAACTTATTCTCTCTGGAGAAGAGACTCTTGAGAGGGGATATGATTTCAATTTACAAATACCGTACTGGTGACCCCACAATAGGGATAAAACTTTTTTGCAGAAGGGAGTTTAACAAGACACGTGGCCACTCATTAAAATTAGAAGAAAAGAGGTTTAACCTTAAACTACATAGAGGGTTCTTTACTGTAAGAGCGGCAAGGATGTGGAATTCCCTTCCACAGGCGGTGGTCTCAGCGGGGAGCATCGATAGTTTCAAGAAACTATTAGATAAGCACCTGAACGACCGCAACATACAGGGATATGCAATGTAATACTGACATATAATCACACACATAGGATGGACTTGGTGGACCTGTGTCTTTTTTCAACCTCACCTACTATGTAACTATGTAACACTTTAGCTTTTTTTAGTGAAGAGGATGAATTTAATGACAAAAACAAGTTTGAATCAAAATTCTTAATTCTGTGAAATTCACAAACAAAGAATTTCTAAAAGCTAAGGGTGTTGAAAGCTTCAAAAATCTAAAACAAGAGTGAAAATATGTGAAAAAAAGTGCATAAAATTATATTTTTCAGTAAATGGGGACTTGTGAAATCTGTGAAATGCAGGGGCGGACTGACCATTCGGCCACTCGGGCACTGCCCGAGGGCCCCGGGACACTAGGGGGCCCCATCAGGGTTTCCAGCCTCAGTAAAACCAGGGACGGTATGTGTTTTTTTTTACATCTGTCTCTGAAATGTCCCTTACCGACATACTTTTGGTCTAAAAATCCAGAGATTATAGCTGCCCCACCTCTCCAGTACCTTCTCAGCCAATAGAAACATGTATGTGTATACTGTGTGATTGTATACTGTGTATGTGTATACTGTGTGGCCCCATAATCTCCTATTGCCCAGGGGCCCCATAATCTCCTATTGCCCAGGGGCCCCATAATCTCCTATTGCCCGGGAGCCCCATGAGTTGTCAGTCCGCCCCTGGTGAAATGTGTCCTTTGATCTTGCTAATCACGTAAGGCTCAATTCACAAAGTTTCACCACAAAGATAAGGATCCTTATTTTACCCACGTTACTAATTTTCAAATCTTTTTGGAGATGAGATAAAAATAGCAATCGTTTTTTTTATTTTTTTTTTACAAAAAAACATCCTAATCCTAGTGTTTTAACTTTGTGAATTGAGCCTTTTGGTGGCCATAAGGAAAATACCTCACACTAGACATGTGCACAACAAAAAAATTTGTTTATTTTCGTTTCGTTTTTTTCGTTTCCGTTGATTCGTAACGATTCGTAAATTCGTAAGTCGTCGGTGTTCGTATTCGTAACGATTCGTATTTTCGTAAGAGTTATTTTTTCGTTGATTCGTTTTTCCGTTAGTTTAATTTTCGTTTATTCGTTTATTCGAAATTCGGACGCATTCGTATTTATTCGTAACATTCGTAGATTCGTAATCGGAGCATAATTCATAATTTTATGTAATGTGTATGCTATTATTACATTTTAAGAGACACGGAAAATTACGAATCGAAAAAAAAAGTTACGAATGTACGAATTTTTTCGTTTAATCCATTCGAAGCACGTTAAGCAGCGCCATTGTAAGAGACACGGAAAATTACGAATCGAAAAAAAAAAAAAAAAGTTACGAATGTACGAATTTTTCCGTTCAATCCATTCGAAGCACGTTAAGCAGCGCCATTGTAAGGGACACGGAAAATTACCAATTGAACAAAATAAAAAAGGTACGAATGTATTTTTCGTTCATTTTGATTTTCGTTGTTCCTGTTTTCGTTTTTCGGATTTTCTTCTTTCGTACATTCGTTGTTTCTAATTAGTTTTTTTCGGATTTTCGTTGTTTCCGGATTCGTTTGTTTTTAGCGAATCGTTCGTTCATTCGTACGATAACGAATGAACGAAAATGACGAAAAAAAGCGAAAAACGAAAAAAAACTAAACGAATTGCACATGTCTACCTCACACCAACGTTACTCTAGTTTTTATTTTTTTGAACTGCCGCCAACCTTTGACGTTGATCTTGAAGTTGATCTTCTGCCCGGCGACCTCACACGTATATTCTCCAGCGTCTTTCTTCTCAACCTGCTCCACCACCAGGCGCCGAGATTTACCCTCGGTCTCCACTTTAAGTTTCTTGCTGGAGGTGATCAGTTTCCCTTCTTTGTACCACTTCACCTCCGTCTTCTCCTGGGCCACCTGGCAGCTCAGGGTGGCCTTCTCTGACAAGGTAGCCTGGACCTCTTTCTGGACCTTGTCCAAGCTGGTGAATGCCGGCTCTGGTTCTGAAATGCAAGAACATTTAGAACGAATTTACAGATTATTCAACAGGAAACATAATGGGCGGCAGTGTCGCCAACCGTCAGTATTTTTACTGGCAGCCAGTAAAAAACAGGCATTTTTCTCCTGCCAGTAAATGCCAGTAAAAGGAAAAAGTTGCCAGTAAAAAATATGGCTGTGATGTTCGGCTCGGTCCAGAGCCGGCCAAGACCATCCGAGTCCCTGCTACAGTGTGTTCGGGCAGCTCTGGTGGAGGCGGTGTCCAAGCGTGTCGTGTGATGTCATGGCTGAAGGAAGCCAAGCAGAGCGGCCGAAGCCTCATGTGCGGGTCTGTAGGGCAGGAGCAGGGCAGGTCGGGAGCGGGACTGTCAGTGCTGTTTAGACTGGAGTGGACTGACAGGACCAAGAGTCAACTTCATGTGTGTATGTGTGCCTTCCTATTCTAATTTCTTGCCCTCCTGAGTCCTGTCCCTGAGCTACTTACTTACTATATCGAAAATAAAATAAGAAATATGTTTTTGCCCTAATATCTACCTTAAATAACATCGCTAATCGCATATTGTACTTGTTTGTAGCCTAAATACTAAAATTTGCACTTAGAAACTGTAATTTTGTAACTTTTGGAAATGCCAGTAAAAACTTGGCTGTGCCAGGAAATTTTGGGTGTCGTGTCAGTAAATTTTAATCTGGTAGGTTGGCAACACTGATGGGCGGGATTTACTAAAACTGGAGAGTGCAAAAATCTGGTGCAGCTCTGCAAAGAAACCAACCAGTTTCCAGGTTTTTTGTCAAAGCTTAAAGTGGTTGTAAACCCCTCCATATACCCAATAAAACAAAAACATGACATATACATATAATTACATATAGGGAGTAAGGATGGGCCCGGTGCTCGATGCGAACCCACGTTCGCATCGAGCACCGGGCGTTCGCTCGCTCGGCGAGCCCAGAACTATTTTGGCCGCTCGCATCACGTTCGTGTGATGCGAGCGGCCCCGCAATGCATTGCGGCCGGCGCGGCCGACGCAGTGCATTGCTGGCTGATGATTGGCCAAGCATGCACTGTGACCCCGCATGCTTGGCCAATCACAGCCCCGGAAACTCGAAGAGCCATAATTGGCTACAGGCAGGACGCCTGTAGCCAATTACAGCTCAGGGGCTGTAGTACACGCCCCCCCCCTATAAAACGCCGCCACGCCGTCTGCGCCGGTCACATGCTGTTCCGGCGCAGATTGAGCAGGCTGTTTCTGTGACACTCTGCTGCATTTAGATAGTTAGAGAGATTCACTTACAGAGATTGAGTTAGATAGATTCAGTTACAAAGATTGATTGACAAAGAGGGGCTTGTAGTGTGCTCGTGGCAGGCAGGCAGAGCTCCTATATTTTGTTACCAGAAGCACCTATAGGACTTGTAGTGTGTTCGTGGCAGGCAGGCAGAGCTCCTATATTTTGTTACCAGAAGCACCTATAGGACTTGTAGTGTGTTAGTGGCAGGCAGGCAGAGCTCCTATATTTTGTTACCAGAAGCACCTATAGGACTTGTAGTGTGTTCGTGGCAGGCAGGCAGAGCTCCTATATTTTGTTACCAGAAGCACCTATAGGACTTGTAGTGTGTTAGTGGCAGGCAGGCAGAGCTCCTATATTTTGTTACCAGAAGCACCTATAGGACTTGTAGTGTGTTCGTGGCAGGCAGGCAGAGCTCCTATATTTTGTTCCCAGAAGCACCTATAGGACTTGAAGTGTGTTAGTCCCATCACACACACAGAGCTATATTTTGTTCCCAGAGGCACCTATAGGACTTGAAGTGTGTTAGTCCCATTACACACACAGAGCTATATTTTCTTCCCAGAAGCACCTATAGGACTTGAAGTGTGTTAGTCCCATTACACACACAGAGCTATATTTTCTTCCCAGAAGCACCTATAGGACTTGAAGTGTGTTAGTCCCATTACACACACAGAGCTATATTTTGTTCCCAGAAGCACCTATAGGACTTGAAGTGTGTTAGTCCCATCACACACACAGAGCTATATTTTGTTCCCAGAAGCACCTATAGGACTTGAAGTGTGTTAGTCCCATTACACACACAGAGCTATATTTTCTTCCCAGAAGCACCTATAGGACTTGAAGTGTGTTAGTCCCATCACACACACAGAGCTATATTTTGTTCCCAGAAGCACCTATAGGACTTGAAGTGTGTTAGTCCCATCACACACACAGAGCTATATTTTCTTCCCAGAAGCACCTATAGGACTTGAAGTGTGTTAGTCCCATTACACACACAGAGCTATATTTTGTTCCCAGAAGCACCTATAGGACTTGAAGTGTGTTAGTCCCATTACACACACATAGCTATATTTTGTTCCCAGAAGCACCTATAGGACTTGAAGTGTGTTAGTCCCATCACACACACAGAGCTATATTTTCTTCCCAGAAGCACCTATAGGACTTGAAGTGTGTTAGTCCCATCACACACACAGAGCTATATTTTCTTCCCAGAAGCACCTATAGGACTTGAAGTGTGTTAGTCCCATCACACACACAGAGCTATATTTTCTTCCCAGAAGCACCTATAGGACTTGAAGTGTGTTAGTCCCATCACACACACAGAGCTATATTTTGTTCCCAGAAGCACCTATAGGACTTGAAGTGTGTTAGTCCCATCACACACACAGAGCTATATTTTGTTCCCAGAAGCACCTATAGGACTTGAAGTGTGTTAGTCCCATTACACACACAGAGCTATATTTTCTTCCCAGAAGCACCTATAGGACTTGAAGTGTGTTAGTCCCATCACACACACAGAGCTATATTTTCTTCCCAGAAGCACCTATAGGACTTGAAGTGTGTTAGTCCCATCACACACACAGAGCTATATTTTCTTCCCAGAAGCACCTATAGGACTTGAAGTGTGTTAGTCCCATCACACACACAGAGCTATATTTTGTTCCCAGAAGCACCTATAGGACTTGAAGTGTGTGTTAGTCCCATCACACACACAGAGCTATATTTTTTCCCAGAAGCACCTATAGGACTTGAAGTGTGTTAGTCCCATCACACACACAGAGCTATATTTTGTTCCCAGAAGCACCTATAGGACTTGAAGTGTGTTAGTCCCATCACACACACAGAGCTATATTTTCTTCCCAGAAGCACCTATAGGACTTGAAGTGTGTTAGTCCCATCACACACACAGAGCTATATTTTGTTCCCAGAAGCACCTATAGGACTTGAAGTGTGTTAGTCCCATCACACACACAGAGCTATATTTTGTTCCCAGAAGCACCTATAGGACTTGAAGTGTGTTAGTCCCATTACACACACAGAGCTATATTTTGTTCCCAGAAGCACCTATAGGACTTGAAGTGTGTTAGTCCCATCACACACAGAGCTATATTTTCTTCCCAGAAGCACCTATAGGACTTGAAGTGTGTTAGTCCCATCACACACACAGAGCTATATTTTGTTCCCAGAAGCACCTATAGGACTTGAAGTGTGTTAGTCCCATTACACACACAGAGCTATATTTTCTTCCCAGAAGCACCTATAGGACTTGAAGTGTGTTAGTCCCATCACACACACAGAGCTATATTTTGTTCCCAGAAGCACCTATAGGACTTGAAGTGTGTTAGTCCCATTACACACACAGAGCTATATTTTGTTCCCAGAAGCACCTATAGGACTTGAAGTGTGTTAGTCCCATCACACACACAGAGCTATATTTTGTTCCCAGAAGCACCTATAGGACTTGAAGTGTGTTAGTCCCATCACACACACAGAGCTATATTTTCTTCCCAGAAGCACCTATAGGACTTGAAGTGTGTTAGTCCCATTACACACACAGAGCTATATTTTCTTCCCAGAAGCACCTATAGGACTTGAAGTGTGTTAGTCCCATTACACACACAGAGCTATATTTTCTTCCCAGAAGCACCTATAGGACTTGAAGTGTGTTAGTCCCATCACACACACAGAGCTATATTTTCTTCCCAGAAGCACCTATAGGACTTGAAGTGTGTTAGTCCCATCACACACACAGAGCTATATTTTGTTCCCAGAAGCACCTATAGGACTTGAAGTGTGTTAGTCCCATCACACACACAGAGCTATATTTTGTTCCCAGAAGCACCTATAGGACTTGAAGTGTGTTAGTGCCATCACACACACAGAGCTATATTTTCTTCCCAGAAGCACCTATAGGACTTGAAGTGTGTTAGTCCCATCACACACACAGAGCTATATTTTCTTCCCAGAAGCACCTATAGGACTTGAAGTGTGTTAGTCCCATTACACACACAGAGCTCCTATATATTCTTCTCAGCAGCACCCACAGGACTTCTAGTGTGTTAGTGGCATCACACAGAGCTCCTCTATTTTCTTTGCATAAGCACCCACAGGACTTCTAGTGTGTTAGTGGCATCACACAGAGCTCCTCTATTTTCTTTGCAGAAGCACCCATAGGACTTCTAGTGTGTTAGTGGCATCACACAGAGCTCCTATATATTCTTCTCAGCAGCACCCACAGGACTTCTAGTGTGTTAGTGGCATCACACAGAGCTCCTCTATTTTCTTTGCATAAGCACCCACAGGACTTCTAGTGTGTTAGTGGCATCACACAGAGCTCCTCTATTTTCTTTGCATAAGCACCCACAGGACTTCTAGTGTGTTAGTGGCATCACACAGAGCTCCTCTATTTTCTTTGCAGAAGCACCCATAGGACTTCTAGTGTGTTAGTGGCATCACACAGAGCTCCTATATATTCTTCTCAGCAGCACCCACAGGACTTCTAGTGTGTTAGTGGCATCACACAGAGCTCCTATATATTCTTCTCAGCAGCACCCACAGGACTTCTAGTGTGTTAGTGGCATCACACAGAGCTCCTCTATTTTCTTTGCATAAGCACCCACAGGACTTCTAGTGTGTTAGTGGCATCACACAGAGCTCCTATATTTTCTTTGCAGAAGCACCCATAGGACTTCTAGTGTGTTAGTGGCATCACACAGAGCTCCTATATATTCTTCTCAGCAGCACCCACAGGACTTCTAGTGTGTTAGTGGCATCACACAGAGCTCCTCTATTTTCTTTGCATAAGCACCCACAGGACTTCTAGTGTGTTAGTGGCATCACACAGAGCTCCTCTATTTTCTTTGCATAAGCACCCACAGGACTTCTAGTGTGTTAGTGGCATCACACAGAGCTCCTCTATTTTCTTTGCAGAAGCACCCATAGGACTTCTAGTGTGTTAGTGGCATCACACAGAGCTCCTATATATTCTTCTCAGCAGCACCCACAGGACTTCTAGTGTGTTAGTGGCATCACACAGAGCTCCTATATATTCTTCTCAGCAGCACCCACAGGACTTCTAGTGTGTTAGTGGCATCACACAGAGCTCCTCTATTTTCTTTGCATAAGCACCCACAGGACTTCTAGTGTGTTAGTGGCATCACACAGAGCTCCTCTATTTTCTTTGCAGAAGCACCCATAGGACTTCTAGTGTGTTAGTGGCATCACACAGAGCTCCTATATATTCTTCTCAGCAGCACCCACAGGACTTCTAGTGTGTTAGTGGCATCACACAGAGCTCCTCTATTTTCTTTGCATAAGCACCCACAGGACTTCTAGTGTGTTAGTGGCATCACACAGAGCTCCTCTATTTTCTTTGCATAAGCACCCACAGGACTTCTAGTGTGTTAGTGGCATCACACAGAGCTCCTCTATTTTCTTTGCAGAAGCACCCATAGGACTTCTAGTGTGTTAGTGGCATCACACAGAGCTCCTATATATTCTTCTCAGCAGCACCCACAGGACTTCTAGTGTGTTAGTGGCATCACACAGAGCTCCTATATATTCTTCTCAGCAGCACCCACAGGACTTCTAGTGTGTTAGTGGCATCACACAGAGCTCCTCTATTTTCTTTGCATAAGCACCCACAGGACTTCTAGTGTGTTAGTGGCATCACACAGAGCTCCTCTATTTTCTTTGCAGAAGCACCCATAGGACTTCTAGTGTGTTAGTGGCATCACACAGAGCTCCTATATATTCTTCTCAGCAGCACCCACAGGACTTCTAGTGTGTTAGTGGCATCACACAGAGCTCCTCTATTTTCTTTGCATAAGCACCCACAGGACTTCTAGTGTGTTAGTGGCATCACACAGAGCTCCTCTATTTTCTTTGCATAAGCACCCACAGGACTTCTAGTGTGTTAGTGGCATCACACAGAGCTCCTCTATTTTCTTTGCAGAAGCACCCATAGGACTTCTAGTGTGTTAGTGGCATCACACAGAGCTCCTATATTTTCTTCTCAGCAGCACCCACAGGACTACCGACTACAATGGCTGGAAGACCGCCAAGGGGAGGCAGAGCGTGCAGAGCCAAGAACACAGGGCAGGCAGGCTCTGTTTCTAGTGGACGTGGCCGTGGACGTGGACGTGGTCGTGCATCGTCATCAGCACGTGGCCATGGGACACGCGCGTCTTTGTTTTCGGCAGCTGGACATGTGGAGCCGCATCATGCTGAAGGCTTGGTAGAATGGATGACCAAGCCCTCCTCATCCTCCTCATCCTCTCTCACCCAGGCTCAGGGTACTGACAGAGCATCATCAGCCACCCCTTCCCTAGACCCACCATGTCCTCCTGAGGAGTCCCCCGAACTCTTTGAGCACAGTGTTGGGTACATGCTCCAGGAGGATGCCCAACGATTCGAAGGCTCGGATGACGATACCCAGCTTGAGGAATCTGGCAGTACAGTTCCACCAGCTGCAGCTTACTGCCAGGTTTGCTCTAGTGGTGAAGAGGGAGGGATGATGAGGTCACTGACTCCACGTGGGTGCCTCAAGGGAGAGAGGATGAGGAGGAGGACGAGGAGGAGGAGGATGCGGCGTCACATGTCCAACGAGGCAGGATGCCCCCTGGAGGCCAGGTAGAGGCCAGCACAGCAACTGTACAACACCGCAGAGCTCCGCCTGTGCAGGGCGCTGCCTCTGCACGTTATCAGAAAAGTTCTTTGGTGTGGGCCTTTTTTGAGACGAGTGCAGCAGATCGCACCACTGCTATTTGCAATATTTGTCTCAAGCGTATCTCGCGTGGCCAAAACATCAGCCGCTTGGGCACGACAAGCATGACCAGACATATGGCGACCTGCCATGCAGCTCGTTGGCAGGCACACATAAAAGACCCACACCAAAGAACTAAGCGGACCTCTCCTTGCTCCTCCTCAGCTGGGATCTCCATCCCCACTACACCTTCAGTCCTCTCTGAAAGCTGCTCTGAGAGGACTGAAGGTGTAGAATTCGGTGTGTCACAACCAAGTACTTGCAGTACACCGACGTCCGAATGCAGCAGGCAAATTTCCCTGCCCCAGCTGCTGGACCGTAGAAAGAAGTACACTCCCAGCCATCCACATGCCCAGCGGTTGAATGCTAGCCTTGCTAAATTGCTAGCACTTCAACTGCTGCCTTTTCAGTTGGTAGACTCGGCCCCCTTCCGTGAGTTTGTTCAATGTGCGGTTCCTCAGTGGCAGGTTCCCAAACGCCACTTTTTCTCGCGGAAGGCGATTCCGTCTCTCTCTACCGGCATGTGGAGGGCAATGTCCATGCCTCGCTGGACAGGGCGGTCAGCGGTAAGGTGCATATTACCGCTGACTCATGGTCCAGCAGGCATGGACAGGGACGGTACCTTTCTTTCACGGCCCATTGGGTCACTCTATTGGCAGCTGGGAGGGATGCAGGACAAGGTGCAGTAGTGTTGGAGGTTGTTCCGCCACCACGCCTCCAAAACGCGACTACTGCTACTGGTTGTGACACACCTCTCTCCTCCACCCCCTCCTCTTCTTCTTCCTCCAGTGCTCTGTCCTTGGAACCAGCGGTGCTCCGTAGGCGTACAAGGGGCTACGCAAGTACGCAGGCAAAAAGATGCCATGCCGTGCTTGCGCTGGTGTGTTTGGGGGACAGGAGCCACACTGGGCCAGAGGTTCTGGCAGCTCTGCAGGGGCAGGCCGAGAGGTGGTTGACGCCACGTCAGCTTAAGCCAGGAATGGTCGTTTCTGACAATGGCACCAACCTCCTCTCCGCCCTGCGACAGGGGCAGCTCACCCATGTGCCCTGCATGGCTCACGTCCTCAACCTGGTGGTGCAGCGGTTCTTGGGCAGGTTCCCAGGCTTACAGGATGTCCTGAGGCAGGCCAGGAAAGTCTGTGTGCATTTCCGCCGATCTTATAATGCCAGTGCTCGGCTGACTGAGCTGCAAAAGGAGCTGAACCTGCCCAAGAACCGCCTAATATCTGACATGCCCACCAGGTGGAACTCAACGTTGGCCATGCTGCAGCGACTGCACACGCAGCAGAGGGCCATCAATGAGTACCTTTGCGACTACGGCACCAGGACAGGGTCAGGGGAGCTTGGTTTTTTTTCCCCACGTCAGTGGAGCATGATCAGGGATGCATGCACTGTCCTCTCACCATTTGAGGAGGCCACGAGGATGGTGAGCAGTGACAGTGCATGCATCAGTGACACTGTCCCTCTTGTCCACCTGTTGGAGCATACGCTGCGTGGGATAATGGACAGGGCACTTGAGGCAGAACAGAGGCAGGAAGAGGAGGACTTCCTTGCCTCTCAAGGCCCCCTTTATCCGGACAGTGTTCCTTCTGTCCCACCCATCACACAGGAAGAGGATGAGGAGGAGGAGGAGGAGGAGGAGGAGGAGGAGGATTGTGTGAGCATGGAGGTGGAGCCTGGCACTCAGCATCAGCAGCAGCAGTCTTTTAGGGATGATGTACAGTCCCAACAAGCCAGTGGACTTGTACGTGGCTGGGAGGAGGTGGCTGGCGATCATGTCATCCTCAGTGACCCAGAAGACTCCGGACCGAATGCCTCAGCTAACCTACGCTGCATGGCCTCCCTGATCCTGCAAAGCCTGCGGAAGGATCCTCGTGTTCTTCGGATCAAGGAGAGGGACCATTACTGGCTGGCCACTCTCCTTGATCCGCGGTACAAGGGTAAGGTTGCGGACCTTATCTTGCCGTCGCAGAGGGAGCAGAGGATGAGACATCTCAGGGAGGCCTTGCAGAAAGGTCTGTGCAACGCGTTCCCAGAAACTGGGAGGCTACAAACTCCTGGTCCTGGGCGACGAGTTGCTGAGGCTTCGGTCAGTGGCAGAAGGAGCGGTGGGGAAGGTGGACGTCTGACCGATGCGTTCAGACAATTTTTTAGTCCGCAGCCCCAAGGTATGATAGGTTCCAGCAACCATCGCCAGCGTCTGATATACATGGTGCAGGAATACCTTGGGGCAAGGTCAGACTTGGACACCTTTCCCACCGAAAATCCTCTGGCTTACTGGGTCCTGAGGATGGATCACTGGCCAGAGCTTGCACAGTATGCAATTGAGCTACTGGCCTGTCCTGCCTCCAGCGTTCTTTCCGAACGCACATTCAGTGCTGCTGGAGGATTTGTGACTGATCATAGGGTGCGCCTGTCCACCGCCTCGGTTGATCGACTGACATTCATCAAAATGAATCAGTCTTGGATCACCACCAGCTACCAGGCACCTGAGGCGGATATAACCGAATAATTTTTAATGTCACATCCCTTCAAGACTGCCTATGCTGATGCTGAGTGACTGTCCTCTTATGTTCACTGACTATCCTCTTCCTCCTCCTCAATGATCCATGCCACCACACCAGTGCCTAAGGCACAATTTTTCAGCAGCGAATCAGGGACATAAAGAGGGCGATTGCCCTATACAATGATGGCTGAAGAGAGCTCAGAAAGGGGAGTGTTTTAGATGGCAGGATGTATATCAGGCGGTGAGTCAGCACGCCGCCCGTGCCCCAGGAAGACGTCACATTTTGACGAAACGGCGTAGGGTGAGCGGCGTGCTGACGTCACCTCCTTTCTCCCGTCCATTCCAGGAAGCGACGGGCAGCAAAGTAAGAGAGCCGGCCGGCTCGAAAATTTTAATAACCGCTCTGATACTGTTTTTACTATGTGAGTTTGCTACTTTTTAGTGATTTTTTTAAATAAAGGGTGAAACTGTATTGCGCTATGGTGTCCCTTTCTTTTGCATGGTACCTAACCCCTACCGAGTGAAAAATAAGTGACCCCAGACAAAAGACCAGTTTCCATAGAATAACCAGACGATTGTGTCCCTGATTGTGTCCCTGAGGAGCCCGGATAAAGACCCAGGCAGGGGTATATGCCATACGCCCATCTGGTCTCTCTAACACAGAGACCAGACTAGCTGGTAAGCGGCTATTTCTATCTTTTGGTGGAGGATCTCTTGTTTTGGCTATCTCACCATCTACACAGCATGTGCCAGATGTCTCAAATAGGAAATCACCATTAATATAGTTTGAATTTGTGGTGGACTTATCCGTGCATGAACTGGTTTTCTCCGTGCAAAACGTCATTTTCCCTTATTTTGGACCTCTATTGTTTTCTTTTGACACCCTACCAGATCTCGATTCACTGTGATACACACTAGAAAATTTGGATCTCTGTTATTCTCTATGACATCTCACCAGATCCTGAATTTTTGTGTTATTTAATTGTGGTTTGTTACACTTAATAATCTTCACTTATCACAGAGTGGTGGACAAGAGGGGTGGATAACTATTTCAGAACGAGACAGTTGATGTTTCATTTATTATTCCAACACATCAAGATGTGGGCGGGATATTTGAATGTTTATATAATTTAATGTATATTCTTATAGTATTTGTTTTTTTCAGCGCAGCCAATTTTCCTTTATTCTATTTTGTGTGTATCTCACATTAGGTTGCAGCAGATTTTAGTTTACCAATTTATATTGTTTATTCATTTATTCACATTAATAATTTTTCAGAATAGTCACTCATACGTCAAATTTTCTTTTTTGAGACAGCGCTGTTACCCCACGATATATATACAATTTTTCAGCCCCTGTTTAACAGGGGCGTGTACTTACAATTTTTAAAAAAAATGCTTCGCAACACGTGTGACTGCTGTGCTCCAAGTACAGTCTCTGTGAGGGCCGTGTTGCAGTGTTGTGGCACCAGCACCAGTGCCTAAGGCACAATTTTTCAGCCCCTGTTTAACAGGGGCGTGTACTTACAATTTTTAAAAAAAATGCTTCGCAACACGTGTGACTGCTGTGCTCCAAGTACAGTCTCTGTGAGGGCCGTGTTGCAGTGTTGTGGCACCAGTGCCTAAGGCACAATTTTTCAGCCCCTGTTTAACAGGGGCGTGTACTTACAATTTTTTAAAAAAATGCTTCGCAACACGTGTGACTGCTGTGCTCCAAGTACAGTATCTGTGAGGGCCGGGTTGCAGTGTTGTGGCACCAGCACCAGTGCCTAAGGCACAATTTTTCAGCCCCTGTTTAACAGGGGCGTGTACTTACAATTTTTTAAAAAAAAATGCTTCGCAACACGTGTGACTGCTGTGCTCCAAGTACAGTATCTGTGAGGGCCGGGTTGCAGTGTTGTGGCACCAGCACCAGTGCCTAAGGCACAATTTTTCAGCCCCTGTTTAACAGGGGCGTGTACTTACAATTTTTTAAAAAAATGCTTCGCAACACGTGTGACTGCTGTGCTCCAAGTACAGTCTCTGTGAGGGGTTGCAGTGTTGTGGCACCAGCACCAGTGCCTAAGGCACAATTTTTCAGCCCCTGTTTAACAGGGGCCGGTAATTACAAATCTTGATCTAATAGTTCACAGCAGGGCCCATTCCTGCGCCCACCAAGAGTAACTATGAGGGCCTGCAGTCTTGTGGCAACACCGTCCACCACCACCGCCAAAGGCCCAATTTTTCTGCCCTGTTCATCAGGTGCTTGCAATTACAAATCTTGATCTAATAACTCACAGCAGGGCCCATTCCTGCGCCCACCAAGAGTAACTATGAGGGCCTACAGTCTTGTGGCAACACCGTCCACCACCACCGCCAAAGGCCCAATTTTTCTGCCCTGTTCATCAGGTGCTTGCAATTACAAATCTTGATCTAATAACTCACAGCAGGGCCCATTCCTGCGCCCACCAAGAGTAACTATGAGGGCCTACAGTCTTGTGGCAACACCGTCCACCACCACCGCCAAAGGCCCAATTTTTCTGCCCTGTTCATCAGGTGCTTGCAATTACAAATCTTGATCTAATAACTCACAGCAGGGCCCATTCCTGCGCCCACCAAGAGTAACTGTGAGAGCTTACAGTCTTGTGGCAAAACCGTCCACCACCCCCAATTTTTCTGCCCTGTTCAACAGGTGCATGCAATTACAAATCTTGATCTATTAACTCACAGCAGGGCCCATTCCTGTGCCCACCAGTCTTGTGGCTACACCAACATCTAATAGGGCAAATTTCTGCAGAGTATATACGCCAGGCCCCTACTTTCAAACATCCAACTTACAAACGACTCCTACTTGCAAATGGAAAGAGAAAACAGGAAGTGAGAGGAAATCTACCCCTAGGAAGGGAAATTCTATCCTGTTAGATTTAATTTGGGAAAAAGGTATCTCCTCTCTACTGATACTTTATCACCAATCCTTGTTTCAATTAAAACCCCACTTTTCCAAAAACATTTGTCATTGGGACGGAAAGTGAGGTGACATGTTCTGAACAGATGTGCAAAGACAGCAAATGTTACAGGGGTGATAACCCCTCCCTATGTTCTCCAAAAAGCTTAAAAATAGATTTTTTTGGGATGGAGCTACACTTCATAATGTACCTGTTCAGATTCTACTTAAGATCAAACCTAAAGCCGCAAGTGGTTTTAAATGGCTTCTTTTTTTCCTTTACAAATGTCATTTTGTGCAAGGACAGTTCTAAACACGGGAAACACATGCCACTTCACAGGCATACTTTGGACACCCCCCAGGTACCATATTTAAAGGAAAATGTCACTTTTTTTTTTCACTTTATGCATCATTAAAATGACTGCTCCCGAAAAAACGTTAGTTTTTAAAAGTTCTTTTTGCATTGATATATGTCCCCTGGGGCAGGACCCGGGTCCCCAAACCTGTTTTATGACATTAACATGCATATTGGCCGTTGTAATTAGCACTTTTGATTTCGAACGTTCGCGTCCATTATAACGTATAGGGTTCGAAAATTCGCGCGAACTTTCGGTCCGTTCGAAGGTTCTGGTTCGAACCGAACCCGGGGGTGTTCGGCTCATCCCTAATAGGGAGCTAATATTGGTGTTTTTTTTGTACATGCTTGCTTTACTTTTTACCCAAAGAGTACAAGACTGCCTATACTGAGTCATAACTGCTGCCAGTAGTAATAAATCAGTATGACCAACTAGCTCACATAAACTGTAATGCCGCGTACACACGACCTGACTTTTCGACAGCAAAGGTCCGACGGAACGAATCCGTCGGACAATTCGATCGCGTGTGGGCTCCATCGGACATTTGCTGTCGAAAAATCTGACAGACTTTAGAAATAGAACATGCTTCAAATTTTTCCGCCAGAACTCCGACGGAACCAGTTCCTATCGAGAAATCCGCTCATCTGTGTGCTAGTCCGATGGACAAACAACGACACTAGGGCAGCTATTGGCTACTGGCTACGAACTTCCTTATTCTAGTCCGGTCGTACGTCATCACGTTCAAATCCGTCAGACTTTAGTGCGATTGCGTGTGGCCAAGTCCGTTCATTCGGAAAGTTCGTCAGAACTCCGTCGAAAGTCAGTCGGAAAGACCGTCGGACCTAGTCCGTCGAAAAGTCCGCTCGTGTGTACGCGGCATTAGCCTTTAAGGTGAATGGTTATATGCGCAATGTTTCGGAATTGTGTAGGCAGCTGGCTTTATGATAATTGAACGTTTGTAAATATGGAATATTATAATATAATACAACAAAAAAATTACACATTTGGTCAATAAAAATATATTTAAAAATGTAAAAAAAATGTATAATACATTCCCTTAAAGAACACATTTCAGCTTTCAAGGGACTGTTGAGTTCAGTTCCTTTATAGTATATAAGTCACACAAAAGATTACCAAAGTAGAACCTGAATCCAACCACATCATGGCATAAACCCAACTCAAAGCCAACCAGATCATCAGGTTATTCTCACAACTAGAGCCACTGGTGACCAACTAGAGTGGTAAATCACTCACAGAACCAGATCTACCCGGATCCAGTCAACTAATTAGAACATTCTCTGTAAACTGACCTGCGACCAGATCATACATGGGACCCAAAACTAGACGCTTGGGGCCTATTTCCCCCTATATAGCACCCACAGCAAGGCACACAGTATTTCTGACACTCTTCTACAGGCTCAGTAAACAGTCTAGGGGTTTTGTTTTCAATGTTTTTATTTAGGGAACAATGAACTTGGTTAGGGATGGGAGCATGGGATACCCCACACTGAAGAAAACTGTGGAACTTTGTACAAAAATGGAGGACTACTAAGTCTCTGGCTGCCCTGAAACAGGTTGCAAGCTGTATTGCACTTGTAAGTAGACATGCGCACAACAAAAAAATTTGTTTATTTTCGTTTTTTTCGTTTCCGTCGATTCGTAACAATTCGTAAATTCGTAAGTCGTCGGTGTTCGTATTCGTAACGATTCATATTTTCGTAAGAGTTATTTTTTCGTTGATTCGTATTTCCGTTAGTTTAATTTTCGTTTATTCGAAATTCGGACGCATTCGTATTTATTCGTACTTTCGTAACATTCGTAGATTCGTAATCGGAGCATAATTCATAATTTTATGTAATGTGTATGCTATTTTTACATTTTAAGAGACACGGAAAATTACGAATCGAAAAAAAAGTTACGAATGTACGAATTTTTTCGTTCAATCCATTCGAAGCACGTTAAGCAGCACCATTGTAAAAGACACGGAAAATGCCGAATCGAAAAAAAAAAAAAAAAAAGTTACAAATTTTTTCGTTCAATCCATTCGAGGCACGTTAAGCAGCGCCATTGTAAGAGACACGGAAAATTACCAATTCAACAAAAAAATAAAAGTTACGAATGTACGAATTTTTTCGTTCATTTTGATTTTCGTTGTTCCTGTTTTCGTTTTTCGGATTTTCTTCTTTCGTACATTCGTTGTTTCTAATTTGTTTTTTTTAGGATTTTCGTTGTTTTCGGATTCGTTCGATTCGAACGATTCGTTAAAATTTTTTGCCAATCGTTCGTTCATTCGTACGAAAACGAATGAACGAAAATAACGGAAAAAAACGAAAAAAAACTAAACGAATTGCACATGTCTACTTGTAAGAGATAATACTGGTGATGATTGCAGTAGGGGTAGAATTAGTAGTACAACACCTGGCTGTCTTGCACTGCACCTGGCTGCACTAAGTTCCATCACTGAGAATTGGTGTGACACTGACTGTCTTGCACTGCTCTTGGCTGCACCTGGTTCTGACTTGTAGGTTATTGCACTCCACAGTCACCTCTCTTGAAAGTATGACTGGATTAATGACTCAGTATCACAGTCAGTGTTGCCAACCGTCAGTATTTTTACTGGCAGCCAGTAAAAAACAGGCAATTTTCTCCTGCCAGTAAATGCCAGTAAAGGAAAAAATTGCCAGTAAAAAATATGGCTGTGATGTTCGGCTTGGTCCAGAGCTGACCAAGACCACCCGAGTCCCTGCTACAGTGTGTTTGGGCAGCTCTGGTGAAGGCGATGCCCAAGCGCGTCGTGTGATGTCATGGTGCAAGGGAGCCAAGCAGAGCGGCCGGAGCCTCGTGTGGGACTGCAGGACAGGGGCAGGGTAGGTCGGGAGCGGGACTGTCAGTGCTGTTTAGACTGGAGTGGACTGAAGGGACCACGAGTCAAGTTCATGTGTGTGTGTGTGTGTGTGTGCCTTCCTATTCTAATTTCTTGCCCTCCTGAGTCCTGTCCCTGAGCTACTTACTTACTATGTCGAAAATAAAACAAGAACTATGTTTTTTTCCCCTAATATCTACCTTAAATCACATCGCTAATTGCAACTTGTAATTTTGTAACTTTTGGAAATGCCAGTAAAAATGTGGCTGTGCCAGGAAATTTTGGGTGTCGTGTCAGTAAATTTCAATCTGGTAGGTTGGCAACACTGATCACAGTATCAGATCTCCTGCCTCCATCAGACTCTGACCCAGGCTTCCTCTCTTTTCTATGTCTTCAAAAAGGCTAATCTGACTTCTATGTCTCTCTCTCTGCCCCAGCACAGTGATCACCTCCAGAAGGCTGGACCCTGTACTCTGCTTTTCCAGACTGACAGGTTTCAGAGTGTTTACGGGCTGTTTCCCCACCTTCTGTGCCCACCTCCCCAGGGATTGGTGCAAGTCACATAAATATTCAGACTGCACCACACCCACTATGTTCTAGAAACCTCCAGTGGGTTCCAGAATATGGTATGGGGGAGGTAACAGAGCTACAGCCTGTGAAGCCCTGCCCAGTCTCCTAATTCTATTAACTTCTGCTCCTTTGCCTAAAGAGAAGCCAAACTAAATTTTCCTACACCTAACAACCTAGACGGGTGGTACATAAATTCTCTTCATATATTGTAACACCAAATCTTTACAAATGTAATAGCTGTTGCACATGAGCCTAGAATGCCTGCAGCTCAATATCCTACTAACCTTTGGCGGTGATCTTAAAGCTGATCTTCTGTCCGGCGGCCTCGCAGGTATACTCTCCGGCATCTTTCTTCTCCACTTGTTCCACCACCAGGCGCCGAGATTTACCCTCAGACTCGAACCTCACTGTCTTACTTGAGGTGATCAATTTCCCTTCTTTGTACCACTTCACCTCCGTCTTCTCCTGAGCCACCTCACAGCTTAGGGTGGTCTTCTCTGACAAGGTAGCCTGGACCTCTTTTTGGACCTTTTCCTGATGGATAAATGCTGGCTCTGGTTCTGTAACATAAGCATAAACCAAAATGGGTTGCTTGTTCCCAATAATTTGAGGCTGTTCTAACACAATGTCTGTAAAGATTTCCTGGTTCCTTCAAGCTTTTTATTGTGCATAGGCAAAAAATGGTTAGGCTACAATTCAAGCTTACGGAGTCCTCACAAAGGTGGTGAAGAGTGGTCCTTCTCTCTCCATAACCCAAGTGAGATTCAGGGGCAATGGGCAAAAAAATCTTAACTAGAAGCAGACATAAATCTAAAATAAAACATGTATAGTCTAATGAGTCACTCCACAATATAGCCAGAAGGGTATTGGTTACTCAACACTTCTTGGTCAAGTTTTTGGTTATTTTGTGGGGACCATACATGGGACTTTAGGTTTGCTTTAAATATATGTAATATTTTTAGACTGGATACCTTATTATACTAAAGAAGTAAAGGAATTGGAAATGTTTTAGCTACCTTTGACGTTGATCTTAAAGTTGATCTTCTGTCCGGCTGCCTCACACGTATATTCTCCAGCATCCTTCTTCTCCACCTGTTCCATTACCAGGTGCCGAGAGTTACCCTCAGTCTCCATCTTTACTTTCTTGCTGGAGGTGATCAATTTCCCTTCTTTGTACCACTTCACCTCCGTCTTCTCCTGGGCCACCTCACAGCTCAGGGTGGCCTTCTCTGACAAGGTAGCCTGGACTTCTTTTTGGACCTTTTCTTGATGGATGAATGCTGGCTCTGGTTCTGTAAATAAAGCATAAACCATGTTAATTCTGCTGTTCCCATTAATTTGAGGCTGCCTAACAAAATGTCTGTAAAGGTTTCCTGGTTCCTTCAAGCTTCTTACTGTGCAAAGGGAGAGAGCGGTTAGCTGACAATTCAAGCTTACAGTCTTTACAAAGGTGGCGAAGAATGAAGAGTGGTCCTTCTCTCTCCATAATCCAAGTGAGATTCAGGGGTTTTTAAGGGCAATGCCCAAAAAAAACATAACTGAAAGCAGATGTAAATCTAAAATAAATAATGTATAGTCTAATTCATCAAAATATAGTCAGAATTGCATTGGTTCCTCAACACTCCTTGGTCAAGTTTTGGGTTGTTTCGTGGGGACCATTAATAGGACTTTACTTCCGCTTTGAGTATACGTGTAATATTTTTTAATTAGATATCTTAATAAAGTAAAGCAGTAAAGGAACTGGAAAGTTTTAGCTACCTTTGACGTTGATCTTGAAGCTGATCTTCTGTCCGGCGGCCTCACAGGTATATTCTCCGGCATCTTTCTTCACCTGTTCCACCACCAGACGCCGTGATTTACCATCAGTTTCTACCTTCAGTTTCTTGCTGGAGGTGATCAGTTTCCCTTCTTTGTACCACTTCACCTCCGTCTTCTCCTGGGCCACCTCACAGCTCAGGGTGGCCTTCTCTGACAAGGTAGCCTGGACTTCTCTTTGGACCTTTTCTTGATGGATGAATGCTGGCTCTGGTTCTGTAACAAAAGCATAAACCAAAATGGGTCTCTTTTTCTCATTAATTTGAGGCTGTCTAACGAAATGTCTGTAAAGATTCCTTGGTTCCTTCAAGCTTTTTACTGTGCAAAGGCAGAGAGTAGACATGTGCAATTCGTTTCGTTTTTTTTTCCTTTTTCGTTTTTTTTTCGTTATGTTCGTTCGTTCGCTTTCGTACGAATGAACGAATCGTTCGAATCGAACGAATCCGATTAACAAATCGTTCGAATCGAACGAATCCGAAAAAGAACGAAAATCCGAAAAAAAATAATTAGAAACAACGAATGTACGAATGAAGAAAATCCGAAAAACAAAAACAAGAACAACGAAAATGAACGAAAAAATTTGTACATTCGTAACTTTTTTTTTGTTGAAATGGTAATTTTCCGTGTCCCTTACAATGGTGCTGCTTCGAATAGATTGAACTAAAAAATTTGTACATTCGTAACTTTTTTTTTTTTTTTTTTTCGATTCGTAATTTTCCGTGTTTCTTACAATGGCGCTGCCTAACGTGCTTCGAATGGATTGAACGAAAAAATTCGTACATTCGTAACTTTTTTTTTCGATTCGTAATTTTTCGTGTCTCTTAAAATGTAATAATAGCATACACATTACATAACATTATGAATTATGCTCCGATTACGAATCTACGAATGTTACGAATGTACGAATAATTACGAATGCGTCCGAATTTCGAATAAACGAAAATTAAACTAACGAAAAAACGAATCAACGAAAAAATAACTCTTACGAATGTACGAATCGTTACGAATACGAACACCGACGACTTACGAATGTACAAATCGTTACGAGTCAACGGAAACGAAAAAAAAACGAAACGAAAATAAACGAATTTTTTTCGGAAACTAAAAAAACGAAACGAAAATAAACAAATTTTTTTGTTGTGCACATGTCTAGCAGAGAGTGGTTAGCTGACAATGCAAGCTTATAGAGTCCTCACAAAGGTGGTGAAGAGTGGTCTTTCTCTCTACAGTACCCAAGTGAGATTCAGGGGCAATGCCCAAAAAAAAGTTATAACTGAAAGCAGATGTAAATCTAAAGTAAAACATGTATAGTCTAATGAGTCACTCCACAATATAGCCAGAAGGGCATTGGTTCCTCAACACTTCTTGGTCCAGTTTTTGGTTACTTTTCGGGGACCATACATGGGACTTTAGGTCTGCTTTCAATTTATGTAAGTATATGTAATATTTTTAGATTATATATCTTAATAAACTAAAGAAGTAAAGGAACTGGAAAGTTTTAGCTACCTTTGACATTGATCTTGAAGTTGATCTTCTGCCCGGCTGCCTCACACGTATATTCTCCAGCATCCTTCTTCTCCACCTCTTCCACCACCAGGCGCCGAGAGTTACCCTCAGACTCCATCTTTACTTTCTTGCTGGAGGTGATCAATTTTCCTTCTTTGTACCACTTCACCTCTGTCTTCTCCTGGGCCACCTCGCAGCTCAGGGTGGCCTTCTCTGACAAGGTAGCCTGGACTTCTTTTTGGACCTTTTCTTGATGGATGAATGCTGGCTCTGGTTCTGTAACAAAAGCATAAACCATAATAAATCTGCTTTTCCCATTAATTTGAGGCTGCCTAACATAATATCTGTAAAGCTTTCCTGGTTCCTTCAAGATTCTTACTGTGCAAAGGCAGAGGAGTTGTTAGCTGACAGTTCAAACTTACAGTCTTTACAATAGACATGTACAATTTGTTTCGTTCCGAATTCGTTTTTTAACGAATTTCGACAAATTCGTTAATTCCGAAATATCCAAATTAACGAAAACCCGTTTAACAAATTTTTCCGAATATTCGTAAATTCGAATATTAAAAAATTAGTAAATTCGTAAATTCATACATTATCACATTTGTAAATTCGTCCATTTGTACATTTGTAAATTTGTACATTCGTAAATTCGTACATTTGTACATTCGTAAATTTGTACATTCATTAATTCGTTAATTCGGAAATCTGAAATAATAATTACCTAATAATAACTTAACTATTAAATTATAGGTATTATCATTTCTTTTCAAATTTGTCTGTTAGTGAATGTAACAATTACAAATTTATCCCAAGTTACGAATTATCTGAAACAACGAATGCCGTATCCAAACAAGTGGTATGTAATAAATTAATAATAATAAATAACAATAATAATAATAATAAAAACTTTTTATTATTATTATTTGTTATTAATTTGTTTCCTTCCATTTGTTTGGATACGGCATTCGTTATTTCGGATAAGTCATAACTTGGGATAAATTTGTATTTGTTACGTTCACTAACAGCCAAATTTGAAAGGAAATTACAATAATTTAATGGTTATTTACTTTTTAAGATTTTCTAATTTCCAAATTTCCGAATTTTCCAATTTACGAATATGAATTTTCTAATTTACGAATGTACGAATTTACGAATGTACAAATTTACAAATGCACAAATTTACGAATGTACAAATTTACGAATGCACGAATTTACGAATGTACAAATTTACGAATGTACGAATTTACGAATGTACAAATGTACGAATGTACGAATTTATGAATTTACGAATGTACGAATTTACGAATGTACGAACTGCGATCATAACGAATGACCCAATAACTCTTTCAGGAGCTTGAATTTTCGGATTTTCTCATTTCGAAATTTATGAATTTTCCAATTTACGAATATGAATTTACGAATATGAATTTACGAATGTACAAATTTACGAATGTACGAATTTATGAATGTACGAATGTACGAATTTACAAATGTACAAATTTACGAATGTACGAATTTATGAATGTACGAATTTATGAATGTACGATTGTACGAATTTACGAATGTACGAATTGCGATCATAACGAATGACCCGATGACTCTTTCGGAAGCTTGAATTTTTGGATTTTCTCATTTCCAATTTTACGAATTTTCCAATTTACAAATTTACGAATTTTCCAATTTACGAATTTACAAATTTACGAATGTACGAATGTACAAATTTACGAATGTACGAATTTATGAATGTACAAATGTACGAATGTACGAATTGCAATCATAACGAATGACCCGAAAAACGAAAAAAAACAAGAAACGAAAACGAAAATGAACAAATTTTTTGGCAGTGCACATGTCTACTTTACAAAGGTGGTGAAGAGCAATGCCGAAAAAAATCAAAACTGAAAGCAGATGTATATCTAAAATAAAACATGTATAGTCTAATGAGTCACAATATATAGAATTGAATTGGTTCCTTAACACTCCTTGGTCAAGTTTTGGGTTATTTTATGGGGACCATTCATAGGACTTTAGGTCCGCTTTTAGTATACGTGTAATATCTTTTAATTAGATATCTTAATAAAGTAAAGCAGTAAAGGAACTGTAAAGTTTTAGCTACCTTTGACGTTGATCTTGAAGCTGATCTTCTGTCCGGCGGCCTCACAGGTATATTCTCCGGCATCCTTCTCCACCTGTTCCACCACCAGACGCCGTGATTTACCATCAGTTTCTACCTTCAGTTTCTTGCTGGAGGTGATCAGTTTCCCTTCCTTGTACCACTTCACCTCCGTCTTCTCCTGGGCCACCTCACAGCTCAGGGTGGTCTTCTCTGACACCACAGCCTGGACCTCTTTCTGGACCTTGTCCAGACTGATAAATGCCGGCTCTGGTTCTAAAATACAAAAACATTTAAAAGCACACTATAGAAAAAAAATATTGTATTCTTGAATATATAAAGCATGAAAATGCTACTACTTGTCTGGCTGTCTCCAGCTTTATTACAGTCAATGACCTTCATTAAATATGCAGCCATTGTCCTAGCTTCTGATGTATACACTTGTTTGGGGCTATTGGTCAAGGTACTGACGCCATTGGATCAGTATGAGAGAAAAGAAGGGTTTTTCAGGTGGTGTTCAGCAATGGCAGTCAAAATATATCCTTCAGACATAACAGCTTTGTGTTTGGTTATTTAATTTACTTTATAAGAGGCAAAAAAGTCTACACTTTGCTGCATTGAAATGTAGCGCCGGCACTTTTCATTTTTTCCAGAACTGTAACTGAGTTCTGGGGGTTAATTGTTTTAGGTTTTTACTTTGGCATCAGTTTGGCTGGGCTGTACTAGAGTTCTGCCTGGTCATAGGTGAGGTGAAGCACCTGTGACCGGCTGAGAACGCTGTCTGGTTGGACGCATTAGCAGTGGCGGAACTATAGGGGTCGCTGCGATCGCCATGGCGACTGGGCCCGTTGCTGCAGGGGGCCCTGGGGGCCCCCTGTACACTTCGCTAGGAGGGGCGGCTGAGAGGAGCTCCCCGATCGCCGATTCTAAACTGTAATCGGCGATGTGCAGGGAGCTCCTCACATTAGGCTAAAGTGAAAGTCAAAGCACAGTGTGTGCTCTTTGTCTCCCCCTGCAGTGCAGTACCCGGCAGGAAGAGACAAGGTAGGAGGACTCGTTTTTTGTTGTTGTTTTTTTTAATATAAGATTATCTACTGTATCTGTATGTGTGTGCATCATACATGTGTGTGTGTGTGTGTGTGCATGATGTATGTGTGTGTGCATGATGTATGTGTGTGTCTGTGTGTGCAATGCATGATGTATGTGTGTGTGCAATGCATGATGTATGTGTGTGTGCAATGCATGATGTATGTGTGTGTCTGTGTGTGCAATGCATGATGCATGTGTGCTCATGATGCATGTGTGTGCGCATGATGCATGTGTGTGTTCATGATGCATGTGTGTTCATGATGCATGTGTGTGTTCATGATGCATGTGTGTGTTCATGATGCATGTGTGTTCATGATGCATGTGTGTGTTCATGATGCATGTGTGTTCATGATGCATGTGTGTGTTCATGATGCATGTGTGTTCATGATGCATGTGTGTGCGCATGATGCATGTGTGTGTTCATGATGCATGTGTGTGCGCATGATGCATGTGTGTGCGCATGATGCATGTGTGTGCGCATGATGCATGTGTGTGTTCATGATGCATGTGTGTGCGCATGATGCATGTGTGTGTTCATGATGCATGTGTGTTCATGATGCATGTGTGTGTTCATGATGCATGTGTGTTCATGATGCATGTGTGTTCATGATGCATGTGTGTGTTCATGATGCATGTGTGTGTTCATGATGCATGTGTGTTCATGATGCATGTGTGTGCGCATGATGCATGTGTGTGTTCATGATGCATGTGTGTTCGCATGATGCATGTGTGTGCGCATGATGCATGTGTGTGTTCATGATGCATGTGTGTGTTCATGATGCATGTGTGTGTGCGCATGATGCATGTGTGTGTTCATGATGCATGTGTGTTCATGATGCATGTGTGTGCGCATGATGCATGTGTGTGCATGATGCATGTGTGCATGTGTGTGTTCATGATGCATGTGTGTGCATGCATGTGTGTGTTCATGTTGCATGTGTGCGCATGATGCATGTGCGTGTTCATGATGCATGTGTGTGTTCATGATGCATGTGTGTGTTCATGATGCATGTGTGTGTTCATGATGCATGTGTGTGCGCATGATGCATGATGCATGTGTGTGTTCATGATGCATGTGTGTGTTCATGATGCATGTGTGTGCGCATGATGCATGTGCGTGTTCATGATGCATGTGTGTGCTCATGATGCATGTGTGTGTTCATGATGCATGTGTGTGTGTTCATGATGCATGTGTGTGTGTGCACGCGCATGTATGTCTGTGTGTGTGGGCATGATGTATGTGTGTGTCTGTGCATGCATGTGTGTGCAATGCATGATGCATGCATGTGTGTGTGTGTGTGTGTGCGCACGCATGTATGTCTGTGTGTGTGCATGATGCATGTATGTGTATGTTCGTGATGCATGTGTGTGTGCACATGTATGTCTGTGCGTGTGTGTGCACATGTATGTCTGTGTTCATGATGCATGTGTGTGTGTGTGCACATGTATGTCTGTGTGTGTGCATGATGTATGTGTGTGTCTGTGCATGATGCATGTGTGTGTGTGTGCGCACGCATGTATGTCTGTGTGTGTGCACGATGCATGTATGTCTGTCTGTGTGTGTGTGTGCGTGCATATATGTATGTGAGAGTGCATGTATGTGAATGTGCATGTGTTTATCAGTGGCGGTGCGTCCAAAAGGGCGCACAGGTGCCACCCCCTCTCTCCAGCCACTCCCTCTATGACAAATGGATAGATTCATGCATAGCATGATTCTATCCATGGCCCCTGCTGCCACCCCCATATTTAGGTTCCTTTATATGCAGCCACCCACTTGTGACCGGGCCCTGGTGTTCTGCCATCGGGCTCGGAGAAAAGAGCTTTGTCCGGAGGTCGGGGGGGGGGGGCCCTCCATGGTTTCTTGCATCGGGGCCCTGAGCGTTCTAGTTACGCCACTGCGCATTAGGTACCAGTCTTTCTCAGAGCCAATCAGTGGGCGCGTCTGGCCCCGCTGTGTATTCCGGGAAGGGGTATTTAAGATGCTGAAGTCACGTGTTCAGGGTTCGGCTTGCTCTTCGATTCCTGGTTCCGGTCCGGACCAACCCCGCGAGGGGTCCCCGACCCAGGAGTGTCTGCTGCCCCCGTAAGCCTGGTCACCCTGACCAGCCCCAGAGGCCCTCATGGTCTGGGGTGGGGATCCGTCCGTTTCCGAGCCTCGGAACTGGCTAGTTCGAGGTGCAGTAACTGAAGGAGGATTCGGAGGTGTCCCGGTGTCCTCTCAGGATTGGAGAGGCCCAGCAACTCGTACAAGCGACCAGGGGAGGACTCTTCAGAGGAGGGCCAAGAAGCTGGCTGCTCGTAAGAGCCTGGGAGCTGAGTTGTATGGACACTAGTGAATCCGCATTTCCTACGGTATCGCCGAAACGGCTGAAAGATTCAGGTACAATAGGGAAAGTTCCTAAACCATCCTTCGGTTACAACATAGTCTGTGGCAGAGACTTTTACATTGTTCATTTGAAGTTTCACAACCAAGTCTGTGGCAGAGACTTTGCTAAGTCTGAATCACTTGTTGCTAGATCTACAGACAAGGGTTTATCCAACAGTGAAGAGTCGACTTGCGAGTGGCTACTCTCTGGATCATCTAGAGAGACATTTATCTAGAGATGTACCCGAGCTTTGTCACCCATGCCCTCTATTCCCAACTGAGAGACTGTGTAATGTTTAAACGTTTTTGCAAATAAAAATCCTCAAAAGGACTTTGAGTGTCAGTCTCCGCAATTACTGGGTACTAACCCTGGGAACCCCTAGACAACGAACGACGAGCTACAAGGAGGAGGTAATCGGTAAGCCCAGAAATCCATAGCCGCCCCGCAATGGGTATTGGCGCTACAGAAACAATTCCAGATTGTAGACAAGTAGAAAAACCTGTAGCCAGTCAGGGCATTGGAACTAGACATGTGCACAACAAAAAAATTTGTTTATTTTCGTTTCGTTTTTTTCGTTTCCGTTGATTCGTAACGATTCGTAAATTCGTAAGTCGTCGGTGTTCGTATTCGTAACGATACGTACATTCGTAAGAGTTTTTTTTTTCGTTGATTTGTTTTTTCGTTAGTTTAATTTTCGTACGCATTCGTATCTATTCGTACATTCGTAACATTCGTAGATTCGTAATCGGAGCATAATTCATAATTTTATGTAATGTGTATGCTATTATTACATTTTAATAATTTACGAATCGAAATAAAAAGTTACGAATCGAAAAAAAAAAACAGTTACGAATCGAAAAAAAGTTACGAATGTACGAATTTTTTGTTCAATCCATTCGAATTAAGCAGCGCCATTGTAAGAGACACGGAAAATTACGAATCGAAAAAAAAAAAAAAAAGTTACGAATCGAAAAAAAAAAGTTACGAATCGAAAAAAAAGTTACGAATGTATGAATTTTTTTGTTCAATCCATTCGAAGCACGTTAAGCAACGCCATTGTAAGAGACACGGAAAAGTTACGAATCGAAAAAAAAAAAGTTACGAATCGAAAAAAAAGTTACGAATGTACGAATTTTTTTGTTCAATCCATTCAAAGCACGTTAAGCAACGCCATTGTAAGAGACACGGAAAAGTTACGAATCGGAAAAAAATAGTTACGAATCTAAAAAAAAAAAGTTATGAATCTAAAAAAAAAAGTTACGAATCGAAAAAAAAGTTACGAATGTACACATTTTTTTGTTCAATCCATTCGAAGCACCATTGTAAGGGACACGGAAAATTACCAATTCAACAAAAAAAAAAAAGTTACGAATGTACGATTTTTTATTTTTTTTCTTTTTTCTAATTATTTTTTTTCGGATTTTCGTTGTTTTTCGGATTCGTTCGATTCGAATGATTCGTTAATCGGATTCGTACGATTCGAACGATTCGTTATTCGGATTCGTACGATTCGAACGATTCGTTCATTCGTACGAAAACGAACGAACAAACGAAAATAACGAAAAAAAAAAGAAAAAGTAAAAAAAAATGTCTAATTGGAACTTTTATAAGAGCAGACCAACTTGTGGTCACTCCACTTATTATGTAATTCATAGAAATGCAGTAACCAACAATCTACAGGGGCATTCAAACACCTGACGCACCAAAATGATTTGTATCCAATTCGTAAAATAGAATCCTTACAGAAAACTGGCCTGTAGCTATTTAGCTCATTAGAACATAAAAAGGACCCAACCAATCATCCCTCTGAAGACATTTGTCATCATAAAGCTTTAAGAATGACCCTAATGCCCTGTACACACGGTCGAAATTCCGACGGAAAATGTCCGATCGGATCATGTTGTCGGAAAATCCGGCCGTGTGTGGGCTCCATCTGACTTTTTTCCGTCGGAATTTCCGACGGAAAAAATGTGAGATCCTGCTGTCAAATTTTCCAACAACAAAGTCCGATCTGACTTTTTCCGATCGATGGACAAAATGCCACGCATGCTCAGATCAAATTACGAGACCAAAGCTATTGGCTACTAGCCTCTACGTAGTTCGGTCGTACACAACAAACATCACCACGTTCAGAATGATCGGATTTTCCGACAACTCTGTCCGATCGTGTGTATGCAACACCAGTGTCAGACAAAATCCGTTGCAAAAAATCCGACGGATTTTGTGGTCGAATTTCCGACCGTGTGTACGGGGCATAAGACCGGCCATAGACAAAACAAATCTCAGCCGGTTCAACAGGAACCGGACGAGATTCCAATCATGTATGGGCAGGCTGAATGTACCCAAGGTGATCAATCGATCAACTTGGGTACAAACAGCCTGCCGGATTTTACATGCGATTATTGCAATCGGCTATTATAATCACTGTGTTCTCCCAGCGGGGATAGCTTCCATGGTGGTTGCAGGAAAGAAATTTGCTAAGTCTATGGCCCGCCTAAAGCTTAAAGAACGTCTGAAAATATCTCTCTGGAGAAGCCATTGTCAATATCCCATGAGATATAAAGAAAAAGTAGGCGCATAATCCAATCTGGCTGACCCAATGAGTATACACTATAATACCAAAAGTATTGGGACGCCTGCCTTTACACACACATGAACTTTAATGACATCCCAGTCATAGTCCGTAGGGTTCAATATTGAGTTGGCCCAACCTTTGCCACTATAATAGCTTCAACTCTTCTGGGAAGGCCGTCCACAAGGTTTAGGAGGGTGTCTATGGGAATGTTTGACCATTCTTCCTGAAGCGCATTTGTGAGGTCAGGAACTAATGTGGACAAGAAGGCCTGGCTTGCAGTCTCCGCTCTAATTTATGCCAAAGGTGTTCTATCGGGCTGAGGCCAGTTAAGTTCCTCCACCCCAAACTCACTCATCCATGTCTTTATGGACCTTTGCTTTGTGCACTGGTCCAAATAATTTGGTGGAGAGGGGATTATGGTGTGGGGTTGTTTTTCAGAGGTTGGGCTTGGCCCCTTATTGGGGGTAGAGGAACTTGTTTGGCCTGCAGAGTCCTCGCCTCAACCCGATAGAACACCTTTGGGATGAATTAGAGCGGAGACTGTGAGCCAGACCTTCTTGTCCACATTCATGCCTGACCTCACAAATGCTTTCTGGAAGAATGGTCAAACATTCCCATAGACACACTCCTAAACCTTGTGGACGGCCTTCTCAGAAGAGTTGAAGCCGTTATAGCTGCAAAGGTGGGCCAACTCAATATTGAACCCTACAGACAATGACTCGGGTGTCATTAAAGTTCACGTGCGTGTAAAGGCAGCCGTCCCAATACTTTTGGTAATATAGTGTATATTATATTATAACCAAGTCCATAAAAGTCTCTGGCAATTGCACATAACACTTGTGGCAGCTGTCCTCAGAGCAGAAGCAGTTTCTGTAATTAAAGGGGAGAGAGGGAAGTGCCTACTAAGTGTATCATAAGGACTGTTTATTAAAAAAAAAAACATAATTGACAACTCACATTGTTAAAAGGTCAGCAGGCTCATCGATAAATAAGACTGCTGTTCTGTGTGCAACGTCTTCGACCGTCCGTGCACCGGCTGGCTCTGTGTATGTGGATAGAGGGTTTAAAGATGGCGCCTCCAACTTCCGCTGTGCCTCCGACATACATACTGGCTTGAAAAAGGAGTACACATGCTTTGAAACGCGTAGCCAATTACATCCCACTGTTGTGGCGTCACTTCCATCAGCGTGCGTTCCAACGTGGTTCTCGGAACCTGGAAGTTCAATGTCGCCATCTTTCCACCATCTATCCACAGAGCCAGTTGTCGCATGGAGGGATGGAGACATTACTGTCAGGGCTTAGCTCAGCCCTTCCTTCTCTGAGCTGGCCGCTCAGCTGTCGGCTAATTGCCAGCTCCTATCTCTCCACAGTGACTCAGCTGTTGATGATATCCTGCTCGTCAGTCCTGCCTACTTAAGCTGTCCAGCCCAGATGATCTCTGCCTTCGCCTTGGTCACATCTCTAAAGAAGCTCTCCTGTGTTCCTGTTAAAGACTTGTTTGGCTGACATTCCTTCTGGCTCCAGAGCCTGCTTGCTGTTCTCCTACGCTCATCTCTGGCTCCCTGACGTTTTGGCTTGTCTGACTATCCGTTCCGGTTCCTGAACTCTGGCTATGTTTTGACTACCGTATGTACTCGAGTATAAGCCGAGTTTTTCAGCACATTCTTTTGTGCTGAAAATGCCCCCCTCGTCTTATACTCGAGTCAAGCATTTTTCTGCAGCAGAGAATGAGATTTTCCAAACCGACTTTGGGGCCCCCCGTATCTCGGGCCACTTGGTGCTAGAAACCCCAAATTTGGTGTGCAAACCCAGTGGAACTAGCACTTAAAAATATCCAAAGGGTTTTTGGACCCAGTGGCCTGAGATACGGGGCCCAAAAGTCGGTCAACTGTGTCCATCTGCAGCAATGTCATTTTGGGACCCTTTCCTATATGCCCCCACAAGCTAGGGGGTATCTGGGAACCCTTAACTACCAAGTTTGATGTTCGGGGGACCTATGGCTGCAAATGGGCACAGTGAGGCTGCAAATGGGCACAGTGAGACTGCAAATGGGCATTGTTGACCCTCTTTTCACTTACAGTAGCTGCGCATTTCTCACCCTAGGCTTATACTCGAGGTGCCTCAGCTTATATTCGGGTCGGCTTAAACTCGAGTATATACAGTATGTTTACTCTGGTTACCTTTTTTTATTATTATTAAACAAGTGTTATTTTTACTGTACTTCTGTCTCAGTCTGATTCGTGGTTTCTGACAACAGAACAGCGGTCTTCATTATTGATGACCCTGTTGACCTTTTAACAATGTGAGTTGCCAATTTAGTGTTTTTAACCACTTCAATACCCACCTATAGTCATATGACATCCACAAGGTGGATCTCCCATCCTGGGTGGACGTCATATGACGTCCTCCTATTCCCGGCTGTCTAGGGGGCGCTCGGGACCCGGTGCACGTGCCCGGTGGCCGCGATGTCCGCCGGGCACCCGCGATTGCCCGGGAAAACAGCAGGACCGTGGAGCTGTGTGTGTAAACACACAGATCCACGTCCTGTCAGAGGAGAGGAGACCGATGATGTGATCCCAGTACAGAGGAACACCGATCGGTCTCCTCCCCTTGTGAGTCCCCTCCCCCCACAGTTAGAATCACTACCAGGGAACATACATTAACCCCTGCAGCGCCCCCTAGTGTTAACCCCTTCCCTGCCGAATTTACACAGTAATCAGTGCAATTTTATAGCAACGATCGCTGTGAAAATGTGAATGGTCCAAAAAATTTGTCAAAAGTGTCCGAAGTGTCCGCCGCAATATCGCAGTCATGAAAAAAAAAATCGCAGATCGCCGACATTACTAGTAAAATAAAAAAAATAAAATAAAATAAATCTATCCCCTATTTTGTAGACGCTATAACTTTTGCGCAAACCAATCAATAAATGCTTATTGCAATTTTTTTTTACCAAAAATATGTAAAAGAATTAGTATCGGCCTAAACTGAGCAAAAATTTTATTATTTTTTTTCTTTTTTAAATGGTCTATTTATTATAGCAAAAAGTAAAAAAAATTGTGTTTTTTTTTTTCAAAATTATCGCTCTTCTTTTGTTTATAGCGCAAAAATTAAAAACCGCAGAGGTGATCACATACCACCAAAAGAAAGCTCTATCTGTGGGGAAAAAAGGACGTCAATTTTGTTTGGGTGCAACGTCGCACGACCGCGCAATTGTCAGTTAAAGCGACACAGTGGCGAATCGCAAAAAGTGCTTTGGTAAGGAAGGGGGTAAAATCCTCCGGGGCTGAAGTGGTTAATAAACAGTCCACTTATTAGGCACTTCCATTTCTTCCCGTTTGTTCCGTATCCCATGATCCTGCTAACCTTTGACGTTGATCTTAAAGTTGATCTTCTGTCCGGCGGCCTCACAGGTATATTCTCCGGCATCTTTCTTCTCCACCTGTTCCACCACCAGACGCCGTGATTTACCCGCAGACTCGACCTTCAGTTTCATGCTGGAGGTGATCAGCTTTCCGTCCTTGTACCACTTCACCTCCGTCTTCTCCTGGGCCACCTCACAGCTCAGGGTGGTCTTCTCCGAGATAATAACTTGGACCTCTTTCTGGACCTTGTCCTGATGGATGAAAGCTGGCTCTGGTTCTGTAGATAAAACACAATAACTTGAGTCTGTTGTCTGCAAATGTCAGGAAACTGAGATGTTTGAAACTTCCCCGGATTCTATAAACCTTCTATAAAACGCACAAAAGCAAAGGGGGGTTTGCTAACAATGTAACCCCATCAGAGTCCTTAGAAGAAGGTGGAGAGACTTGGTAAAGCTCGTTTTTTTTTTTTTTAGTCCTCTGATCTCAATTCTAGAGTCCAAATTCTAACGAAAACGTAATTTGCAGTTTTGGAATTATTCTCTGAGAGTGAACTGATCTTTAAAGGCAGAAGTTTTTTTACTTTAATGTATCCTCTGTAATAAGATAAAAAAAAACCTTCTGTATGCACGTCGTACGTAGTCCCGTCGTACGCAACGAACGTCACCACGTTCAGAATGATCGGATTTTCCGACAACTTTGTCCGACCGTGTGTATGCAACACCAGTGTCGGACTAAATCCGTCGGAAAAAATCCGACGGATTTTGTGGTCGGAATTTCCGACCGTGTGTACGGGGCATAAGGGGGGACATGGGGAGGGGGTCCCCATGTCCCCCCTTATGCCCCGTACACACGGTCGGAAATTCCGACCACAAAATCCGTCAGATTTTTTCCGACGGATTTAGTCCGACACTGGTGTTGCATACACACGGTCGGACAAAGTTGTCGGAAAATCCGATCATTCTGAACGTGGTGACGTTCGTTGCGTACGACGGGACTACGTAGAGGCTAGTAGCCAATAGCTTTGGTCTTGTAATGTGATCTGAGCATGCGTGGCACTTTGTCCGTCGGAATTCGCTACACACGATCGGAAAAAAGTCCGAAAGTACTTTGTTGTCGGAAAATTTGAGAGCAGGAGATAAAACTTTGTCCGTCGGAAAATCTGACGGAAAAAGTCCGATGGAGCCTACACACGGTCAGAATTTCCGACAACATTGTCCGATAGGACATTTTCCGTCTGAAAATCCGACCGTGTGTATGGGGCATTATACTTACCTCAGCCCAATCTCGATCCATCGCTGTGCACAAGATCAGATGCTCTCTCCCTCCTCACTGGACATGGAGGCAACAGTGGGAGCATAGGCGTGTGCACAGGGTGTGCCAAGCACACCCTACACACCTTGTGCAGCACAGATTCCCCCTACTGCCCCCACCCCCCCCCCCCCCCAGCGCTTCCGGCTTTCTTCCTCTCCTTTCCCGATGGCTGTTACTGTGAAAATGTTTTAGGATGAGTGGGGGAAGGGGCCGGTAAATATGTAATTTACCGGCCTCTTCCCTTTCTGAATGAACATTGTGAGTTATCGGTAATGTGTGTTTGAGCTTTGGGGTGCACACCCATGAGTGGGAGCCATTGGTTCCTGTTGCTGTCAATCACAGCCTGTGAGGAGAGAGTAGGGGGCAGGACCAAGCCATGCTCTGTTTGCCAACGGGATCGAGTCTGCACAAGTGCCTCCCACAGCAAGTGGATTGCTATGAGGACACTCGGTGGGGGGAGAAGCCAAGAGCACCAGCGAGGGATTCCTTCTTTGTCCTCCCTTGCTTCTTGGTGCTAGTGCAGGGATCTCCAAACGACGGCCCTCCAGCTGATCCGGAACTACATGCCCCATGAGGCATTGTAAAACTCTGACAGTCCCAGACATGATGGGAATTGTAGTTCCTGAACAACTGGAGGGCCGTAGTTTGGAGTCCCTTGTGCTAGTGGTAGTTGGTTTAGTTCTAGGCTAGCTAGACCCTCTCCACTTCTTCCATGTACCCTCAGTTAAGCCGGCCATAGATGGTTCGAATCTCGGGCCAGTTCAGCAGGAACCGGCTGAGATTTGAACCATATATGGGCAGGTTGAATGTAAGTTGATCAATCAGAAAGTCATTGTCTTTTTACACTTCTAAAGACTGGAAAAACATCCTCTGTACTGCAATTATCTGACATAAAATTGTGTTAGATTCAACTGCTGTGTCTTATTGAACAGTTATGCTGCCTGTGGATGGTGCCAAGTCAACAAGTTAACATACTGTCCAGATTGGGTCCAAGGAGGTATGTCAATGCATAAAGAGGCATTTAAAACAGAAGGGTATTCGTTTTAGGGCCTGTTGATGGTGTTTTGTCCTATGTCTATGACACCAACGTCTATGGCGTTAACAACAATTTGAGATGCTTGAGATTAGGGTTGCACCGATACCACTTTTTTAAGACCGAGTACAAGTACCGATACTTTTTTTCAAGTATTCGCCGTTAACCCGATTGCCGATACCCAGTGGCGGAACTACCGCCATAGCGGCACATGCAGGCGCTATGGGGCCCGCAGCCAAGTGGGGCCCGTTGAGGACAGGCGCCGCGGCTCCGCACTGATAGGTGCCACTTATGGGCACTAATAGGTGGCACTTATGGGTGGCCCTTATGGGCAATGATAGGTGGAACTGTTTGGTAGGCATGATAAAATAAAATTGACGATATGTGATGACTGACAGTGAGTATACAAGAGCCCATCTTGATACACCCTGCCATCGGCCTCAGTAAGCTTAGTTAAAGTGCAGCAGCAGACATCTTGTTACACCCAGCCCATAAAGTTAGTGAACAATATGGGCTGGGTGTAACAAGATGTCCGCTGCTGCCTTGTGACTGCAGGCTACTGAGGCCGAGTTCAGGGTGTACTAAGATGGGCGCTGCCGTGTACAGCCTCTGGCGGAGACTCGGGCCGTCACTTCTGTTAACAATTCTGACGGCTCAGTCCCCGATGCTGTTGATGGATGCCCACGGCTGCGAACCACACCCCTGCCCACAGGCTTACCTTCCTCCGCTGCACTGCAAGGACTCACTGTGCCAGGACCCGCACTCCACCTTCTCCCACCCACTCCGCCCTCCCACTGACTTCCGGGAATGCAAGGTATCGGGGGAAGCATCGGGAGCATTTGCCTGAGTACAAGTACTCGGGCAAATACTCGGTATTGGCGCCGATACCGATACTAGTATCGGTATCGGTGCAACCCTACTTGAGATCATTCAGAATTCATTGGCAGTTGAATTTGACCTGCAGATGAGGCTTCTTCTGACCTGCATTTGACCTGCAGATGAGGCTTATTCTGACCAGCAGATGAGGCTTCCTCTGACCTTCATTTGACCTGCAGATGAGGCTTCCTCCGACCTTCATTTGACCTGCAGATGAGGCTTATTCTGACCTGCATTTGACCTGCTGCAAGCACGTTTTGCATTCACATTGTATCAAAATGAGAAACCCCTTTGAAACAAGAGCTTTTTCGACACGGGTCCTTCGATTTTTAAAAATTATGTCAAAATGTAATTTGCCCCTGAAATTTCACCTTTTAACACCATGAACAAATGTCATAAAGGATTAAGGATCTGTGAAATCTGTTCTCAGAATCTTGCTAACCACTTAAGCTGTTGCTAGGGAAAAAAAACACCATCACACCACCAACCTTTAACGTTGATCTTGAAGTTGATCTTCTGTCCGGCGGCCTCACAGGTATATTCTCCGGCATCCTTCTTCTCCACCTGCTCCACCACCAGACGCCGAGTTTTACCCTCAGACTCGACCTTCAGTTTCTTGCTGGAGGTGATCAGTTTTCCGTCCCTGTACCACTTCACCTCCGTCTTCTCCTGGGCCACCTCGCAGCTCACCGTGGTCTTCTCCGACAAGATGGCCTGGACCTCTTTCTGCACCTTGTCCAAGTTGGTGAAGGCCGGCTCTGGTTCTAATAAAGAGGAAAATCTCTTACTTTTCTTATTTTGTATTTGTTGTACATGCCTTGTAAAAGCCAGAGAATTCCTTATGTGTCAATTATACCTGAAAAACATTGACTGATGACTAGACATGTGCAATTTGTTTCTTATTCGTTTTCCGTTAAAATTCGTTATATTCGTTCATTTGTTATCGTACGAATGAACGAACTATCGAAACGAACGAATACGAAAAACAACGAAAATCCAAAATAACCAAATTAGAAACAACAAAACTACGAAAGAAGAAAATCCGAAAAACGAAAACAGGAACAACGAAAATCAAAATGAACGAAAAAATTCGTACATTCGTAACTTTATTTTTTTTGTTGAATTGGTAATTTTCCGTGTCTCTTACAATGGCGCTGCTTAACGTGCTTCGAATGGATTGAACGAAAAAATTCGTACATTCGTAACTTTTTTTTTATTTTTTTTTTGCGATTCGTAATTTTCCGTGTCTCTTACAATGGCGCTGCTTAACGTGCTTCGAATGGATTGAACAAAAAAATTCGAGCATTTGTAACTTTTTTTTTCTATTCGTAATTTTCCGTGTTCCGTGTCTCTTAATAATAGCATACACATTACATAAAATTATGAATTATGCTCCGACTACGAATCTACGAAAACAATGTTACGAAAGTACGAATAAATCAATCTAACGAAAGTACGAATGTAACTAAATCTACGAAAATACGAATGCGTCCGAATTTCGAATAAACGAAAATTAAACTAACGGAAAAACGAATCAACGAAAGAATAACTCTTACGAAAATACAAATCGTTACGAATACGAACACCGACGACTTACGAAATTACGAATCGTTACGAATCAACGGAAACGAACAGAAACTAAACGAAAATAAACAAATTTTTCTGTTGTGCACATGTCTACTGATGACACTGATATGTCTTCGGAAATCCAATTGTAGGATTTGCTTGCAGTAAATTGTTTTTCTGCTTTTTTTTTTTTATATATATTTATATATTCCCAACCATCAGTAAATAAGCTTTCAAGCAAGCCCTCTCTAAACTCTTTAGCTTTAGGCACTGTAGAGCAATTCATCCTCAATGTTCATAACACAAGTACTTTTACCATATATACTCGAGTATAAGCCGAGTTTTTCAGCACATTCTTTTGTGCTGAAAGCGCCGACCTAAGCTTATACTGGAGTCAAACACTTTTCTGCAGCAGAGAATGACATTTTCCGACCCGATTTTGGTGCCCCGTATCTCGGGGCCACTTGGTGCTAGGAACCCCAACATATTTAAAGATGGGGTTCCTAGCACCAAGTGGCCCCCGAGATACGGGGGCCCCAAAGTAGGTTCAGAAAATGTCATTCTCTGCTTCAGAAAAGTGCTTGACATTTTCCGAACCGACTTTGGGTCCCTGTATCTCGGGGCCCCATCTTTGGATATGTTGTAGTGCTAGTTCCACTGGGTTTGCACGCACAATTTGGGGTTCCTAGCACCAAGTGGCCCCGAGATACAGGGGCCCCAAGTTCGGTCAACTGTGTCCATCTGCAGCAATATCATTTCGGGACCCTTTGGGTGCAGCTAGGGGGCATCTAGGAACCCTTAAAGCGGAGCTCCACCCTAAGGTGGAACTTCCGCTCATCGGATTCCTCCCCCCTTCCGGTGTCACAATTGGCACCTTTCGGGGGGAGGGGGGACAGGATACCTGTCAAAGACAGGTATCCTTTCCCGCTTCCGGAAGTACGGGGGTCCAACCCGGTACTAGCAAGGGGGACCTAATAAAGTGGCCGGGGAGTGTAGTATCCACTGGTATAGAGTGGGACGCCATCATTTGGCATGCAACCTAAAAAACTATTGAAATAAAGCTTTTTTGGCATCCAATTTAAAAAAAATATTTTCCATTATTTTACTCCTTCGGGGGGTGCAGAGAAAATAGCTGATATTGGGAGCTGTACCCTGGTAAACGGACGCCGTGACGCCTCGCTGTCTATGAAGATGTAAACTAGTAATTGGAGTGTCAAATGAAAGTGGCTGCTAATCCTGGCTGACTTTTACGGACGGCTCACATTACAGGTGGATTACTAATGAGGAATGTCCCTACCACTGCGGATGTGTGACACACAATACTGCTGATCCAGAGACAGCCATTAACAGTAACAGTACAGCTAGAAAGGTGACTTAGAGTAAAAAAATAAAGTAATGCCAGTGTCCTTAAAGTGAACCTGTCACTACCAAAGTGAGAATACGATGATGAAAGTCCGAAATCACCTTCAGTGAGAACCTCATTTGGGAACCACTTTCTGCAAAAGCCAATGTTATGCCCCCAACCTCTTAAACTTACTGATTTGAACATAAGCACTAAAGTATACTGCATTATAACAATCATGCTACAACCTGGTCTCCTCCGCTAACTTCTGCTCTTTTACCGCTAGCTCTTTTACTAGCGGAGGAGCCCGGTTTTCTCCTTCATCGTCCCTGCCGCCGTCCGGGGGTCTTCTTCCGACTTCGGGGTCTTGTCCCGTTCTTCTGCCGGGCCTCCGCTATCTTCTTACAGCTCTTTTACTAGCGTTGGCCCGGTCTTGTCACTGCCAACACCTTCTTCTTCTTCTTTTTCTTCTTCTTCCTTCCGATGTTGACACGACACTCTCTCCTGCCGTAATGGCAGGGACGCGTTGTGCAGCGACTTATATAGGCATAAGAAGCGGGGTCACCGGGTGATGTCACACGGTGAGCCCGCCCCTTATGATGGCACAGTCGCGGGGATGTTGGGACTGTGACAGCATAAGGGGCGGGGTCACCATGTGACATCACCCGGTGACCCCGCCCCTTATGCCTATATTAGTCGCCGCACAACGCATCCCTGCCATTACGGCCGGAGAGAGCGTCATGTCAACATCGGAAGGAAGAAGAAGAAGAAGAAGGTGGCGGCGCCGCCAGCGACAAGACCGGGCCAACGCTAGTAAAAGAGCTGTAAGAAGATAGCGGAGGCCCAGCAGAAGAGCGGGACAAGACCCCCGAAGTCGGAAGAAGACCCCCGGAGCTGTCTAATAAAGTACTTTAAAAACCTGTGTTGTGTTTTTTTATTAACACTTTTTTCCCCAGGTGAATGGGTACATCGTACCCCATACTCATTCACATAGGGTGGGGGGCCGGAATCTGGGGGCCCCCTTATTAAAGAGGGCTCCCAGATTCTGATAAGCCCCTCACCCGCAGAATCCGACAACCAATGGCCAGGGTTGTCGGTAAGAGGCTCATCAACATGGGGACAAGGTGCTTTGGGGTAGGGGGGGCACAGCCCCCCCTTCCCTAAAGCACCCCCCCATGTTGAGGGCACACGGACTGGTATGGTTCAGGAGGGAGGGGGGGCGCTCGCTCATCCCAACCCCCTTTCCTGACCGGCCGGGCTGCGTGCTCGGATAAGGGTGTGCTATGGACTTTGGGGGGGACCCCCACGCTGTTTTTTCGGCATAGGGGTTCCCCTTTAAATCCATACCAGGTGAAGGGGCTAGCGAGGTGTCAATCTTGCAGTTGGAGGCGGCGACATTCACTTCCTTCGCTAGTCCCGTCTATTGAATATTTAAACAAAAAGTCACAGTTACTTTGCTGAGTAACTAATTACTTTTTCAACGTAGTAACACAATTACTTTTTGGGAGAAGTAATTTGTAACTTAACTAATTACTTTTTTAAAGTAAGATGACCAACAATGCCAGCACCCGAGAGCAAATTCAAGAATTGCCTCGGGTGAGGACACCGCTGGATGCCTGGACAGGTAAGTGCCCTAATAGCAAAAGTCAGCAGCTACAGTATTTACTTAAAGCGGTAGTTAACCCGCTGACATTTTTTTAATTTTTTATATACCTGTAAGGGAAAAGGCATAATGAGCTACTATGCACCGCATACTAGCTCATTATGAAATCCCTACCTTAGAACGAGGCGTCGGTAACTCACCTGGTCCACGCCGAGGTCGCTGACATGTTGCCTCGGCGTGTCTTCCGGGTATCGCGACTCCAGCGCTGCGAGTGGCTGAAGCCGCGATGCCGTCACTCCCGCGCAACCGCACGGGAGACTTCTTCCCGGCAGAGTTCAGATTCTGCCGGCCTTTCAGCCAAGAATCCCCCGTGCGCATGCGCCGCTGCAGTCAGCGGCGCATTGCACGGGGAATATCTCCTAAACCGTACAGGTTTAGGAGATATTTTTTTTACCTACAGGTAAGCCTCATTATAGGCTTACCTGTAGGTGAAAGTCAAAATTTCGACTTAACTTCTAACTTCATTTTGACTTCATTTTTTTGGTGGAGGGGCCGGAACTCCTCTTTAAAGTTGCTGAGTTTAAAAAGTCAAAAAGCAGGATCTGCAGAGGAGAGGGCTTATATTCACTTGCCTTGCTGCTCATTCCTTCAGTTTTTACTCATTCAAGAGCTACAGATGCTTGAAGAAACTTTATATTTAACATATCAAGGAATGTCAGGTCCCTAGAGCCCATTCCCATTCAGTAGGGTCCTCAAAGTTAGAAGGGAAGAGCAGAGTGGGGTAAGAAAAGTGGAGGGGTTTAAGAGACTAGTTGGGGTAGTAGAAGGGGAGGAGGGAGTATTGTGAAGACCCCAGCTTACATCAGGATCCATTCCTTCTCATTGCACTGCAGTAGTCGGCTACACTGGACAGGTGAAAGCTGGAAGGCTGGGCACTGGGACCAGATAGGTTTGGAGAAGGAACTTCCTCTTCCTCCTCTTCTGAATGCCAGGGCCTAGGGGAGTGGCAAGCACTTCATTGGTTGCTAGGACATGGGCAGTCCCAGCAACCAAACCCTAGAGTTGAGAAACAGAGGGCGGCGGTGGATGCTGTCACCCACTGTGCATTCAGAGATTGCTCAGACTGCTACACAGCCTGCGCTGTCGCTGTGCGGCATGGCTGTGGTAGCAGGGAAGCTGACTAGGTATTAGTGCAGGACGCTCTGGGGGGAGGTTTGGACCCAGCAACAACTGGCTGTGGCTGCACCCTAGGCGGCAGTGTGCCCTAGGTGCCTGCCTAGTTCGCCTAGTGGTAGCACCGGCCCTGGAAGGCAACTCATATGGAAAGTATGAGGCATATTTCCAGTGACAACTAGTTTTATTCACCTTCTTGCAACTTCCTTTAAAAACAGGAGAAAAAAAATCTCATTAAACTCACCTTTGACGTTGAGCTTGAAGTTGATCTTCTGTCCGGCGGCCTCACAGGTATATTCTCCGGCATCTTTCTTTTCCACCTGCTCCACCACCAGATTCCGAGATTTACCCTCAGACTCCACCTTCAGTTTCTTGCTGGAGGTGATCAATTTCCCGTCCTTGTACCACTTCACCTCCGTCTTCTCCTGGGAGACCTCACAGCTCAGGGTGGTCTTCTCTGACAGTTTGACGTGGACTTCCTTCTGCACCTTGTCCAGATTTGTGAAGGCCGGTTCTGGTTCTAGAAAACGATGTTCATATTTTGTGAATTTGGATTTTTAACATCCCATCCCATTCCATGCAGAGAAACCTGATACATAGGACCCTCAATTTCAGTCTGGCTCTTGCATTTTTTAAGAGTAAGGAGAAGGATTCTTTATATCCTCGAAACATATTCTGATGTCCTACAAAGAAAAAGTTGAAGGCTTCTTCTATTTTAGGTAAAGGTTTCTGGACTGTAACTTAAATTTTAAACTTTTTAAAAAAAGTTGTCTACTTGCATGGTCCTGCCTGACCCTTACTATTGGCCTATTGGGCTTTTGTAGCTTGTTTGATTCTGTTTTTATCTCTTTTATTTTTTTTTTGTTACTGTGATGTAATGTGTTTGATACACTTTTCTAAAACCCATAAAAAAATATTTTTTTAAATTGTCTACATACTTCATTAGTTCACGTTCCTCCATTTAAAAGCAGAACTCTAGCTAAAATTTCTTTAGTTTTGGATTGAGTAAGGAAGGATTAGAACTTCTGTTGCTCCAGATTATGTACTCTCAATCAACCCCAATGTGTCAGGACTCGAGGTCTGAACCTGAGACCTCTGCTGTGTCTGGTGAGGTTTCTCCTTGCTGAGCCACCTGAGATGCTGGATGGCTACCTGAACAATCCCTTGGATAATCTTGCCTTGCCTTGAACCTTGTTACTCATTAATCTTGAACTCTTTTGCCCCGTACACACGATAGGATTTTCCAACGGAAAATGTCCGATGGGAGCTTGTTGTCAGAAATTCCGACCGTGTGTAGGCTCCATTGGACATTTTCCATCGAAGTTCCCGACACACAAAATTTGAGATCTGGATCTCAAATTTTCTGACAACAAAATCCGTTGTCGTAAATTCCGATAGTGTGTACACAATTCTAACGCACAAAGTTCCACGCATGCTCGGAATCAAGCAGAAGAGCCTGGCTATTGAACTTAATTTTTCTCGGCTCGTCGTACGTGTTGTACGTCACCGCGTTCTTGACGTTCGGAATTTCCAACAAGAATTGTGTGACCGTGTGTATGGAAGACAAGTTTGAGCCAACATCCGTCGGAAAAAAAAAAACATTGATTTTGTTGTCGGAATGTGCACTCATGTGTACACGGCATTTGATCCTCCCATGAACTGTCTTCCTGCATTTCCTGTTTGCCAAATTATTGTGCTCTCTCCAGCAGATATCTCACTCTTGTCACTCCTGCTGCCATCCATATTTTCCCACCTTTGGCTTGTTCCTCGGCTACGCTTCTGCTTGAGCCCAACCTGAAACCACTTGTTACTAACCTTTGGCTTGTTCCTTGACTACGCTTCTGCTTGATCCCTACCAGCTTTATCTGCTACTGGGCCCTGCTTTGCTCACCTCCTGGTGGGGTGATCCTGAGGACTGCAAGCTGGTACTAGCATGCAGCAAAACACATCTCCACCCTTAAGAGCTCTGTGGAATACCAGTTAGTACTTAGACCCCGCACCTCTGGTAAGCCCATGTCATCCGCCAGGGTGACCTGCCTAAATACCTATCCTGCTGGTCGATGGCATCCTCTATACTGATATACAGTAGCTACTGGTCTCCGAGCCTGACCCCTGACCATGATGACACAATGTTTTTATTGCTGTCTGGGTTGGAGAGATTTCTCCTCACTTAATTTCCTGGTAGCAGGTGTAAGACAGAGCAGGAAGTAAGTATAAATCTCCACAGAATACAAATATAAATTTTAAAGCTCAACTGAAAACATATGCAAAGTCTTACAGTTTGTTTTCTTTAGAAAGCAGTGACAACCTGAGTAGTAGACATGGGAGCCGTCACAAAAATTTGATTCGTTTCGTTCCGTATAAAAAAAAATCGTAATTCGTGTACGAAATTTAATTCTGATTCATACGAAATACGAATTTCGTACAATTCGTTACGAATCGTTAATATCGTTACGAATCTTTACGAATCGTTACGAATATCGACACTCTACAAATAATAACGAATTGTCCGAAAACCTATTAACGTTACATAACACAAGTCTATTGTCTATTGTTCACCAATCACTCAGAGGAAGTACGAAATCCGAAATTTCATTTACGAATACGAAATTTTGTATTTCGTACTTCCTCTGAGTGATTGGTGAACAATAGACAATAGACTTGTGTTATGTAACGTTAATACGTTTTTGGATAATTTGTTATTATTCGTGTGTCGATATTTGTTATACTGAATCTCGAATTCATTCGAATCATTCGTTATATCCGCTATAATTTCTTTCATATTAGTTGAAATTCGTCATTTGGTAGTTTGGATTCAGATAATTTGGATCCGAAATTCGTAGACGAAATTTCGTATTTCGTACAGAATTCGTATTCTTAAAAATTCGTAATTCGGATTCGTACGAATTTCGAAAAATTCATACGAATTTCCGATTCGTACGAAACTAATCGCACATGTCTACTGAGCAGAAAAGCCTGTCCCCTGCCAGTATGTTGCTGAGAAGGACCTATGCTCTTGGTGTGGTTTGTGTGGATGCAGTGGGCTCTCTTCAGAGGTCTAACACTCCCCCCGCCATGTCAGAGCTAGAGCTCTGCAGTCAGCAAAATTCATGCTTCCAATTGCAGAGCTCTAGCTCTGACTCAGCGGAAGGAGTGTAATGCCCTATATACACAGTCGGATGTTCCGATGGAAAAAGTCTGATCAGATTATGTTGTCGGAAAATCCGATCGTGTGTGGGCTCTAGCGGAATTTGAGAGCAGGATCTTAAAATTAGACATGTGCAATTCGTTTCGTTATTTTTCGTTTTTCGTTTTTTTCGTTATTTTCGTTCAGTCGTTATTGTACGAATGAACGAACGATTCGCAAAATTTTTTAACGAATAACAAATTGTTCGAATCGAACGAATCCGAAAATAACGAAAATCCGAAAAAAACAAATTAGAAACAACGAATGTACGAATGAAGAAAATCCGAAAAACGAAAACAGGAACAACGAAAATGAAAATGAACGAAAAAATTTGTACATTCGTAACTTTTTTTTTTTGTTGAATTGGTAATTTTCCGTATCTCTTACAATGGCGCTGCTTAACGTGCTTCGAATGGATTGAACGAAAAAATACGTACATTAGTAAAAAAAAAATTTTGAATCGTAATTTTCCGTGTCTCTTACAATGGCGCTGCTTAGCGTGCTTCGAATAGGATGAACGAAAAAATTCGTACATTCGTAAAAAAAAAATTTTTTCGAATCGTAATTTTCCGTGTCTCTTACAATGGCGCTGCTTAACGTGCTTCGAATGGATTGAACGAAAAAATTTGTACATTCGTAACTTTTTTTTTCGATTCGTAATTTTCCGTATCTCTAAAATGTGATAATAGCATACACATTACATAAAATTATGAATTATGCTCCGATTACGAATCTACGAATGTTACGAATGTTACGAATGTACGAATAAATACGAATGCGTCCGAATTTCGAATAAACGAATAAACGGAAATTAAACTAACGGAAAAACGAATCAACGAAAAAATAACTCTAACGAAAATACGAATCGTTACGAATACCAACACCGACGACGTACAAATTTACGAATCGTTACGAATCAACAGAAACGAAAAAAACGAAACGAAAATAAACGAAAATTTTTGTTGTGCACATGTCTACTTAAAATCCGATCGTGTGTAGAGAATTCCAACGCACAAAGTGCCACGCATGCTCAGAAGAAATTTGGAGACGAAAGCTATTGGCTACTGGCCTCTACGTAGTCCCGTTGTACGCGTCGTACGTCACCTCGTTCGGAACGATCTGATTTTTTGACAACTTTGTGCGACCGTGTGTATGCAAGACAAGTTTCGGTCAAAATCCGTCAGGAAAAAATCCGACGGATTTTGTGGTCGGAATGTTCGACCGTGTGTACAAGGCATTAGACCTCTGAAGAGAGCCCACTGCATAAGATGTGACCTTTACAGATAGACCACTGCTTCCACGCAGAGGGCAAAAGTGCTTCTCTACAGATAAAGAATAGGCTAATCTACAGGCTGTAGAAAACTAACTGAAAGACTTTGGTACATTTTGTTTTGATGCACTTGGATTGGGTTTAGCTCATTTAAACAAAAGGTTTGGTTGAGATTTTCTCTAATTTGCAACTCAGCATCCTTTGAAGCAAAAATGAATCTTACCTTTGACGGTGATCTTAAAGTTGATCTTCTGTCCGGCGGCCTCACAGGTATATTCTCCGGCGTCTTTCTTCTCCACCTGCTCCACCACCAGACGCCGAGTTTTACCTTCAGTCTCTATCTTCAGTTTCTTGCTGGAGGTGATCAGTTTCCCTTCCTTGTACCACTTCACCTCCGTCTTCTCCTGGGACACCTCACAGCTCAGGGTGGTCTTCTCTGACACCACAGCCTGGACCTCTTTTTGCACCTTGTCCAGATTGGAGAATGCTGCCTCCGGTTCTGGGGAAAAGAAATGATATTCATGTTTTCTAAACATTGCTTTTGGTTTCTGAACACATCCATAACAGTTACATATGTCCATCTGCAGCAATGTCATTTTGGGACCCTTTGGGTCCAGAGACCCCAAATTTTGTCTGCAGCTAGGGGGCATTTAGTAACCCTTAACTACCAAGTTTGAAGTTCGGGGGACCTATGGCTGCAAATGGGCATTGTTGACCCTCTTTTCCACTTACAGTAGCTGCGCATTTCTCACCCTAGGCTTATACTCGAATAAGTTTTCCCATTTTTTTGTGGCAAAATTAGGTGCCTCGGCTTATATTCGGGTCGGCTTATACTCGAGTATATACAGTAGTTACATAGTAGGTGAGGTCGAAAAAAGACACAAGTCCATCAAGTCCAACCTATGATTGGCGTTGTATCGCCTTCTATTATTCTTCATGATTTAGTGAAAACCCTTTTTGAGGGTCGCAGCCTGCAACTATACTACAGAATCCTCCTCACATTTACCGTAATTGTAAACAACAATTCATTCATGGCATTTGAATTAAATCAAACTTTAGGTCACTAATATGTTCCTTCAAATATCAATAAAATATTTTCTAATTTGTCCACAATTATACCCATTGCTACGGCTCTCGGCTGAGGGTGAAAATCAGGCTGCAGTCAGACTGGATGCTCTGCATGCCGACAGATGGGAGGAGGGGGTACTTATAGCAGGTAGTCTTATAGAAGGGAGCTAGGTCAAGGTGGACATCAACATTGTGAACAAACAGCAAACCAGATACAAAACATAGGTCTGGAGTCTGTCAAACACAACCGAAAATTAATCTTTAGACAACTTGGGGAAGATTTACTTAAACTGGAGCATTCAGAATCTGGTGCAGGTGTGCATAGTAGCCAATCTGCTTCTAACTTTAGCTTGTTCAATTAACCACATGCCGACCGCGCTATAGTCAAAAGACGGCTACAGCGCGGTCGGCTTATCCTGGCTACGGACGTCCTTCCAGAAACTTGCTCCCGCGCATCCCCTGGGGCGCGCACTCGGGAACATCCGTGACCGCCGATAGCGGCAGTTTACCACGTGATTGCTCCGTCAAATGACGGAGCAATCACATGTACACAAACCGGCGTCACGTCATGACGCCGGTTCCTCCCTCTCCTCTCTGTACCGATCGGTACAGAGAGGAGAGAAGCGGAGAGGGGGAGAGACGGGACCAGCGATGTGGGCTGGATGTGTAGTGCCCACAGCGCTGGTCAATACACTGCCACCACTGTGCAATACTCTGCCACCACTGTGCAATACTCTGCCACCACTGTGCAATGCTCTGCAACCACTGTGCAATGCTCTGCCACCACTGTGCAATACTCTGCCCCCACTGTGCAATGCTCTGCCACCAACCACTGTGAAATGCTCTGCCACCACTGTGCAATACTCTGCCAACACTGTGCAATGCTCTGCTACCAACCACTGTGCAATGCTCTGCCACCACTGTGCAATGCTCTGCCACCACTGTGCAATGCTCTGCCACCACTGTGCAATACTCTGCCCCCACTGTGCAATGCTCTGCCACCAATCACTGTGCAATGCTCTGCCACCACTGTGCAATGCTCTGCCACCACTGTGCAATGCTCTGCCACCACTGTGCAATACTCTGCCCCCACTGTGCAATGCTCTGCCACCAACCACTGTGCAATGCTCTGCCACCACTGTGCAATACTCTGCCAACACTGTGCAATGCTCTGCCACCACTGTGCAATGCTCTGCCACCAATCACTGTGCAATGCTCTGCCACCACTGTGCAATGCTCTGCCACCGCTGTGCAATACTCTGCCCCCACTGTGCAATGCTCTGCCACCAACCACTGTGCAATGCTCTGCCACCACTGTGCAATACTCTGCAACCACTGTGCAATGCTCTGCAACCACTGTGCAATGCTCTGCAACCACTGTGCAACGCTCTGCCCCCACTGTGCAATGCTCTGCCCCCACTGTGCAACGCTCTGCCCCCACTGTGCAACGCTCTGCAACCACTGTGCAACGCTCTGCCCCCACTGTGCAACGCTCTGCAACCACTGTGCAACGCTCTGCCCCCACTGTGCAACGCTCTGCCCCCACTGTGCAACGCTCTGCAACCACTGTGCAACGCTCTGCCCCCACTGTGCAACGCTCTGCAACCACTGTGCAACGCTCTGCCCCCACTGTGCAACGCTCTGCAACCACTGTGCAACGCTCTGCCACCACTGCAATGCTCTGCAACCACTGTGCAACACTACAACACTGCCAATACTCTGCCAATACTCTGCCAATACTCGCCAATACTCTGCCAATACTCTGCCAATACTCTGCAATAAATTTTAATAGAAACAAAGAATTTTTATTTATTTTTTTTTTACCGAATTTTCAGTATATTTTGATTTATAGCGCAAAAATTAAAAAACCCAGCGGTGATTAAATACCACCAAAAGAAAGCTCTATTTGTGTGAAAAAAAGGACACAAAATGTATTTGTGTACAGTGTTGCATGACTGAGTAATTGTCATTCAAAGTGTGAGAGCACCGAAAGCTGAAAATTGGTCTGGTTAGGAAGGGGGTTTAAGTGCCCAGTGGGTAAGTGGTTAAGCTTTGATAATAAAACCTGGAAGCTGATTGGTTACTATGCACAGCTGCACCAGATTTTGCACACAGTTTTAGTAAAAGCAACGCAGACCCCTGACGGTCCCACTGATTTGCCCCCAGGTTCTCTTCCCGTTCAGGTGCACAGCCAGCCAGGCACACAACCACTTGGGCATTTTTACCAATCAATGACCAGACCAGGAGTGTCTTGTTATGCTTTAATGCTTGATGAACTTGGTTGGGGTGCAGGGGGGGGGGGGGCTTTGGGATACTACAAATTGAGTGCACAAAGTAATTAGAGGACACTCTCTATTCTAACTACTACTTTCTTTAGGGAAACCTCCCTCGTGGCAGAGGCAGAAGACACAAGCAATCCTGGGGCTCCCAGCAGGGCAAATCACACTGCAGCAACACTGGCACAGTCTCACAAGGGGTCAAGACAGGCTACTAGGATCGTACTTCCAGACCTCCTATCCAATATTGCCCAGACACTTCTCCTGTGACTCTCCGGGCCAAATCCCCCTTGATTTGGCTCCAACTGCTCTCCGAAAATAGGTCCCACTGCTTCCACTGAGCTGGGACCTTGGTAATTCCAGACAATAGACATGTGCAATTCGTTTAGTTTTTTTTCGTTTTTTGTTAAAATTCGTTATATTCGTTCATTCGTTATCGTACGAATGAACAAACGATTCGCTAAAAATTTTAACGAATGTTCGAATCGAACGAATACGAAAAACAACGAAAATCCCCCCAAAAAAAATTAGAAACAACGAATCTACGAAAGAAGAAAATCCGAAAAACGAAAACAGGAACAACGAAAATCAAAATGAACGAAAAAATTCGTACATTCGTAACTTTTTTTTTTGCGATTCGTAATTTTCCGTGTCCCTTACAATGGCGCTGCTTAACGTGCTTCGAATGGATTGAACGAAAAAATTCGTACATTCGTAACTTTTTTCTTTTTTTTCGATTCGTAGTTTTCTGTGTCTCTTACAATGGCGCTGCTTAACGTGCTTCGAATGGATTGAACGAAAAAATTTGTACATTCGTAACTTTTTTTATTTTTTTCGATTCGTAATTTTCCGTGTCCCTTACAATGGTGCTGCTTAACGTGCTTCGAATGGATTGAACGAAAAAATTCGTACATTCGTAACTTTTTTTTCTTTTTTTTCGATTCGTAGTTTTCTGTGTCTCTTACAATGGCGCTGCTTAACGTGCTTCGAATGGATTGAACGAAAAAAATCGTACATTCGTAACTTTTTTTTATTTTTTTCGATTCGTAATTTTCCGTGTCTCTTACAATGGTGCTGCTTAACGTGCTTCGAATGGATTGAACAAAAAAATTTGTTCATTCGTAACTTTTTTTTTTTCCGATTCGTAATTTTCCGTGTCTCTTACAATGGCGCTGCTTAACGTGCTTCGAATGGATTGAACGAAAAAATTCGTACATTCGTAACTTTTTTTTTCGATTCGTAATTTTCCGTGTCTCTTAAAATGTAATAATAGCATACACATTACATAAAATTATGAATTATGCTCCGATTACGAATCTACGAAAACAATGTTACGAAAGTACGAATAAATCAATCTAACGAAAGTACGAATGTAACTAAATCTACGAAAATACGAATGCGTCCGAATTTCGAATAAACTAACGGAAAAACGAATCAATGGAAAAATAACTCTTACGAAAATACGAATCGTTACGAAAACGAACACCGACGACTTACGAATTTACGAATCGTTACGACTCAACGGAAACTAAAGAAACGAAACGAAAATAAACAATGTTTTTCTATTGTGCACATGTCTACCAGACAATAGGCTCTCCCTGAGATGGGACCTTGATGAACTCCTGCCAACTGCAGCTATTCTGCCCGGAAAGGCAGCAGCCCTTCAGGCAGGCATCTTCTCCCCCTGGACAATAACCCTGCTTCTCCAGGCCTTAAACTATTTATGCTCTTCTCAGCCACCTACTGGCCACTGCCCCTCAAGGATTGGCAGAGGCCGCATAAATATTCAGGCTCAGGGTTTGCCTCTTAAAGCCTACTACATTCTAGAAGACAGGGAGAAATAGTTGAGCATGCAGCCAGTGAAACCCAGAACAACCAAGGGTAATCAGTATCACACACCGCTCCAATGTTTACAGAGGAGCTATAAAAAGACTACATTTACCTGAGCCTCTGTAGTAACCTATTCTAGGAGGGTGCTCTATACATCTCCCCCATTATTTCTTATGCCGCGTACACACGGTCGGAATTCTCGTCGGAAAAAGCTCTGATGGTTGTCCCGTCGGAATTCCGACGGAATTTTGCTCAAACTGTCTTGCCTACACACGGTCACACCAAATTCCGACGGTCAATAATACAGCGGCATAAAACACGTTCGACAGCACTATAAAAGGGAAGTTTAATGCTTCTGAGCATGCGGCGAATTGTTTCCGATCATGCATCGGAATTTTGCGCGTCGAAATTGCATACACACAAATCCGAAAGGTTTTCCGTCGGAAAAATTGAGAACAGGTTCTCAATCCAAAGTCCGTCGGAAATTCTGACAGAAAAAGACCGTTGGGCATACACACGGTCGGAAAATCCGATGAAAAGCTCCCATCGGACTGTTTCCATCGGAAATTCCGCCCGTGTGTACGCCGCATTAGTTTTGGATAGAGTAGAAAACAATTAGAACAGCCTGTTTTGTTTTTTGTGCTCTCTTGGGAGACTCTTTCCAAAGTAGGGGAAATCCATTTCTGTACAGCTGTTACGAGAAAACAAGTCCTTGTTGGAAGCCAATCCTGTTCTCTAGACAACTATAAAAATTGGATTTTCAGTCACTTTTATTTTGTATCTCCTCATCAGGGACACAAACAGCAATAAAAAACCTAATGTAATAGGTCAAAGAGAACACCAAATTAAAAAGTCCCTTGGAGTCCAATCTCGTTTCCAGTGGTTGCAACAAGCAGGGCAAAGGAGAACCAATGCGTTTTAGGCGCCACACATTCTCCCTGGGTGGAATGTTAAATAGACAAAACAAGTATTCCTAAGAAAACTGATCTGCAGGCAGAGGATGTAATAGGCAACAGCAGAAGTCCTCTGGTGTTCACAGTAGAAATAGCAAGACCCCCTTGTAATGAAATAACTAGACATGTGCACAACAGAAAAATTTGTTTCTGTTTGTTTCCGTTGATTCGTAATGATTCGTAATTTCGTAAGTCGTCGGTGTTCGTATTCGTAACGATTCGTATTTTCGTAAGAGTTATTTTTTCGTTGATTCGTTTTTCTGTTAGTTTGATTTTCGTTTATTCGAAATTCGGACGCATTCGTATTTTCGTAGATTTAGTTACATTCGTACTTTCGTTAGATTGATTTATTCGTACTTTCGTGACATTGTTTTCGTAGATTCGTATTTGGAGCATAATTCATAATGTTATGTAATGTGTATGCTATTATTACATTGTAAGAGACACGGAAAATTACGAATCGCAAAAAAAAAGTTACGAATGTACGAATCTTTTCGTTCAATCCATTCGAAGCACGTTAAGCAGCGCCATTGTAAGGGACACGGAAAATTACGAATCGCAAAAAAAAAAGTTACGAATGTACGAATTTTTTCGTTCAATCCATTCAAAGCACGTTAAGCAGCGCCATTGTAAGAGACACGGAAAATTCCGAATCGCAAAAAAAAAATAAAAAGTTACGAATGTACGAATTTTTTCGTTCAATCCATTCGAAGCACGTTAAACAGCGCCATTGTAAGAGACACGGAAAATTACGAATCGCAAAAAAAAAAGTTACGAATGTACGAATTTTTTCGTTCATTTTGATTTTCGTTGTTCCTGTTTTCGTTTTTCGGATTTTCTTCTTTCGTAGTTTCGTTGTTTCTAATTTGGTTATTTCGGATTTTCGTTGTTTTTCATATTCGTTCGATTCGAACATTCGTTATTCGTTAAAATTTTTAACGAATCATTCGTTCATTCATACGATAACGAATGAATGAATATAACGAATTTTAACGGAAAGCGGAGAAAAACGAAACGATTCGTATTTTCGTAAGAGTTATTTTTTCGTTGATTCGTTTTTCCGTTAGTTTCATTATCGTTTATGCGAAATTCGGACGCATTCGTATTTTCGTAGATTTAGTTACATTCGTACTTTCGTTAGATTGATTTATTCGTACTTTCGTGACATTGTTTTCGTAGATTCGTAATCGGAGCATAATTCATAATTTTATGTAATGTGTATGCTATTATTACATTTTAAGAGACGCAGAAAATTACGAATCGAAAAAAAAAGTTACGAATGCACGAATTTTTTCATTTAATCAATTCGAAGCACGTTAAGCAGCGCCATTGTAAGAGACACGGAAAATTACGAATCGAAAAAAAAATAAAAAATTTACGAATGTACAAATTTTTTCAGTCAATCCATTCGAAGCACGTTAAGCAGCGCCATTGTAAGAGACGCGGGAAATTACGAATTGCAAAAAAAAAAGTACGAATGTACGAATTTTTTCGTTTCAATCCATTCGAAGCACGTTAAGCAGCGCCATTGTAAGAGACACGGAAAATTACGAATCTAAAAAAAAAAAAAAAGTTACGAATGTACGAATTTTTTCGTTCAATCCATTCGAAGCACGTTAAGCAGCGCCATTGTAAGAGACACGGAAAATTACAAATCGAAAAAAAAAAAAAAAAGAAAAAATTTACGAATGTACGAATTTTTTCGTTCAATCCATTCGAAGCACGTTAAGCAGCGCCATTGTAAGAGACACGGAAAATTACGAATCGCAAAAAAAAAAAAAAAGTTACGAATGTACGAATTTTTTCGTTCAATCCATTCGAAGCACGTTAAGCAGCGCCATTGTAAGAGACACGGAAAATTACGAATCGCAAAAAAAAAAAGTTACGAATGTACGAATTTTTTCGTTCAATCCATTCGAAGCACGTTAAGCAGCGCCATTGTAAGAGACACGGAAAATTACGAATCGCAAAAAAAAAATAAAGTTACGAATGTACGAATTTTTTCGTTCATTTTGATTTTCGTTGTTCCTGTTTTTGTTTTTCGGATTTTCTTCTTTCGTAGTTTCGTTGTTTCTAATTTGGTTATTTCGGATTTTCGTTGTTTTTCATATTCGTTCGATTCGAACATTCGTTATTCGTTAAAATTTTTAACGAATCATTCGTTCATTCATACGATAACGAATGAACGAATATAACAAATTTTTTACGGAAAACGAAAAAAAACGAAACAATTCGTATTTTCGTAAGAGTTATTTTTTCGTTGATTCGTTTTTCCGTTAGTTTAATTTTCGTTTATTCGAAATTCGGACGCATTCGTATTCTCGTAGATTTAGTTACATTCGTACTTTCGTTAGATTGATTTATTCGTACTTTCGTAACATTGTTTTCGTAGATTCGTAATCGGAGCATAATTCATAATTTTATGTAATGTGTATGCTATTATTACATTTTAAGAGACGCGGAAAATTACGAATCGGAAAAAAAAGTTACGAATGTTTGAATTTTTTCGTTCAATCCATTCGAAGCACGTTAAGCAGCGCCATTGTAAGAGACACGGAAAATTACGAATCGCAAAAAAAAAAAAAAAGTTACGAATGTACGAATTTTTTCGTTCAATCCATTCGAAGCACGTTAAGCAGCGCCATTGTAAGAGACACGGAAAATTACGAATAAAAAAAAAAAAACAGTTACGAATGTACGAATTTTTTCGTTCAATCCATTCGAAGCACATTAAGCAGCGCCATTGTAAGAGACACGGAAAATTACGAATCGCAAAAAAAAAAAAAAGTTACGAATGTACGAATTTTTTCGTTTAATCCATTCGAAGCACGTTAAGCAGCGCCATTGTAAGGGACACGGAAAATTATGAATCGAAAAAAAAAGTTACGAATGTACGAATTTTTTCGTTCAATCCATTCGAAGCACGTTAAGCAGCGCCATTGTAAGAGACACGGAAAATTACCAATTTAACAAAAAAAAAAAAGTTACGAATTTACGAATTTTTTCATTTAATCCATTCGAAGCACGTTAAGCAGCACCATTGTAAGGGACACGGAAAATTACCAATTCAACAACAAAAAAAAAAGTTACGAATGTACGAATATAACAAATTTTTCACGGAAAACGAAAAAAAACGAAACGATTCGTATTTTCGTAAGAGTTATTTTTTCGTTGATTCGTTTTTCCGTTAGTTTAATTTTCGTTTATTCGAAATTCGGACGCATTCGTATTTTCGTAGATTTAGTTACATTCGTACTTTCGTTAGATTGATTTATTCGTACTTTCGTAACATTGTTTTCGTAGATTCGTAATCGAAGCATAATTCATAATTTTATGTAATGTGTATGCTATTATTACATTTTAAGAGACATGGAAAATTACGAATCGAAAAAAAAAGTTACGAATGTACGAATTTTTTCGTTCAATCCATTCCAAGCACGTTAAGCAGCGCCATTGTAAGAGACACGGAAAATTACGAATCGAAAAAGTTACGAATGTACAAATTTTTTCGTTCATTTTGATTTTCGTTGTTCCTGTTTTCCTTTTGTTTCTAATTTGGTTATTTCGGATTTTCGTTGTTTTTCATATTCGTTCGATTCGAACATTCGTTATTCGTTAAAATTTTTAGCGGATCATTCGTTCATTCGTACGATAACGAATGAACAAATATAACGAATTTTAACGGAAAACGAAAAAAAAAAAAAAACGAAACGAATTGCACATGTCTAGAAATAACCATTAAATGACTCTCTACTGGTATATAGGAACAACACTGCACTAATATATTCCTACAAACCACTCAAATCATGAAATGAAGGATTTATTCACCTTTGACGGTGATCTTGAAGTTGATCTTCTGTCCGGCGGCCTCACAGGTATATTCTCCGGCGTCTTTCTTCTCCACCTGTTCCACCACCAGACGCCGTGATTTACCATCAGTTTCTACCTTCAGTTTCTTGCTGGAGGTGACCAATTTCCCTTCCTTGTACCACTTCACCTCCGTCTTCTCCTGGGCCACCTCACAGCTCAGGGTGGTCTTCTCTGACACCACAACCTGGACCTCTTTTTGGACCTTGTCCAGGTTAGAAAATGGTGGTTCTGGCTCTGAAAAGGCAATTCGAGCTTTATGTTAAAAAAAATATATATATATATATATATACTTTCTACTTCAGTTGCAAACAACCTAGAGGAAATATTGAGGCTTTTATCTTCTGATGAAGCTCCAAACTGTTATGTGCCATAGACTAGACATGTGCGATTCGTTTCGTACGAATCAAAAATTCGTACGAACTCAGCACAGGGATGGTGGGAACCCCTCATAATGGGCACCCAGCAGATGTACAGACCCGGGAACTCAGCACAGGGATGGTGGGAACCCCTTTATAATGGGCACACAGCAGGTGTACAGACCCAGGAACCCAGCACAGGGAGGGTGGGAACCCCTCATAATGGGCACACAGCAGGTCTACAGACCCGGGAACTCAGCACAGGGATGGTGGGAACCCCTCATAATGGGCACCCAGCAGATGTACAGACCCGGGAACTCAGCACAGGGATGGTGGGAACCCCTCATAATGGGCACCCAGCAGATGTACAGACCCGGGAACTCAGCACAGGGATGGTGGGAACCCCTCATAATGGGCACACAGCAGGTGTACAGACCCGGGAACCCAGCACAGGGATGGTGGGAACCCCTCATAATGGCACAGCAGGTGTACAGACCCAGGAACTCAGCACAGGGATGGTGGGAACCCCTCATAATGGGCACACAGCAGGTGTACAGACCCGGGAACTCAGCACAGGGCTGGTGGGAACCCCTCATAATGGGCACAGCAGGTGTACAGACCCGGGAACCCAGCACAGGGATGGTGGGAACCCCTCATAATGGGCACAGCAGGTGTACAGACCCAGGAACTCAGCACAGGGATGGTGGGAACCCTATGGGAATTTCTATGCTTGCGAATTTCATCCGAAATACGAAATTTCGTTAACGAATTTTTGAATTTCGGATCCAAATTAACAGAAACATGACTGGTGTTTTGTTCACCAAACAGAGGAAGTCAGCACAGCACAGGAATGGTGGGAACCCCTCATAATGATAAATCCATAATTTTAACGAAAAGTTTACAAATCTAACGAAAATTCGTATTTCATACGAATCCGAATTGAATCCGAAATAGGATTTTTTTTTCGTACCAAACGGACCGAAACGAAACAAATTTTATGACGGCGCCCATGTCTACCATAGACATGCCAACATTTGACAGAGAAATGTAAGACTTGGCAATACATTAAAGAGCATAAAAAGCAGCTTCCAATCTCCATTCCAGAGTAACTTCAAATTAAGTACTGTAGTTAAGAATATTTTGAGGCTTTTTGTATCAGCATTTTCTTATTAGGACCTGGAGTTCCCACACCCACCAAATCCGAACTTTCAAGTTCAGTGAAGCTGATAGGTGGCTAAGAAATGTTCTAAAGCAAAAGTAACAATAAGAAAAGCAGTTTTTGCTGCAATGTTCATCTTCATTCCAGAGCTGTCCCTTGCAGTAGTTCCTTTCAGCCACTGGACATCACCAGTTTTCTAGGTTCAATAACAGCCAGCATTGTTCAACCCACTTCTTCTAAACCCTTGCCTGTTATGGACCTCCCCCAGATTGACATCATCACACCGATCTGGGCTCAGAGTACTACTGCGCTCAGTGGCTCTTTTGCGTCTATATGAATGCTGTAACATGGAACCACCCACTGCCACCGCGTAAAATGTAGAAGGACCTAAACAAAGGACCCTTGGAAAAAAGTTATGTATCTGGGTTTCTCATCTACACGTGGGTTCTGGAGGCTGGAGGCTTTAAAAACTCTGGGTCTGATGAAGCCTTCATTCCTAGGTCCACATGTTATCTGACCTTATTATTAGTTTCAGTTGTCCGCAGGCCTTTAATTATATAAGCAATCTGACTAATGCTCAGGGCTCCCTCTCTGTCTCCCTCTGCTGTGGAGTCTGTTACTGGGTGAAAAGGCTGACTGCTGACAGAACACTAAAAAAGGTCTAGTTGTTTTGGGAAACCCATTAGGGAGTACCCTGTTGCTACTGGAACTCAAATTGGGGATGAGGGGCGCATGGTTTAGCCCAAAACGAATGAACTGAGGACTCTTCTCTGAACACTTTGAGGACTCTTCTCTGAACACTTTGAGGACTCTTCTCTGAACACTTTGAGGACTCTTCTCTGAACACTTTGAGGACTCTTCTCTGAACACTTTGAGGACTCTTCTCTGAACACTTTGAGGACTCTTCTCTGAACACTTTGAGGACTCTTCTCTGAACACTTTGAGGACTCTTCTCTAGCTTTCTGAGCAGGGCCATCTTAAGAGCATTATAGGCCCCCGGGCAATACAGTGCACTGGGGCCCTGTCTACACCATCACGCACGAGAATAAAAATGCAAATTATCAATAAGGCTATATTTATTGGTACTTCCAACAAAATCAGTGTTTAAACATTAACACAACGTTTGGACAATATAACGCGAGTTTGATGGGCACATAGGCAGCGTTTGATGGGCACAGTGGCTGTGTTTGATGGGCACAGTGGCAGCTTTGATGGGCACAGTGGCTGTTTGATGGGCACAGTGGCTGTTTGATGGGCACAGTGGCTGTTTGATGGGCACAGTGGCAGCTTTGATGGGCACAGTGGCTGTGTTTGATGGGGCACAGTGGCAGCTTTTAAGGAGCACAGACAGTGGCTGTGTTTGATGCACAACTTGAACTTACTTAAGTAGACATTGTTAGACTTACTTGAGGCCGCCGGCCTGGTGCAGTACAGTGTGTCACTCACAGCAGCAAGGCAGCGCCAGCTATCAAGGGGCGTCTTTCTGCTCTGCTGCCTCTCCATGCTGTCTGAAGAACATGGCAGAGGTGGGCGGAGCCTGTTCACTAGCCACTGGGCAGCCGCGGTGCGCTATGAATGCTGGGGCGGCCGCGGCCTCTGATTGACGTCACTGGTTGCTAGCTAGATGCCGGACGGCGAAGTGAGCAACCAGTGCAGTCAGTCACTTTAAGCAGCAGATTGCAGCGCTGAGGATCAGCCCTCGATGGGGCCCTCCAGACAAGTGGGGCCCCCGGGCAACTGCCCAGCATGCCCAGTGGAAAAAACGGCCCTGTTTCTGAGCTATGCAAAAATGTCCCGCAGAGTCTCTAATGCTGACAGGTGACTAGGACTTTTACCAAAGGACCAAAAAAAACACGATCGCTAACTCGATACACCAGGTCATTTACTCACACAGCAACAGGATCATCGGTTGCTGCCTTCCGATATCCACCGACCACTTCTCCAGTGAGGGAGATATGGACTCACACCACTGTTGGACTGCTGAACACCTTTCCCCCCTATGTCCTCTTGGTACGCTCCTGTGAGCTTCTCCAGACCCAAAAGAACTCGAGGACTTCAATTTTTGCCTCAGCTGGGACCTCTATGCCTTCTAAATGGCACCTCCAGAAATCCTGCCTCGGGGCAGAGCCCCTGCACAGGGGTCTCCTCCAGCAGGACTGGACCCAGGAACTCTCCACCTCTTGCCCTAGGCCCCAGACTATTTATTTGCTCTTCCACCGCCTTCTGGGCACACCTCACCAGGGATTGGCTGGCGTTCCAAAAATATTCAGGCTGCTTACGCTGTTCTTCCTCCCACTAGGATTCTAAAATCCTCTCGGATACAGGGAGAAGGAATCAGGGCAACAGCCTGGGAGACACTGAGAAGGTCTGAATAATCAACCCCAACTACACTGATTACAGAGGAGCTTACAAAATGTACCTAACAATATACACTACTTTAGGAGGGTGCTATATATATATATATTATATATATATTTTTTTATATATATATATATATATATATTTTTTTTTTTTTTTTTTTTTTATTATATATATATGTATATATCTATATCTATATATATATATATATATACATATATTTTATTTATATATATATATATATATATATATATATATATATTTATATATATATATATATATATATATTTTATATATATTTATAAATATATATTATATATTGTTTTTTTTTACAAGGCAAATGTAAAAAGGAAACTCGGTACAACCCAGTTATCCTATCCAATGGCCAATCCATTGCCTCTCACCTTTTACTCTGATCTTGAAGTTGATCTTCTGCCCGGCCACTTCACAGCTGTAATCTCCGGCATCTTTCTTCTCCACCTGCTCCACCACCAAGCGACGATATTTGCCCTCAACTTCCAGCCTCTGCTTTTTGCTGGAGGTAATCAGTTTCCCCTCCTTGTACCATTTCGCCTCTGCTTTTCCATCGAAGACCTCGCAACAGAGAGTGGCGCTCTCGCTTAGGGTGGCTGTCACTTCCTTTTGTACTTTTTCTTGGTTGATGAAAGCAGGCTCGGGTTCTGTAAAAATATCATTGATATCAGTGTTAGGAATTTCAAGTTTAATGGTACAACAGTGCTTTTATGGAAGATTCTAGATCGGCTTTTCTCAACTACTTTATCCCAGAGGAACCCTTGAAATAATTTTCAGGTTTTAGGGAACCCTTTCTAAGATTAGTCCAGCAAAAGTCTTTGAGAAAATGTCCCTCACATTGGTGGGGGACAGTGGGGGGAAAATGTCCCTAATGAGCATAACTCTTTTCCCTATAATGCCGCGTACACACGGTCAGAATTCTCGTCGGAAAAAGCTCTGATGGTTTTCCCGTCGGAATTCCGACTGAATTTTTCGCTCAAGTTGTGTTGCCTACACACGGTCACACCAAATTCCGACGGTCAGTAACACAGCGGCATAAAACACGTTTGACTGCACTATAAAAGGGAAGTTTAATACTTCCGAGCCTGTGTCAAATTGTTTCGGAGCATGTGTCGGAATTTTGCGTGTCGGAATTGCATACACACGATCGGAAAATCCGATAGAAAGGTTTTCCGTCGGAAAAATTAAGAACAGGTTCTCAATCCAAAGTCCGTCGGAAATTCCAACAGAAAAAGACCGATGGGCGTACACACGGTCGGAAAATCCGATGAAAAGCTCCCATCGGACTGTTTCCATCGGAAATTCCGACCGTGTGTACGCGGCATTAGAGTGTAAGCTCTCATGAGCACAAACCATATACTGTATCTCTTTTGTCCTATGAGGCACTAAGCTCTATTGAACAGTGGTGGTCAGAATGTCACCCTTGCAGTCATGCCATGTGGCGTTGCACCCGGAACTATCGGAGGCTGCATTCACACCTGAATTTTGAGTGTTTTTTTGGCCTTTTTTTTCAAGAGTTTTGAAGCGTTTTTAAGCTTTGGAGTTTTTTAATTAGTCAATAGAGAAAAATATCATCTGTTTCATCATTTGTTGCTATGTTTTTCAGCTTTTTCATCCACTTTTATTTTTTATTTATTTATAATTATTATTGATTTATGTAATGTATTTACTTTTTTTTTGGTAAGGGGTTACGGGTTAAATGGGTTAATGTATTCACTTATTATTATGTTTTTATTTACTTATTATTTAAAGTGGTTGTTAACCCACTTTTATTAAATGTTGCCATCCTCTCTGCAACATTATAAGAAGTTTCCCTGTGCCTGTAAAAAAAAAAAAAATGTACCTGTATAAGCTCCGCTTCCGGCGCTCAGCTGTTTCCTCTTCTCCCTGGTCTCTCTGGCTCACAGCTGCAGTGGGCAGGGCCAAGCCCTCCTGCTGACGTCAGCCGAGGAGGAGGGGGAGATGAGAGAGCGGCGAGCCGCCGACATTGGCCTGACAATCAGCTGAGCGCCGGGAGCAGAGCTCATACAGGTACAATCGGGCAGTTTCTTTTACAGAACACAGGCACAGAGAAACTTCTTATAATGGTGCAGGGAGGATGGCCGCATTTAATAGCTGAAATGAGAGCAGCAGGAGCGGGGCGGGTAACTGGTAGAGCAGAGACAGGCAGAGAGGGGAGGGGGGTGGAGGAAGAGAAGGACACAGGAAACAGATAGCAGGCTGCAGCTGACAGAATCATTCAAATGGACCACCATGTCAGGGCTCAGCAGCCTTGATTATTGTGGTCTGTTTGCAGAGGGGGGGTATAGACAGGCAGGATCAGCCAGGTAATTCAGGGGATACGGGGGTCCAAATGGCACAGCACAAGCACTGTGCTGTATAACAGGCTTTAAGGGAAAAGGATCTTTATTTTATTTTTTTGGGTTATCAAACGCTTTAATTATTTTTTTAGGTTAGGGGCTTGGATTAGGGATATAAGAGGAAGTAAACCCTGATGGGTTTTACTTCCTCTTTATTCCCCTGCAAAGTAAAAGCATAATGGGCTAGTATGGTAAATATCTCCTAAACGGCACAAGTTTAGGAGATATTTTCAGTACATATAGGTAAGACTTATTATAGGCTTACCTGAATGAATGAATAAATGAATGAATGAATGACTTGTATAGCGCAATCTATGCGAACTGAATCGCCTCAGGGCGCTTTTTGCCACTGGTGTCCATCTGTGGTGTAGTGCGGTCCTTGCCCTGTGGGGTCCCGACACGCTTACAAACACATACACATACAACATACACATATTTGGCCAATTTTATCGACAGGATCTAATTAACCTACCAGCATGTCTTTGGAGTACCTATACAGTATCTCACAAAAGTAAGTACACCCCTCACATTTCTATAAATCTTTTCATGTGACAACACTGAAGAAATGACACTTGTCTACAATGTAAAGTAGTGAGTGTACAGCTTGTATAACAGTGTAAATTTGCTGTCCCCCTCAAAATAACTCAACACACCGCCATTAATGTCTAAACCGCTGGCAACAAAAGTGAGTACACCCCTAAGTGAAAATGTCCAAATTGGGCCCAATTATCCACTTTCCCTCCCCCGGTGTCATGTGACTCGTTAGTGTTACAAGGTCTCAGGTGTGAATGGGGAGCAGGTGTGTTAAATTTGGTGTTATCGCTCTCACTCTCTCATACTGGTCACTGGAAGTTCAACATGGCACCTCATGGCAAAGAACTCTCTGAGGATCTGAAAAAAAGAATTGTTGCTCTACATAAAGATGGCCTAGGCTATAAGAAGATTACCAAGACCCTGAAACTGAGCTGCAGCACGGTGGCCAAGACCATACAGCGGTATAACAGGACAGGTTCCACTCAGAACAGAGAAACAAGAAGAAAAAAAAGGGTGCACCAGCTGTGTGCATTATCCTTTAAACGTCTTTTTATTTAAAATTGAGATAAAAATACTACTCACAAACATGTGGGAAAAAGTTTGCAATACAAACGATCTCCAGATGACGACAATTAGTTTGACTAACAAACAGACTCCGGATGGTAACACAGGAGATATCATAGGCCACTGCTGGCTGACGCGTTAGGGATACCTTCTTCCTCAGAGCCTAGCTCAATTTTTAATAAAAAGACGTTTAAAGGATAATGCACAAGGCTGGTGCGCCCTCTTTTTTTCTTCTTGTTTCTTTGACTACTAGGATCTCCCTATCCTTGAGGGCAGCAAGGCCTGAAGTATTTTCCAGCACAAACTTTTAGTCCACCTGGTAATTCACTTGTGTGCAGGAGTGTTTGTTTTTCTCCTCTCAGAACAGGCCTCGCCATGGTCGACCAAAGAAGTTGAGGTCACGTGCTCAGCGTCATATCCAGAGGTTGTCTTTGGGAAATAGACGTATGAGTGCTGCCAGCATTGCTGCAGAGGTTGTAGGGGTGGGGGGGTCAGCCTGTCAGTGCTCAGACCATACGCCACACACTGCATCAAATTTGTCTGCATGGCTGTCGTCCCAGAAGGAAGCCTCTTCTAAGGATGATGCACAAGAAAGCCCGCAAACAGTTTGCTGAAGACAAGCAGACTAAGGACATGGATTACTGGAACCATGTCCTGTGGTCTGATGAGACCAAGAAACTTATTTGGTGTCAGATGGTGTCAGGCGTGTGTGGGGGCAACCAGGTGAGGAGTACAAAGACAAGTGTGTCTTGTCTACAGTCAAGCATGGTGGTGGGAGTGTCATGGTCTGGGGCTGCATGAGTGCTGCCGGCACTGGGGAGCTACAGATCATTGAGGGGACCATGAATGCCAACATGTACTGTGACATACTGAAGCAGAGCATGATCGCCTCCCTTCAGAGACTGGGCCGCAGGGCAGTATTCCAACATGATAACCACCCCAAACACACCTCCAAGATGACCACTGCCTTGCTAAAGAAGCTGAGGGTAAAGGTGATGGACTGGCCAAGCATTATTATTATTATTATTATACACGGTTTATATAGCGCCAACAGTTTACGCAGCGCTTTACAATGTATAGGGGGACAACACAGTTCAATACAAAAGGTACAGGAGGGTCCTGCTTGTAGAGCTTACATTCTAAAGGGACGGGGTGGTGGTACAAAAGGTAAGAGCTGCAGAGAATGATGTCTCCAGACCTAAACCCTATTGAGCATCTGTGGGGCATCCTCAAATGGAAGGTGGAGGAGCGCAAGGTCTCTAACATCCACCAGCTCTGTGATGTCATCATGGAGGAGGGGAAGAGGACTCCAGTGCCAACCTGTGAAGCTCTGGTGACCTCCATGCCCAAGAGGGTTAAGGCAGTGCTGGAAAATAATGGTGGCCACACAAAATATTGACACTTTGGGCCCCATTTGGCCATTTTCACTTAGGGGTGTACTCACTTTTGTTGCCAGCGGTTTAGACATTAATGGCTGTGTGTTGAGTTATTTTGAGGGGACAGCAAATTTACACTGTTATACAAGCTGTACACTCACTACTTTACATTGTAGACAAGTGTCATTTCTTCAGTGTTGTCACATGAAAAGATAGAAGAAAATATTTACAAGAATGTGAGGGGTGTACTTACTTCTGTGAGATACTGTATGTAAAAATGTCTCAGGGGGGTTTACAACCACTTTAATATTAGGGTTTAGGATTATATTAGGGATAGGGGTTGGGGTAATTATATTTATTTATAGTATTATTTATTTTAATAAATTGTATTTATTTATGATAATTATTATTTATTTATACATTTTGTTATTTATTTATTTTTATTTAAATTTTTGCACTTGAGCAGAAAAACGTTCAAAAACAAATACACATTAAAATTTTTTTTTTTTTTAAAATGCTCAAATCGAGGGTTTTCATGAATTTCTACGGAAAAAAAAAACAATTTAAAATTGCAAACTAATTTGAAAAAAATGAACAATGCCAAACATTTGGATTTGCCACCAACGCAAAAAGTGAAGTAAAATTCTCTAATGGGGACACTTGTTCCTGTGATAACTCTCTAAGATGGAAATTCTGTTTACTTTGGAGATATATTCATTTATCCATTGATGCATTTCCACAACATTTTCAAAATGAAAATGAGGAACATGGGCACCATCATAATTAACCTGGGCACATGACCTCCAGCAGAGGTAGACTCTGCGAGAAGAGTCAATCAACAGCAAGTTCATTTAAATATGCTTGGCATAGGATGCTGTGCAGGCCAGTCAAGTTCCTCCACCCCGAACTCACTCATTCATGTCTTTATAGACCTTGCTTTGTGCACTGGTCCAAATCATTTGGCGGAGGGGGGATTATGGTGGGGGGTTGTTTTTCAGGGGTTGGGTTGGGCCCCTTAGTTCCAGTGAAGGGAACTCTTAAGGCGTCAGCATACCAAGACATTTTGGACAATTTCATGCTCCCAACTTTGTGGGAACAGTTTTGGGATGACCCCTTCCTGTTCCAACATGACTGCCCACCAGGGCACAAAGCAACGTCCATAAAGACATGGATGAGCGAGTTTGGGGTGGAGGAAATTGACTGACCTGCACAGAGTCACCTGACCTCAACCCGATAGAACACCTTTGTGATGAATTAGAGCGGAGACTGCGAGCCAGGTCTTCTCATCTCAGTGCCTGACCTTCTGAAAGAATGGTCAAACATTCCCATAGACACACTCCTAAACCTTGTGGACAGCCTTCCCAGAAGAGTTGAAGCTGTTATAGCTGCAAAGGGTGGGCCAACCCAATATTGAACCCTACGGACTAAGACTCGGATGCTATTAAAGTTTATGTGTGTGTAAAGGCAGGCGTCCCAATACTTTTGATAATATAGTGTAGGTCTATATGCAAAAAGGACCACTTGATCTTTTTCTGCTGTCACACATCTATGTCTAGGTTTACCTATGCGGATTTGCCATGGAGATATTCTAAATTAATATTAATTTTCAATTTACAATTATCTGTTCTATTGAGCTCCCAAGGACCAATATCAACCAGCAGTTCATGTTAAAGCAAAGAAGATTCAATACTCCCCAAAACCCAGAAGGGTAAAGAAAAAAGAAGTGTGGGGGGGTGTCACTATCAGAGCTGGGACAAGGGGTGAGCAGGAGGGGCAGCTGCCCTGGGTACTGTGGCATCATGTGAGGTGGGGGGGGGGGGTGGCGTTGTGAGGAGATTGAGGGAAATATGTCTTGGGGGGATTTGGGGGGAGGCATGGGGTAAGAATTGTTCTAGGAGGGTAAATATAGGGGGGGGGGGGGGGGGTTGATAGGAGTGACGATTTAAGGGGATTTGTGTTGGAAGGGGGGTTTGTGCTGGAAGAGGTGATATGGTAGAGGGGGAGGGCAATTGTGTTAGGATGGGAAGATTTTTTTTTTTGGGCGGGGGGGATTTGTGCTAGTGGGGATGATATGGAATATTTGAGGGGTAATTGGGGGGAATATGTGTTGGGAGGGAGAATTATGGGGGAGGCAGGGGGTAAGAATTGTTCTAGGAGGGTAAATATGGGGGGGGGGGTGCTAGGGGTGGCGATTTAGGGGAATTTGTGTTGGAAAGGGGGGGGGGTTTGTGCTGGAAGAGGTGATATGGTAGAGGGGAGGGCAATTGTGTTAGGATGGGAAGATTTTTTTTTTTTGGGCAGATTTTTTTTTTTTTTGGGGGGGATTTGTGCTAGTGGGGATGATATGGAATATTTGAGGGGTAATTGGGGGGAATATGTGTTGGGAGGGGTGTTGTCAGGGGGTAAGAATTGTTCTAGGAGGGGACATATGGGGGGGTTGAGAATTTGTGTTGGAAGGGGGAATTGTGCAAAAAGAGATGATATGGTAGAAGGGGGGGGGGGTTGTGCTAGGGGGAGGGGGGATTTGTGCTGGAGGGGGGATTTGGAGTGGAGGGAGAGGATGTGTACTCGGAGGGAAAATTTGAAGGGTAGAGGATTTGTGCTAGGACCGGTATTTGGGGGAATGAATTTGTGCTAGGAGGGGGGATTTGGAATGGGGGGGAGAGGATGTGTACTCAGAGGGGACATTTGAGGGGTAGAGGATTTGTGCTAGGAGGAGGGATTTTGGGGGCAATTTTGGGGTATGTGGGGATTTTAGCAGAGGGAATGGATTTGTACTGCGGATTAGTGCACATTTTTTGGCGGGGATGCTCATATATCTTGAAGGCACAGTTTAGCATGTTGGCTCTGGGCTCTAGGTGACCTTCTCCCGTCACTGGTCACCAGAGAGGTGAGTATAACATGCAGCTCCATGTCATTTCTAATACCTTTGACGTTGATCTTGAAGTTGATCTTCTGTCCGGCAGCCTCACACGTATATTCTCCGGCATCTTTCTTCTCCACCTGTTCCACCACCAGACGCCGAGATCTACCCTCAGTCTCCACCCTCACTTTCTTGCTGGAGGTGATCAGTTTCCCTTCCTTGTACCATTTGACCTCCGTCTTCTCCTGGGATATCTCACAGCTCAGGGTGGCCTTCTCCGACAGCTTGACATGGACCTCCTTCTGCACCTTGTCCAGATTGGTGAAGGATGCTTCTGGTTCTAAAATAGGAAAAAGTTAAAAAAAAGGACAGGTTGGAAAATTTCTCTTTGAAATAACAAGTACCTCCATTTCCTTGGTGATCAGAAATAACTGTAAAAAAAACTCAACATCTGGAACATCAATAGGCCAGTTTATGGCCATCTTATAGTTGGGCTTTGTAGAACAAGTCAAGGTTCCTTTACCTGTTACTTTTAATGTGAATGTGACAATGTCGTTCCCGACACTGCATGAGTACGTCCCTTCATCTTCCTTCCTGACGGAGGTGATGGTGAGCTTGTTTTGCTTTCCATGGACATCTTGGAGGAACTTCTTGGAGTGGCGTATCTCCTTCCCATCTTTGAACCACGATACCCTGACGTTCTCCTCTGAAGTCTCTGAGAACAATTCCACTTGCTGCCCAGAATTCACCTTCAGCTCGCTGTCTTTCTTTGCGTTTGTGAAATGGGGAAGAGCTGATGGACAAATAGAAATGTTAGATTGTACGAGAGGAAATTGTTGTGTGTGTGTATGATCAGAAGACAAGCTGCAAGATACATCCTCACAAACAAAGAGCTCCTATGTCATATCCAGAGCATCTGGATATCAATGAAGACACATAATCAGACACAAGTGAGCAGGTTGCTGGCAACCACAAGAGCTCCTATCTCTTCCAAAATATTCTGTACTACTGGAGGACTCTGCTCCTTCCTCTATCTAATGCCGCGTACACACGGTTGGAATTTCCGATAGAAACAGTCCGATGGGATCTTATCATCGGATTTTCTGACCGTGTGTATGCCCATCTGTCTTTTTCTGTCGTAATTTCTGACGGACTTTGGACTGAGAACCTGTTCTTCATTTTTCCGACGGAAAACCTTTCTATCGGATTTTCCGATCGTGTGTATGCAATTCCGACACGCAAAATTCCGACGCATGCTCGGAAACAATTCGACGCATGCTCAGAAGCATTAAACTTCCCTTTTATAGTGCAGTCGAACGTGTTGTATGATCGTCAGAATTTGGTGTGACCGTGTGTAGGCAAGACAGTTTGAGTGAAATTCCGTCGGAATTCCGACGGGAAAACCATCAGAGCCTTTTCCGACGAGAATTCCCTCCGTGTGTACGCGGCATAACTCTCCTCTCCTGAAATACTCTGCTCTGCTGGAAAACTCTGCTCCTTCCTCTATCTAATGCCGCGTACACACGACCGGACTTTTTGACTGACTAGGTCCGACGGAACGAATCCGTTGGACAATTCAATCGTGTGTGGGCTTCATCGGACCTTTGCTGTCGAAAAATCAGACGTACTTTAGATTTAGAACATGTTTCAAATTTTTCCGACGTACTCGAGTCCGGTTGAAAAATCCGGTCGTCTGTGTGCTAGTCTGAAGGAACGAAAACCGACGCTAGGGCAGCTATTGGCTACTGGCTATGAACTTCCTTATTCTAGTCCGGTCGTACGTCATCACGTTCGAACCCGTCAGAATTTAGTGTGATTGTGTGTGGCCAAGTCCGTTCATTCGAAAAGTTTGTCGGAACTCCGTCAAAAGTCCGTCGGAAAGACCGTTGGACCTAGTCCGTCGAAAATTCCGCTCGTGTGTATGCGGCATTACTCTCCTCTCCCGAAATACTCTGCTCTGCTGGAAGCCTCTGCTCCTTCCTCTATCTAACTCTCCTCCCCTGAAATACTCTGCTCTGCTGGAGGACTCTGCTTCTTCCTCTGTCCAACTCTCCTCTCCTGAAATACTCTGCACTGCTGGAGGACTCTGCTTCTTCCTCTGTCCAACTCTCCTCTCCTGAAATACTCTGCTCTTCTGGAAGCCTCTGCTCCTTCCTCTATCTAACTCTCCTCCCCTGAAATACTCTGCTGGAGGATTCTGCTTCTTCCTCTGTCCAACTCTCCTCTCTTGAAATACTCTGCACTGCTCGAGGACTCTGCTCCTTCCTCTATAACTCTCCTCTCCTGAAATACTCTGCTCTGCTGGAAGCCTCTGCTCCTTCCTCTATCTAACTCTCCTCCCCTGAAATACTCTGCTCTGCTGGAGGATTCTGCTTCTTCCTCTGTCCAACTCTCCTCTCTTGAAATACTCTGCACTGCTAGAGGACTCTGCTTCTTCCTCTGTCCAACTCTCCTCTCATGAAATACTCTTCTCTGCTGGAAGCCTCTGCTCCTTCCTCTGTCTAACTATCCTCTCCTGAAATCCTCTGCTCTTCTGGAAGCCTCTGCTCCTTCCTCTATCTAACTCTCCTCCCTTGAAATACTCTGCTCTGCTGGAGGATTCTGCTTCTTCCTCTGTCCAACTCTCCTCTCCTGAAATACTCTACATGTCAAGACCTGGATCATCTGCTAGTGGCAGTGTGCTTTCTAGAGCAGAAGTATCTCCCAGCAGCCAGAAGATCCCAGTAATCAGCTCCACCCGGTGCTGGCTGCTGGGAGGGTATTTAGTCTGTGTTAGATCTCCGGTCCCTATTCCCAGAATTCAGTGTTTTTGTAAACACAGAACTCTGTCTGTGATTGGACACAGTCGATCAGAAGTAAATCTACTGTTGGTGGGCAGCAAGTAGTTAAATATATACAGTATAAAGTCTGGTCTCAGTTTCATTGTGTAGATACGCAGATTTGGCCATCCCTGCCGCCGATTCCTGACACTCCACTGCTGGAGGACTCTGCTCCTTCCTCTGTCCAACTCTCCTCTCCTGAAATACTCTGCACTGCTGGATGACTCTGCTTCTTCTTCTGTCCAACTCTCCTCTCCTGAAATAAGCTGCACTGCTGGAGGACTCTGCTACTTCCTCTATCTAACTCTCGTCTCCTAAAAAAACTTTGCTCTGCTGGAGGACTCTGCTTCTTCTTCTGTCTAACTCTCCTAAAATACTCTACATGTTAAGACCTGGATCACCTGCTGGTGGTACTGTACTTTCCAGAGCAGAAGTATCTCCCAGCAGCCAGCAGATCCCAGTAATCAGCTCCACCCGGTGCTGGCTGCTGGGAGGGTATTTAGTCGGTGTTAGAGCTCCGGTCTCCGTTCCCAGAATTCAGTGTTTTTGTAAACACAGAACTCTGTCTGTGATTGGGCACAGTCGATCAGCTGATTTCAACCAGTGACAACACGGGCCAGCAGGAGGCTCCAAACTAGGGTTGCCACCTGTACGGGATTCACCCGTACAGTCCGGGATTTGAATCATGTGCCCGGTTTTGAGCACCCCTGAAAACCGGACACATTCAGATAGGATCGTGGCTCATAGCTGGAGAGAGGATTAGGTGTTCTCCTCCCTCCAGCCTGCAGGTGGCAATAGAGAGCGGTACTGACTGAACAGTCTCAGCAGCACTGCTGAGGAACGAACACGGAGTGTGTGGAGCCTGGAAAGAGAAATGAGGAACTTCGTTGCAGTTAGTGATCAGTGAGTACAGGGGGAAAGGGGGTCTCTGGTGTCATATCTGATGTAAGGGGGCTTACATCATATAATCTAATGGTGGTGTCATATCTGATGTAAGGTGGGGGCTCTGATGTCATAGCTAATGTAAGGGGGGCTCTGGTGTCATATCTGATGTAAGGGGGGGGGGCTCTGGTGTCATATCTGATGTAAGGTGGGGGCTCTGATGTCATAGCTAATGTAAGGGGGGCTCTGGTGTCATATCTGATGTAAGGGGGGCTCTGGTGTCATATTTAATGTAAGGGGGGCTCTGGTGTCATATTTAATGTAATGGGGGCTCTGGTGTCATATCTGATGTAAGGGGGGCTCTGGTGTCATATCTGATGTAAGGGGGGCTCTGGTGTCATATTTAATGTAAGGGGGGCTCTGGTGTCATATCTGATGTAAGGGGGCTCTGGTGTCATATCTGATGTAAGGGGGGCTCTGGTGTCATATTTGATGTAAGGGGGTCTCTGGTGTCATATCTGATGTAAGGGGGGCTCTGGTGTCATATCTGATGTAAGGGGGGGGGGCTATGGTGTCATATCTGATGTAAGGGGGGGGGGCTCTGGTGTCATATCTGATGTAAGGGGAAGGGGGGCTCTGGTGTCATATCTGATGTAAGGGGGGGGGGGCTCTGGTGTCATATCTGATGTAAGGGGGGGGGCTCTGGTGTCATATTTAATGTAAGGGGGGCTCTGGTGTCATATCTAATGTAAGGGGGGGCTCTGATGTCATATCTGATGTAAGGGGGGGCTCTGATGTCATATCTAGTGTAAGGGGGGGGGCTCTGGTGTCATATCTAATGTAAGGGGGGGGGCTCTGATGTCATATCTAGTGTAAGGGGGGGGGGCTCTGGTGTCATATCTAGTGTAAGGGGGGCTCTGGTGTCATATCTGATGTAAGGGGGGCTCTGGTGTCATATCTGATGTAAGGGGGGCTCTGGTGTCATATTTGATGTAAGGGGGGGGGGCTCTGATGTCATATCTGATGGGGCCTGTGGTGCTTTTGTTTATAGCGCAAAAAATAAAAACTGCAGAGGTGATCAAATACCCCCAAAAGAAAGCTCTATTTGTGGGGAAAAAAGGATATAAATTTTGTGTGGGTACAACGCCGTATAGCAAAAAATGGCCTGGTCAGGAAGGGGGTAAATTCTTCCGGGTTAAAGTGTTCGGGTTTGACTTGATGAAAAGGTGGCAACCCTACCCCAAACCCGGGAGCAAGCCGGTGATTTACAGGTACATTGTTGGGCCTGCCTGTGCCACTCGCCCGCAGTAAATCTACTGTTGGTGGGCAGCAAGTAGTTAAATATATACAGTATAAAGTCTGGTCTCAGTTTCATTGTGTAGATACGCAGATTTGGCCATCCCTGCTGCTGATTCCTGACACTCCACTGCTGGAGGACTCTGCTCCTTCCTCTATCTAACTCTCCTCTCCTAAAATACTCTACATGTCAAGACCTGGATCACCTGCTGGTGGCACTGTACTTTCCAGAGCAGAGCAAGCTTTCCTCTCCTTGAATACTCTACTCCTAGTCTTTTACTGATATTGAAAGATCTCATAATTGGACTTCCCCCAAAAAAAAGCCTTAAGTGACTTCAAGTAGAACTCCAGCTAGAACCCAGACAGACCGGGGAAGCATTTTAGGGGTATGAACCTTTAACGACACAACAGCACATTACAACAATGGTCATTCTAGCGTACTTGTATTAAAAAAACGATGGCGTAAGCTAAATTCCCCTTCAACGGCGGGCCTGACAGATGACAATATGTCAATGCGTCTTCTAAACAGCTGCAGAGTTGTTGGCCAGATTGGCAGTTAGAGGACATTCCTCGGGTGGGGGGTGGGGGGGGGTCTGATGTCACATACCCGTCATGCACAACCTTTCCTGTCCTGTCCTGTGTCCCCCTCCCCACTCAACGCTCTGCCTTTGATAATATTTGAGCATTTAAATAAAGGACAACCACAGCCCTTGTGCCCAGCAGATCATTGGCCGGTCCCGGGGACAAGCATCTGACTCACGTTAATGGAATGTGATTATAATCCGCTGCCATTCCTGATAGAAGACACATGGTTGCCTTCTTTAGGACCAAATGACATGCTTTCTAAATTCAGTCTCAGGGAAGAGCCCTTGGTGGAGGTTAAGCCAAGCAAAAATGCAGCTTAAAATTTTCGATCAGGTTCACCATTTTTTTTTTTTTTTTTTAGCCCTGGAACGATGGTCATGAGATTCACCCACATTTACCCCATCGGGCCTCATTGACCCTGGGTTCATATCTATGCGGTTGCAGTTGATGCGGTCTTCAAACGTGTTTTGCGGTGTGTTTTGCATTTTTGAACATACATATGTATAGCTGGTTGTTAAGGAGCGAGCTGGGAAGCCGGCCGCCGCTACCTTAACAACCGATGAGTCATCAGCTGTCAGTGGGGTTCCGGCAATAAAAAAAAAAAATTGTCAAAAAAAATTGCGTGATGTGACTTTTTACACTTTTTTGCTGCGTGGGTAGGGGCCATACTCATTCACATAGAGGGGGGGCCGGGATCTGCGGGCTCCCTTGTTAAAGGGGGCTTCCAGATTCTGAATGGGCCCTCTGCCAGGAGCCAGATAAGGGTCTGGTATGGATTTTGGGGGGGACCCCACGCCTTTTTTTTTTTTTGGTGTGGGGTTCCTCTCAAAATCCATACCAGACCCAAAGAGCCTGGTATGACGGTTACCCTACGCAGTTTTTTGCCATTTTTTTTATTGCCGGCAATTCTTATTTTTACATTCATCTGTCAGTGGGGAGCCCCACTGACACCTGATGACTCATCGATTGTTAGGGATGCTGCGGCCATCTTCCCGGCCCACTCCTTAACAACCAGGTAACCCCCCCATGTTTGAGGACATGTGGTCTGATATGGTTTAGGAGGGGGGAACTCTTGCTCGTCCCCTCCCTTTCCTAACCTGCTGGGCTACATGCTCGGATAAGGGTCTGGTATAAATTTTGAGGGGACCCCATGCCTTTTTTCTTTTTACATTTTGGTGTGGGGTTCCTCTCGAAATCTATACCAGACCCAAATGGCCAGGTATGGATTGGGGGGACCGGACGCATTTTTTTTGGCATTTTTTTTTTTTTATTGCCAGGAATTATTATTTTTACATTCAGCTTATTTTTACATTCAGCTGTCAGCGGGGAGCCCCGCTGACAGCTGATGACTCATCGATTGTTAGGGATGCCGCGGCCATCTTCCCGGCCCACTCCTTAACAACCAGCTAACCCCCCCCCCCATGTTGAGGACATGTGGTCTGATATGGTTCAGGAGGGGGGTCCCTTTCCTGACCTGCTGGGCTACGTGCTCAGATAAGGGTCTGGTATGAATTTTAGGGGGGTGGGGAGGGCACGCCTTTTTTTTTTTTTTACATTTTGGTGTGGGGTTCCTCTCGAAATCTAATCCCAGACCCAAAGGGCCTGGTATGGATTGGGGGGACCCTACGCATTTTTTTTGCTTTTTTTTTATTGCCAGCAATTCTTATTTTTACATCCACCCCTGCTGACAGCTGATGACTCATCGATTGTTAGGGATGTTGTGGTCAGCTTCCAGGCCCACTCCTTAACAACCAGCTACCCCCCCCCCCATGTTGAGGACATGTGGTCTGATATGGTTCAGGGGGGGGGGGGCGCTTGCTCGTCCCCTCCTTTTCCTGACCTGCTGGGCTACATGCTCGGATAAGGTTCTGGAATGGATTTTGGGGGGACCCCATGCCTTTTTTTTTACATTTTGGTGTGGGGTTCCTCTCAAAATCCATACCCAAAGGGCCTGGGGGGGACCCTACGCAGTTTTTTTGCCATTTTTTTTGCCGGCAATTCTTATTTTTACATTCAGCTGTCAATGGGGAGCCCCCCTGACACCTGATGACTCATTGATTGTTAGGGATGCCGCGGCCATCTTCCTGGCCCACTCCTTAACAACCAGCTACCCCCCCCCCATGTTGAGGACATTTGGTCTGATATGGTTCAGGAGGGGGGGAGCTCTTGCTTGTCCCCTCCCTTTCCTAACCTGCTGGGCTACATGCTCAGATAAGGGTCTGGTATGGATTTTGGGGGGGACCCCAAGCCATTTTTTTAAAAAAGTTTTTACATTTTGGTGTGGGGTTCCTCTCAAAATCTATACCAGACCCAAAGGGCCTGGTATGGATTGGGGGGACCCTACGCATTTTTTTTGCCTTTTTTTTATTGCCGGCAATTCTTATTTTTACATTCACCCCCGCTGACAGCTAATGACTCATCGATTGTTAGGGATGCTGCGGCCAGCTTCCCGGCCCATTCCTTAACAACCAGCTAACCCCCCCCCAAGTTGAGGAAATGTGGTCTACAATGGTTCAGGAGGGGGGAGCGCTTGCTCATCCCCTCCCTTTCCTGACCTGCTGGGTTTTGTGCTCAGATAAGGGTCTGGTATGAATCTTGGGGGGGGGGGGCACGCTTTTTTTTTTTTTTTTTACATTTTGGTGTGGGGTTCCTCTCAAAATCCATACCAGACCCAAAGGGCCTGGTATGGCCTACGTAGTTTTATTTTTTTTATTTTTTTATTGCGGGCAATTCTTTTTTTTACATTCAGCTGTCGGCGGGGAGCCCCGCTGACAGCTGAAGACTCATCGATTGTTAGGGATGCCGCGGCCAGCTTCCCGGCCCACTCCTTACCAACCAGCTGCACAAACTTTGTTATGGAGAGGGAAAAAAATGCAAAACACATGTAAAAAACGCAACGCTTGCATTTTTGGTGTGGGTCCATTGAAGTCTATTACACGCAAAACTAAATCTGCTGCGGGGAGAAAAAAAAAGTTCCTGACTCTTTCCATAAATTTACCGGCTGAAAAATGCAAAGATGTGAACGCGTACCATAGGAAACCATGTGAAATGGATTGTAGTGCGTTTCGGCAAACTGCAAAAATACATAGATGTGAACCTATGTATATGTAATACTGACATATAATCACACATATAGATTGGACTTGATGGACTTGTGCCTTTTTTGGACCTCAACTACTATGTAACTATGTAACCTAGACTTAGTACCAATGGTCTAACATCTAGGGGGGTTTTATTCTTCAGTGGGAAATCCAGATCTTAGCAAGAATTGGAGAATTTATACAGCTGTGCTCAAAAGTTTGCATCCTCTGTCAGAAATTGTGAAATTTTGGCATTGATATTGAAGATAGGACTAATCATGCCCAAAAAAAACCCCGTAAGGACCGGCTTTTTCTGGCTATTTTTGTTTACACGTAACGATTAAATTATTATTTTTTGCTAGAAAATTAATTAGAACCTCCAAACATTATGTATTTTTTTTTATTTTTTTTTTTAAGCAGAAGTCCTAGAGAATAAAAAAAAGATTTTGTAATTTTTTATGTCACGCGGTATTTGCGCAGGTTTTTTTTTCAAACGCAACTTTTTTTTTTAATACATTTTATTGCAAAAAAACGTTATACATAACCTAATTTTTTTTTTATTTAATTTTATTGCAAAAAAAAACTTAATACATAACCCAATTTTTTTTGTAAAATTCAAAAGATGAAGTTACGAGTAAATCGATGCCAAACATGTCATGCTTTAAAATTGCGCACGCCCGTAAATCTTACAAAATTTTACTATCCATAGGCGACGCTTTGAAAAGCCTTTACGGGTTACCACTTTAGATTTACAGAGGCGGTCTGGTGCTAGAATTACCTTCAGAGCCCGTTCTGTAAAAAGGTGGCACCCGCGAGCATTGCGCGGGAGTGATATCATCGCGCCCCTCCGGGCCACTTGACATTGACTTGCAGAGGATTTTTTTTTTTCTTCAACTTTTACTACCGTTTTAATGCAAGAAAAAATTGCAAATGAATGCACCAGGATGCCAAGGTGTGAATGGGACCTTAACAGAAAACTCCCCAATAAAACATAAATGGTAAGAAAAAAAAAGGGGGGGGCAGGTTTTTTTAAAAGTTTTTATACCCTGGATGTCTCATTAAAGAGAACCTGTCACCAAAAAAAATCTTAACTTAGGGGACTTTTTTATTTATTTTTTTATTTATTTTTTTATTTATACATTTTTTTAATTTAGAAAAATGTAAGTTACACCCAAGCACATCCCCCCCCCTAAAATATTTTTATTTGAGGCCCCCTCATCCCCACATATTAAAACATCAACGCACACATCCGCTGCACACGCCGGGGTGGGAACAATAATTTTAACACCAGACCTCTTTTAAAGCGTCGCCTATGGAAAATATAGGGTACGGAAGTTTGTCGCCATTTCACGGGCGCTCACAAATTTAAGGTTTGACATGTTAGGTATCTAATTACTCGGTGGAACCTCATCTTTTATATTTTACCCCCAAAAAATAGCTATTTTATTGCGTGCCCTAAAAGTAACTTTAGTGTATTTTTTTTACTTAACTTTTGCGTTTCCTAGACCTTTGTGCTAAGATCGTGCAGCATAAAAAATTGGAACTACCACTATTTTATTTTCTAGGGCAGAGATGGCGAACCTTGGCACCCCAGATGTTTTGGAACTACATTTCCCATGATGCTCAACAACACTGCAGAGCGCATGAGCATCATGGGAAATGTAGTTCCAAAACATCTGGAGTGCCAAGGTTCCCCATCACTGCTCTAGGGTGTCTGCTTTTAGAAAATATATAATGTTTGGGGGGGGGGGGGGGGGGGGGGTTAGGTAATCTTTAGGCCTAAAACGATTTTTTAAGAATGAGTGCAAAAAAAGGCAAAAATGTCTCTGGCAGCACCCGCACCACCACCCAAGGCAGGCCCTGCCAGGACATATCTGTTGGTAGATCTAAAGGAGATTGTGCAATCGGTTTGTAACCTGTATGGTCAACTGAAGAAAGTCATCGGGATCTACCTTTCACTCGGAGTTTGGTGCTGTTCTCGATGCCTTTACAGGTGAATTTCACTTCGGCTTGGTCAAACAGTTGGTCGACAGTCTTGATGACCAGCATGTGGGTGTTCTTTATCCGCTTCACCAGATACTGCTCACCGTTTTCAGCCACCCGACCGTTGACCGTCCAAATGCCAGAAGATACGGTGGTGAGGTCAATGGAGAAGGTTGCTTCTGCACCCACGGTGACCTCAACAGGTCTCAGAGGAAGCCTAATGGTTGGGATGGGTTCTAGAAGAAACAATCATTCAAGTACTATGAATTCTGAGAGCCTGGGACCTTATACAAGACCTTTTATTGATGCCCTGCCATTCCACCTCATCCAATCAGAGAATGCTTCACAGTCATTGGCAAAATGCAAAGCGATCTCTGAATGGCGCCCAGCGGCCAACTTCCTGTGTTCACAATGCAGCAGGGCAGCCGCTCGGCACAGGACCTTTACGCTGGAGCGTCCTCTTTCCTCCTCAGTTGTCCCTCATTTTGGTCTGATCTATATAGTTGTATATCTTCCCTGTGCTAAACCTTTCATCCAATTTCTAACGTGTTGCAATTGTAAATTTCAAAAGCCAATATAAAGGAATAGTAGTGGTAAAAAAAAAAAAACTAATATTTTCTTTGGTATAATTCTCCTTTAAGGGGGTGTGTCCTATACCTACATACAGGGCCGGTTCTATCACTAGGCAAACTAGGCAGCTGCCTAGGGTGCACTACCACCTAAGGCCCAGCCATAGCCTCTGTCCCGGCGCGGTGAAGCTCGGCTCTCTTCTCCTGATCGCTCGCACCCCATCCTCACTGTGGACTCTTTTGCTCCAGCCTGTCCTTCTGGTGTGGCCTGTGTGACTACAGCGGAGGGGTCGGGGCTCGGTGGAGATCATGAGAGCATTGAGAGAGGTGAAGCGACTGTTACTTGAACTGACCTTCCCGGGCTGGTGGGGGACACCACGAAGTTGCTGGATGGCACTGGCGGGGGCAATTAAGCAATACTGCCCGCCCAGAGCTGGGGAGAGCCCTCAGGAGAGATGTGATGGACGATGAGGCCATGGAGAGGTAAGGAGGAGGATGAATCCTCTGATCTACTTGGAGCTGTGTGGGGCGGGGGGTGGGGGGGAGGTTGTGAGTCGTGCAGGAAGTAGGAGTCAGGTATGGAGTGTATGTATGTATGTCAGGCAGGTCAGTTTATGGGTCAGGTAGGTCAGTGAATGTGTCAGGTAGGTCAGTGTATGTGTCAGGTAGGTCAGTGTATGTGTCAGGGAGGTCAGTGTATGTGTCAGGTAGGTCAGTGTATGGGTCAGGTAGGTCAGTGTAATGGTAAGGTAAGTCAGTGTAGGGGTCAGGTAGGTTAGTGTATGTGCCAGGTAGGTCAGTGTATGGGTCAGGTAGGTCAGTGTAATGGTCAGGTAGGTCAGTGTATGTGTCAGGCAGGTCAGTGTAAAGGTCAGTTAGGTCAGTGTAATGGTCAGGTAGGTCAGTGTAATGGTAAGGTAGGTCAGTGTAGAGGTCAGGTAGGTCAGTGTATGTGTCAGGTAGGTCAGTGAATGTGTCAGGTAGGTCAGTGAATGTGTCAGGTAGGTCAGTGTAATGGTCAGGTAGGTCAGTGTATGTGTCAGTAGGTCAGTGTAATGGTCAGGTAGGTCAGTGTATGTGTCAGGTAGGTCAGTGTAATGGTCAGTTAGGTCAGTGTATCTGTCAGGTAGGTCAGTGTAATGGTCAGGTAGGTCAGTGTAATGGTCAGGTAGGTCAGTGTAATGGTCAGGTAGGTTACATGTGTTACAAGGGCAGGGCAAATGAGGTGGAGTCAGGGAGGAGCGGCAAAATAGGGTTTCACCTAGGGTGTCAAAAAACCTTGCACCAGCCCTGCCTAAATACTTTTTCCAATAGGTGTCCCTCTTTCCCATCTCAAAAAGTTGGGGGGTATGGGTATGGTATATACATAGTTAGGTCCAAGTTGGAAGAATGTAACTATTTAAAAATATCTATACCACCCATCTGCATCCCCCCTATTTGCTTCCAGCGTTGTGGTCACATGGGTACAATGTACCACGTTTGGTGGCAGTGCCCTGTGGTCACCAGATTTTGGATTTGAATGTTTACTCTCAATTTTCAGCTTTCAGCGCTGTCACACTTTAAATGACAATTGCGCGGTCATGCAACAATGTACCCATATGACATTTTTTTTTTAAACATTATGATTGCTTATACCAGTGAATTTCACTGATATAAGCAACTATTTTTACTGAAATCCATTCATTCGGTGTGTATTGTTGTGATTAGCTGTGATTGGCCACAGCTAATCACATGGTACAGATGGACTGTGATAGGCCCTGTCTGTACCATGTGATCACTGTAACCAATCACAGTTAGTAACACATTCGTATACAATGGAAAGACATCCTTTTTTTTTTTACAATTGTCAACAATGGACTGTACTTCATACTCCTTCATACACAGTCCATCTGTACATGGTACAGATGGACTGTGATAGGCCCTGTCTGTACCATGTGATCACTGTAACCAATCACAGCTAGTAACACATTTGTATACAATGGAAAGACATCCTTTTTTTTTTATAATTGTCAACAATGGACTGTACTTCATACTCCTTCATACACAGTCCATCTGTACATGGTATAGATGGACTGTGATAGGCCCTGTCTGTACCATGTGATCACTGTAACCAATCACAGCTAGTAACACATTTGTATACAATGGAAAGACATCCTTTTTTTTTTTATAATTGTCAACAATGGACTGTACTTCATACTCCTTCATACACAGTCCATCTGTACATGGTACAGATGGACTGTGATAGGCCCTGTCTTTACCATGTGATCACTGTAACCAATCACAGCTAGTAATACAATAGTAAACAATGGAAAGCCATCCTTTTTTTTACAATTGTCAACAATGGACTGTACTTCATACTCTTTCATACACAGTCCATCTGTACATGGTACAGATGGACTGTGTAAGGCCCTGTCTGTACCCATGTGATCACTGTAACCAATCACAGCTAGTAACACAATCGTATACAATGGAAAGCCATCCTTTTTTTTTTACAATTGTCATGTAATCTGCTGTTATTGGTCACAGTGATTACATGGTACCCGGCAGCGGGCCGGTACAGTGATCTGCATTGACTGTGCCCAGTGGACACAACCATTGACAGATTGCACCGCAGTGCGGCCCATGGGGCACGCGCGAGGCACGTGCCCGGGAGGACATCGTATGGCACTTTACACACAATCGCATAGTGGGAGCGAGCGCTCCCTCTACGCGATTTTGACAGGCCATTGTCATGCAATTCTGCGTGTCCCATAGGGCAGCCCATTCACTTATATGGGGCTGCCTTATGCGCGTTTGTCACCCCGAAAAGAAGCTCCTACTCCTTTTTGGGGGGGGGACAGGCTTCACGCGATTTTGAAAAGTGCAGTTTGCCGCGATTGCTGCGTAAACACCCACCTAGATACAGCGTTCCCGGGAACTCCAGGTACGGGCTCTGTCCATAGCTGTTGACGGCACTGACGCGGAACTGATAGCTCCCTTCATCTGGCACGCGGCTGACTGTGAACTCCGGGACGGGCACGTTGGCCGATTCATGGCACCTGACCCAGGTCATGGCTCCGAGCTTCTTACGTTCTACGACGTAGCCGTCGATGGGCACCGGGCGATCCATCGGGGGAGGGGACCAGACTAATTTAACGGACGTGTCGGTTTTCTCCGTCACCGAGGGGTTCGTTGGGGCGTTGGTAGGCGGTTTTCTTAAAACTGTGGAGAGAAAAAAAGAAAGTGACATATGTTAAAGTGTGCGTAGATAAGCAGCCCAATGGCCAAATGAAGAGGTGCTCAGGGGAGGCTGACAACAATGACACTAAGACCCCTTTCACACTGGGGCGTTTTTCAGGCGTTTTTCAGGCGCTTTAGTGTTAAAAAAAGCGCCTGTAAAACGCTTGAAAGAAGCCTCATCTGCAATCCCAATGTGAAAACCCAAGTGCTTTAAGAGCCCTTTCACACTGCCAGCGCCCAAAAAATGCTCGTAAAGCGCCGCTTAAACTAGCGGCGCTTTACCAGCCTTTTTTTTCCCGAGTGCTAGTGGGGCGCTTTTAACCCCTGCTAGTGGGCAAAAAAGGGTTAAAAGTGCCCACAAAGCGCTGCTGCTACAAGCGCTTTTCAGGTGTTTTTCAGGCGTTTTGCAGGAGCTTCCCATTGATTTCAATGGGAAGAGGCGCTTCAGGAGCCGTGTATTCACCGCTCCAAAAGCACTGCAAAGAAGCTGCTTGCAGGACTTTTTTTGACTCCCTGCCAGCGCAGCGCCTCGGTGTGAAAGCATTCGGGCTTTTGCAGTTGCAGCTTCTTTCGGGCGCTTTACAGGTGCTTATTTTAACGCTAAAGCGCTGAAAAACGCCTGAAAAACACCCCAGTGTGAAAGGGGTCTCGGTGTGAAAGCACTCGGGCTTTCACATTGGGATTGCAGTTGCGGCTTCTTTCAGGCGCTTTACAGGCGCTTTTTTTTAACGCTAAAGCGCCTGAAAAACGCCTGAAATACGCCCCAGTGAGAAAGGGGTAACTGGCAGGATCTCCGAGTAAGAAACTTTGTAAGACCCCTTTCAAACTGGGGCGTTTTTCAGGCGCTTTAGCGTTAAAAAAAGCGCATGTAAAGGGCCTGAAATAAGCCACAACTGCAATCCCAATGTGAAAGCCTGAGTGCTTTCACACCGAGGCGCTGCGCTGGCAGGGTGTCAAAAAAAAAAGTCCTGCAAGCAGCTTCTTTGCAGCGCTTTTGGAGTGGTGAATACACGGCTCCTAAAGCGTCCCTTCCCATTGAAATCAATGGGAAGCACCTGCTAAACGCCTGAAAAGCGTCTGAAAAGCGCATGCAAATCGCTTTTGGCAGCGGCGCTTTGTGGGCGCTTTTAACCCTTTATTTGGGCACTAGCAGAGGTTAAAAGCGCCCCACTAGCACTGGAAAAACGCTGGTAAAGCGCCGCTAGTTTAAGCGGCGCTTTACGAGCGTTTTTCGGGTGCTGGCAGTGTGAAAGGGCTCTTAAAGCACTCAGGCTTTCACATTGGGATTGCAGTTGAGGATTCTTTCAAGCGCTTTACAGGCGCTTTTTTTAACACTAAAGGGCCTGAAAAACGCCTGAAAAACGCCCCAGTGGGAAAGGGGTCTAACAGATTCACAATATATTGCTTAAGAAAAGATACACAGTGAGGCAAACATAGTGAAACGTGTTGGGTCGCCATTCATATTAATGATAAATAACTACTTTAACCACTAATGCCATGTACACACGATCGGAATTCTCGTCGGAAAAGCCTTGGATGGTTTTTCCGACGGAATTCCGATGGAATTCCGCACAAGCTTGTGTTGCCTACACACGGTCACACCAAATTCCGACCGCCAAGAACGCGGTGACGTACAACACTACGACGAGCTGCGAAAATGAAGTTCAATGCTTCCGAGCATGCGTCAATCTTTTTCCGAGCATGCGTAGGAATTTTGCGCGTCAGAATTGCTACAGACGATCGGAATTTCCGATAGAAACCTTTTCCGTCTGAAAAATTGAGAACGTGCTCTCAAAGTTTTGCTGGCGGGAATTCGGCCAGCAAAATTCCGATGGAGCATACACACGGTCGCATTTTCCAATGAAAAGCTCTCATCTGTGTTTTGCTGGCCAAAATTCCGATCAATTTTTTTCAGAGCATGCGTAGGAATTTTGCGCATCAGAATTGCTACAGACGATCGGAATTTCCGATCGGAAAAATTGAGAACCTGCTCTCAAAATTTTGCTGGCGGAAGTTCGGCCAGCTAAAGTCCGATGGAGCCTACACACGGTCACATTTTCCGACGAAAAGCTCTCATCTGTCTTTTGCTGGCCGAAATTGCGATCGCGTGTCCGCGGCACTATAGACCGGAAGATTACCCCCACCTTAATGACCAGGCCATTTTTTGCACGGTTTAACTGACAATTGCGCGGTCGTACGACGTTGCACCCAAACAAAATTGACGTCCTTTTTTCCCCACAAATAGAGCTTTCTTTTGGTGGTATTTGATCACCTCTGCGGTTTTTATTTTTTGCGCTATAAACAAAAGATCGACAATTAAAAAAAAAAAACAATATTTTTTACTTTTTGCTATAATAAACAAATATATATTCTTCTACATATTTTGGTAAAAAAAAATCGCAATAAGCGTATATTGATTGGTGTGCGCAAAATATTATTAGTTATATCGTCTACAAAATAGGGGATATAGTTATGGCATGTTTATTATTTATTTATTTTTTACTAGTAATGGCGGCCGCAGACCTCACATTTACACTTAAATGCAATAAAAAAAATAAAAATAAATTAGTCATAAAAAAAAAAAAAATGGCCCTTTTAGACCTATGGACGGAAGTGACGTTTTGACGTCGCTTCCGCCCTGCAATGATATGGAGACGGGTGGGGGCCATCTTCCCCTCACTCGTCTCCATGTCAGGCCACAGGAAGAATGCGATCGCCTCCGCCGCTGCCGACGGCTCCGGTAAGCGGCGGAGGGCACCAGATCGCGGCGGGAGGGGGGGAGGCCCCTTTCCCGCTGCCAATAAAAGTGATCTTGCGGCGAATCTGCCGCAGAGACCACTTTTATCTTGTAGCGGACCGCCCGCTGAAGAAGAAGATACCGGGGGTTATGGCAACTAGCTGCTGCCATAACAACGATATCCTCCTTCAAACAGCGAAAGTGACGTTTGACGTGGCTTCCGTCATCCAATGGCATGGAGTCGAGTGGGGGGGGGGGGCAAAATTCCCTCACTCGACTTCTAGCCTCAGAGGGGAACGGACCGGATCCGGTAAGCGGCGGAGATGACCGGGACCCGACAGGAGGGGGTGGGGGCACCTCTCCCGTCGCCGATAAAAGGGATCTTGCGGCGAATCCGCCGCTGAGACCACTTTTATCTGAAAGTGGACCGCCCGCCGTTTTTAAAAATACCGGGGTTGTGGCAGCTATCTTCAACGTCAAAGTACCGACCTACTTCCGGAAGAGGATAAAATATATATAATGTTTGGGGGTTCTAAGAAATTTCCTGCACCCCCCATACTACAAGCTTCTCCCAGGAAGCAATGCAATGGGAAGAACCATCGTGCTTCAGTATGTAAACCGGTTGCCATATATTTGCCGTTATCTGCCGGCCCCGACTGTTCATGTATGATGGTGGCTGCCTGATGCAATGCGGCGGAGCTGCGCCGGGTACAGTCGGTATTAATAGCCGCGCACGCTCCGGTTTCATGTCCCTGAGTCACCGGTGGATCATACAGTTGGTCGGACACACGACACCGAGCCGTCATCACCCTCTGCAACCCGAGAAGTAGAGGAGCTTGTGACATTCACGCTGATTTGTCTACACCGGTTATAAGACTGAGAAACTTGTCATCTGCGAATCTGATTATATTTTGCCTTGTCTGGTTCCTTCCCTCACCCCCCCCCCCCCCCTCTCATTAACATGCTAATGACATTTTTCAAATAAAGCTTTTCTATTTTTATTACACATGCAGTGATGTCATCACTAGGTCTCTGTGCTTCGCTATGCAATGCAGGCCGATCGTTACTGGTGGGAGGAGCCTGTGCATAGCTTTCTGAGAACATCACAGAACCCGGCTTCAATACTCCTCTCAAGAGATCTCAGCCCTGAAGCAAGCAGTGGGCGGGCACTTGGTGTTATTATGTATTTATTGATTATTAATTAATTAATTATTTAGTATATATATTTTTTGGTATTATTTTTTATTTTTATTTTTTTTAGTATTTATATTTATTTATTTTGTATGTATTATTCATCATGTATTTATTATTTATTTACTTATTATTTACTTACAATTTATGTATTTATGATCTATTTATTTGTTATTTATTTATTAAATTTATGTATTTATTTATGTATTTATTTATGCATTTATTTATTCAGATGGAGAATTTGATGTAATCATGCTGGGAGCTCTGATGGTTTGTTTATTATGTATGCATTTATTATTTATTTATTTATTTATAATGTATTTATTTGTTATTTATTTGTTATTATTTACTTGTTTTGAATTTATGATGTATTTAAATAATATTATTTATTTACTTATTTCTTTTTATATAACATATTTAGGATGTATTTATTTATTATTTATGAACAAATTTATTATAATTTTTTTTATTATTATTTATTAATTTATTATTTTCTTTATTTACAACATACTTATTTATTATGTATTTGTTTATTATTTATTTTGTATTTAATTTGTTGTATTATTTATTAGTTTAGTATTTATTTACATGTATTTATTTTTATTTATTTATGCATTTAGTATTTATTATGTATGTATTACTTATTTATTTACGTATTATTTATTTACAATGTATTTAGTTTTTATTTACCATTCAGGTGGGTGGCCGTGGGACAGTAAAACTGTGGCTGAGGCGTTCCTTGTTTACGATCCGATCCCACAGAAATATACATAATAATAATAATAATAAAAATATATATATATATATATTAAATAATAATAAATATGTATATGTATATATAATATGTATAAAAATGTATTATTATGATTATCATTATCAGTATCAAAAATTATAATTTTTTTTTATTAATAATAAAAAAAAAAAAAAAAATATATATATATATATATATATATATATATATATATATATATATATATATATATATATATATATATAGTAATAATGATAATAATAATAAAAATATATATATATAGAGATATATATAGAGATATATATTTAGTAATAATGATAATAATAATAAAAATATATATATATATATATATATATATATATATATATATATATATATATATATATATATATATATATATATATATATATATATATATGATAAAGAAAATATATAATAATAATTATATATTATATATTTATATATTATTAGCATTATTATTTTATATATATATATATATATATATATATATATATATATATATATATATATATATATATATATATATATATATATTATTATATTATTATTATATATATATATATATATATATATATATATATAAAAAATAATAATGCTAATAATATATAATTATATCATATATATATTATATATAATTATTATTATATATTTTCTTTATCATTATATATATATATATATATATATATATATATATATATATATATATTATTATTATCATTATTACTAAATATATATCTATATATATATATATCTATATATATATATATAGATATATATATATATATATATATATATATTTATTTTTTTTATTATTATTAATAATAATAATAATAATATATATATATATATACTGTATATATATATATATATATATTTACGGTATATATATATATATTATTATTATTATTAATAAAAAAAAAATATATATATATAGATATATATTTAGTAATAATGATAATAATAATAAATATATATATATATATATATATAATGTATGTATGTATGTATATATATATATATATAAAATATATAGATAATAGATATAACACATGCCTGTGTTCCATAGGCGGAGCTTGTGTGCTCCCTTATGTTAGCTCAGTGATAAGTAATCGGCACTCACCGGTTACGGTGAACTTGGTGGAGGTTTTGCACTCATCAGCGATGAAGGCGATCTCCCCGGCGTCGGAGTTCTGGCACTCTCGGATGATCATGGTGTGCTGCTTGCCGACAGAAGAAATGGAGATCCGTCCGCCCGTCATCACTTCCTCGCCGTTCATCATCCACCTCGATTTCTGGCAGTCGTTGTCCAGCTCGACGCAGAAGATGGCCGTATCGTTCACCGGGACCGCCGTCCTCCTCGGGAGCTTCTTGATGAAGTTCCCTGCGTGAGAAATACGGAGAATTCAACGTACTAAAGGGAATCTTAGATTTCATTATCTAAAAAGTTTTTTAAATTTCAGCAACTTTATCCTAATAATTGTAGCAAAGCTGAAGTTTATTCTGCATATATTTTGCCTTCTGCATTCCTCCTTCCCCTACGCTGAAGATGGTTCTTAATGACATTGGCTGTATGTTTGGGGTGGTTGTCCTGCTGCAGAATAATTTTGGGGCCAATCACACGCCTCCCTGATGGTATGGCATGATGGAGAAGTATCTGCCTTTATTTCTCAGAGGCCCTGATCTCACTATCATGGAGTCTGTCTGGGATGACATGAAGAGAGGATTTGAGGCCTCCGACATCCACAGAAGATCTGTACTTAGTTCTCCAAGATGTTGGCAACAACCTACCTGCCGAGTGCCTTCAAAAACTGTGTACAAGTCTACTCTGGAAGAATTGATGCTGTTTTGTAGGTAAAGGGCGGTCACACCCATTGGTGTTATTTGGATGGTGAGCTGTATTGGATTTCCGCCAGACATATCGTTTGGTGTTGAGGCCTTGCTTTGTGCACTGGTCAAGTTCCTCCACCCCCAAACTCGCTCATCCATTTCTTTATGGACCTTACTTTGTGCACTGGTAGAAAATCATTTGGTGGAGGGGGGAATTATGGTGCGGGGGTTGTTTTTCAGGGGTTGGGTTGGGCCCCCTAGTTCCAGTGAAGGGAACTCTTAAGGAGTCAGCATACCAAGACATTTTGGACAATTTCATGCTCCCAACTTTGTGGGAACAGTTTGGGGGTGGCCCCTTCCTGTCCCAATGTGACTGCCCACCAGTGCACAAAGCAAGGTCCATAAAGCCATGGATGAGCAAGTATGGGGTGGAGGAAATTGACTGGCCTGCACAAAGTCCTGACCTCAACCCAAAAGAACCCCTCTGGGATGAATTAGAGTGGAGATTGTGAGCCAGGCCTACTCGTCCAACATCAGTGCCTGACCTCACAAATGCTCTTCGGGAAGAATGGTCAAACATTCCCATAGACACACTCCATTCCCATAGGCACACTCCTAAACCTTGTGGACGGCCTTCCCAGAAGAGTTGAAGCTGTTATAGCTGCAAAGGGTGGGCCAACTCAATATTGAACCCTACGGACTAAGACTGGGATGCCATTAAAGATCATGTGCGTGTAAAGGCAGGCGTCCCAATACTTTTGACAATATAGTGGGCAGGACCTATTGAGCAGTTTATCTGTGTAGAGAAGGAAGGACGGGTGTTGTATGCTGTAGAGTTCCTAGTTTAGCCGGCTGGTATCGCCGTCTCTCCAGTGCGTCAGTTATTAATAACTAATACATGTCTACGTAGCAGGACTTTATGATGTCTCGGGAATCCATGGCATCCTGACGGGGGATGATGAATATAGAATTATAAGTTGTGTCTTGTTGCTCGCTGAGCCCCAAAAAAAAATATATACTCACTAAAAAACTTTGTTGTACAGATCTTTAGAGGCTCTATATTTATTCTACCTTCCCATGCTCAGGGCAGGGAACCTGAAAAAGCCTTGTGTTATATAAAAAAAGGGGTTAAAATCGTGAAACAGACATCGAGTAGTGATATTACAGTGGGGAAAATAGTTATTTGATCCTCTGCAGATTGTGTAAGTTTACCCACTTACAAAGAAATGAAGGGTCTATAATTTTTATCATAGGTGTATCTTATATGATAGAGACGGAACATCAACCAAAAATACAGAAAAAACACATAAAACAAATATTATAAATTAAGTTGCAGTTTTTGATCCCCAAGCAAAACATGACTTGGTGGAGAAACTCAGGTCAGACGTTTCTTGTAGTTGGTGACCAGGATTGCACACATCTCAGGAGGGATTTTGGTCCACTCTTCTTCTCTAAATCTCTTGCATGGGCGTCCACAGAACTTTTTTCATGGGGGGGGGGGCATCATTTTAGGGTTACCCATGCACCGCCCCTTTTTCGACAATGTCATTATCACATTATTATAGTTAGAGACTGCAGACGTAGTACAGTCCTTAGGATAAATAATGAATAATGGCCAACAGGCCCTCTTACCAGACCCAGCGAAACGACAGCAGTGATCCCTCCAGCTGGACGATCACTCACTCTGGATTCCCCGGGGACGACTCTGGTCAGTAGTGTAGCATGTCTGTACCCTGGTAGTGGCTCAGTCATTCTCTCTCTGGTGGCGCTGGGCAGCGTGGCTCTCTCTCTGGCTTCCGCCCAGCACACTCCTCGTTCTTTGTCCTGTAGAACTCTCTCCCTCAGCTATTTTCCAGGCTGCAGTCTCTCAATCTCTCTCTCTTGATCGAGCTGTAGCCTCCTCCCTGTGGAAAATGGGGCAGCCAATCTTTGGGACTACATGTCCCATGATGCTCTCCACTCCTTTGATTGGCCGTCAATTATGGCCAATAGGGAAGGAACGGAGCGGGCAGGAAGCTGGGCGGGGAACCTGGTGAGAGCCGCCGTCTCTTCTCCCTGGCAGGAGAAAAGGGGGGTGAGCGGGGGAAACCTCTGATAGCCCGCAGCTCGCCTTTCTCCTGTCACAGCGACGCAGAGTTCTCTGCTGGACTAAGCAGGGAAAAGAGCCCGAAGTCACACTACACTGATTGGGGGGCTCAACAGCTTCTTGATGGTGTCACGCCACTGGCGGGTGGCACCCGGGTGCCGGCTGCCCACACCCCAATAGCGACGCAACTGTGCTGAATTTAAGATCCGATCCCTGATTCCAGGGAGGGCACTTGACCCCCCCTTGCCCCTACCTGCGGACGTCCATGGTTTCTTGGCTGCCTCTTGGCAACTCAAAGTTTCCTTCATAAATTTTCTATAGGACTAAGGTCTGGAGCCTGGCTAGGCCACTCTATAGCAGGGCTATACATACAGAAGGGGGCTCTGGCTGTAGCTATAGATAATAATGACTTCTTGAGAAGAAAGAGTACACCAAAGGATGCACTCTTTGTACTTCAGCAAGCCAGTTAGGCCCCTTTCACACTGGGGCGGTTTTCAGGCGGTACAGCGCTAAAAATAGCGCCTGTACACCGCCTGAAAAAACCGGCCCCATTCACTCCAGTGTGAAAGCCGGCGGGCTTTCACACTGGAGCGGTGCTCTAGCAGGACCGCAACAAAAGTCCTGCTAGCAGCATCTTTGGAGCGGTGAAGGAGCGGTGTATTTACCGCTCCTATACCGCTCCTTCCCATTGAAATCAATGGGAAACCGCGGGGATACCGCCCGCAAACCGCCGCTGCAGCGGCGCTTTGCGGAGGTTTTTAACCCTTTTGCGGCCGCTAGCGGGGGTTAAAACCACCCCGCTAGCGGCCGCATACCGCGGGTAAAACGATGGTAAAGCAGCGCTAAATATAGCGCTGCTTTACCGTCGCCGCCCCGCACCGCCCCAGTGTGAAAGGGGCCTAAAGGTTAGACCTGAGATTGACAGCTATTAAAACACTGGAAAAGAAAAAAGCAGAAGTAATAACTTCATATTTATTCGATAAACTGTCATTTAAAAGGAACCTTTTTAGGATGGCAATATGGAAAACGCCATTGCTGACTTGTGTTTATACAAATACAAGCTCCAGAGCAGACATATTGATCTATTTATTACTATACAGTGAGTTGTTGATTTGGGCTATGTGAATATCAGGTGTTGGCACAATAAATATGAAACATTCAAAAAGAACAGGAGGGCGCACCGACCTTGTGCATTACCAAAGATGAAGTGTATTCATAAAATATAACAAGAAATATATTCACAAACAAGCTTTAAAACAAGGCTTATCAATACTCCGGCAATTGCGAGCAGTATCTCTAGAAGCCTACAACCTGGACCAGATATTTGGAGGAACCAGATGTCATCGCAAGCGGCTTACGCGTTACGAGGGCGAACCCTCTTCCTCAGAGCCATAGCGATGGTCATTGGTCTTTGGTAATGCACAAGGTTGGTGTGCCCTCCTATTCTTTTTGTATGTTTCAGTTCTAAGGATACCCATTATTCTGAGGGCCTGCAATATTCCATTGACTTTGCTAAGGGGGTTGGCTGCGCCACTTACTTAGTTGACCGGGCACCTGAGCGCAGGAGATTGCTTTGTGTTGTTTGGAACAATAAATATGAACACAGCCTTTCCAATAAGAAAGTCCAATATTGCCTGCAGGGCTTGTCTGTCTAATTGACAATCCATTGAAGCAAACAATGGCTAGCAAACCAAGTTAACCCAATTTTTTACTGAGATCCTAATTGGAAAGCAGGGGCGGACTGACAACTCATGGGGCCACCGGGCAATAGGAGATTATGGGGCCCCTGGGCAATAGGAGATTATGGGGCCCCCGGGCAATAGGAGATTATGGGGCCCCCAGGCAATCAGAGATTATGGGGCCACACAGTATACACACACACAGTATACACACACACACACACACATATACACATACACACACACACAGTATACACAGACATGTTTCTATTGGCTGAGAAGGTACTGGAGAGGTGGGGCAGCTATAATCTCGGGATTTTTAGATCAAAAGGATGTCGGTAAGGGACATTTCAGAGACAGATGTAAAAAAAAACACAGATTTTTACATACTGTCCCTGGTTTTACTGAGGCTGGCAACCCTGATGGGGCCCCCTAGTGGCCCGGGACCCTCGGGCAGTGCCCGAGTGGCTGAATGGTCAGTCCGCCCCTGTTGGAAAGACAGCAAAACTTGTGTAGAAGATTTTGAGATCTTCATCCCCTGGTGTAGTGGACATTTTTGTTTTGGTGGATTTTGTTTGGTCGTATGTTATGTTTTTCTTCCCCCCCCCCCCCCCCCCAGTTTAACATGAAAATACATCAATGCAAACCTGAAACATCAGTTTTGGGTGGACTGACCTTCAACTGAGAGCTCTGCGATGGTCCGGCTGCCCTCCTTCATCTCACAGATGTAGACGGCGTCATCGTCCACGGTGACGTTCTGTATGGTGAGTCTCCGGATGGTCCCCTCCTCCTCGATGCTGTATTTGGCACTCTGTTGGATCTGGGTTTCCTCCTTGTACCATGATGATTCAGTAATGGCTTGAGGGACCTCACACTGGAAGGTGGCCGTTTCTTTCTCTCGAACTTCCAGGTCTCTCAACTTCGATCTAAAGGGGATTCTGGGCTCTTAATGGGAAACAGAAAAAATGTATTTAGGAAAACAGAATTAAATATTTAGAACTTCCCAATAAAAGAATCCTGAGTTATCTTTGTTTGGAACAAAAACAAACTGGTAAATAATGACTGGACCAGGGAAAGCCACAATCTGCAAATTCACACATTCCAGAGCTTTCAGTAATCTGTCTGTTTATGATTTTTCTATAAAGAACAAATGTCAATCTGTATATCAAAATAAAGGTATGAATTTGATCCAGTGCTAAACTCCAATACTACAGTGCATGTGTATATACAAATATAACAATAATAACACGCCTGCACTGTAGTATTGGAGTTTAGCACTGGATCGAATTCATACCTTTATTTTGATTTGAGTTTGATGTGGGAACACATACTGATGCTAGGGGCCCCTGTATATATTTCTTTGGATTGACATGATCAGGTGTGTACTAATTCTAGCATAGCACAGATAGGTAGCGTGCACAGGAGTTACACTCTACATATTGTCAATCTGTATATGTTTAGGTTGGCAAAAGCTCCTGAGGTCTCCATGCAATGAGCTTCTAACTCACTCCTTACAGCTATGGAAATCTGTATGAATTGAGCTTCTAAGATCTCCATGCAGTAAGTACCTGAGGTCTCCATGCATTAAGCTCTGAAGGTCTCCATGCAGTGAACTCCTGAGGTCTCCATAGAGTAAGCTCCTGAGGTCTCCATGGAGTAAGCTCCTAAAGGTCTCCATGCAGGGAGCTCCTGAGGTCTCCATGCAGGGAGCTCCTGAGGTCTCCATGCAGGAGCTCCTCAGGTCTCCATGCAGGGAGCTCCTGAGATCTCCTTGCAGGGAGCTCCTGAGATCTCCTTGCAGGGAGCTCCTGAGATCTCCATGCAGGGAGCTCCTGAGGTCTCCATGCACTGAGTTCCTGAGGTCTCCATCCAGTGAGCTTCTGAGGTCTTGTTACACTGAGCTCCTAAGGTCTCCATACACTGAGCTCCTAAGGTCTCCCTGCACTGAGCTCTTAGGGTCTTCATGCAGTAAGCTCCTGAGGTCTCCATGCAGTGAGCTTATGAGGTCTTGTTGCACTGAGCTACTAAGGTATCCATGCACTGAGCTCCTAAGGTCTCCCTGCACTGAGCTCCTTAGGTCTCCCTGCACTGAGCTCCTTAGGTCTCCATGCACTGAGCTACTTAGGTCTCCATGCACTGAGCTCTTAGGGTCTTCATGCAGTGAGCTCCTGAGGTCTCCATGCAGTGAGCCCCTGAAATCTCTCTGCAGTAAACTTCTGGTGTCTATACAGTAAGCTCATGTGAACTCCAAGAAGTAAGATCATGGGATCTCAACTATGTAGATTTCCTGACAGTAAGCTATGAAGATCTCTGTGAAGTGATCTTCTGAAATCCCCATGCAGTATGCTCCTGGGATTTTATTAACATCAAATCTGGAGATCTCTGTACAGTGAGCTTCTGAGATTTATACGCAGTATGCTACTGAGATCTTCATTCAGTAACATCCTCCTAAGATCCACGTGTAATGAGCTCTGACATCCCCTATGCAGTGAGATCTGAGATCTCCATGTACCAAGCCCCCTAAGATCTCCTGAGATCTCCATGTTGTATGACCCTATGATCTACATGTAGTGAGCTCCTAAATACCCTATGCAGTGTGAGCTCTTGGGGTGTCTATTCAGTAAGACCCTGGGACCTTCATACAGTAAGCTCCGGAGTTCTCCACGCAGAATACTCTATAAAGAGGAGATGCTAGCCATGCTTATAAGGTACACTCGTATAATCCTACTTTCCTTTGCAAATAAACTAGCAAACGTGTACCATTCCCAAGCTGGTTAATTTCGGTACAATGTGTTTTTTTTCCTTCCTTCTTAGGAAACCGGTCGCAGACAGTGAAACTAGGAGCCTTCACTTCGGAAACCCGGGCAATTTCTTATGGAGTCCCTCAAGGATCACCATTGTCACCAGTACTCTTCAACATTTACATCCGGCCACTCTTCAAAATAATTAGCAAATCAGATCTATGCTTCCACTCATACGCGGACGACACTCAACTGTACTTCCGTATCACCGGACAAAAAGACCAATACCAGGAACTAGGAAAATGTCTCACATTGATAGATGACTGGATGACCATTAGCTCTCTCAAACTTAATGGATCGAAAATAGAACTACTGCTCCTCAATGCAAACCGAAGTAAAAAAACGAAGACCCCATGGACACCACCAACCATCCTTGGACAGACCATTCTCCCAAGCACCAAAGCCAAAAGCCTCGGAGTCATCTTTGATTCGGAGATGACCATGGAGGCACAAATAGGATCAGTAATCAGCGGATCCCATCATCTCCTTCGCCTGCTTCGCAGACTGAATCCATTCATTCTGGAAAAGGAAAAAGCAGTAGTAGTGGGAACCATCATCAATTTGAGTCCCGACTACGCAAACTCCCTCTACATAGGATTACCGGATTACCAGATTGCACGCCTTCAAGTCGTCCAAAACATAGCAGCAAGACTAGTCACCAGAAAGAAACCCTGTGAATCCATCTCCCCATCCCTAAGGACCCTCCATTGGCTCATGGTAAAAGATAGGATCACATTGAAGACCCTCTGCCTCACCCACAAATGTACACAAGGAAATGCTCCTCCATACCTTTGTGAGAAAATAGAAAAATACATACCAAATCGCAGCCTTCGATCGACAAACCAAAACCGCCTTCTCATCCCCAAAACCCGCTACAAATCGAAGGGAGAACGAAGATTCACAGTACAGGGACCTTGGCTATGGAATGCTCTACCAAACAACATCCGCTTGAAAGAAAACCATCAGGCATTCAGGAAAAAACTCAAGACCCACCTCTTCTAATATAGCAGGACAACAAGGGCAGACAAGCGCCTTGAGGCGATTCAGTTCGCATTTGCAGCGCTATACAAATCATTCATTCATTCGTTCAGGTGATTCAATACACTGTTATACAATTGTGGGCAGGTTCAGTTTATTTTCTCCACTGCAGGTGGCGTTCAACAGCAGCGTCAGTGCATAGGGAGAGGAAATCAGAAGGAACAAGGTGCCTCTATGGTTTTCTGGTCACTGAGGCAGTGATCCGGTTGGATGCTGACAGCCCATGTGACTCTGGCGGCCATTTTGGGTCAGACAGAGTCTATTTAAGCCCCTGGCTCTTGGGTTTGGCACGCATTTAGCATGTGGATAGTGTTGTGACAGGTCACTCATCTGTCAGGGACAGTAATAGCGTCAAGGAAAGGTTCCAGATGAGTAGGGAAAGCATAGGGATCCATCACTCTTTCTGGAAACCTCCTTACTTGGGTTCCGACCAGCCAGGCCCCTCAAGAGAGATGCTGTAAACTCGGCGGAGATCTGCTCTGCTACATTCTGCTGTCATTCGTGAGTTTTCCTGGTTGGGCTTCCTTCCGCCAGGATTGTTGTGAACTGTTTTCCTTCGACTTCTTGAAAGAATACAAGTTCTTTCATTTGCATCTGGGCTGTGTGTGTTATTGCCACCGCACCATGCTGCACCCACCCACACAATGCTGGCCAATGCTGGCCAATCAGACACCATTGTAGCTGGTCACTTATTATTAGGTAAACTGTTTCTGCTCACTAGATTGAACATGTAGGGGAGACAGAGTATACGTGTATCAGGGACTGAGCTGGGTGGGGGGGGGGGGTGGTAAATGAGAACAAGAGTCAAACATGGACCATGGAGAAGGAAATAGGGGCAGAATGGATGTGGACAGGGGGGGGGGGACCTTTATAATCCCTTATATAGTGATTTTATTATGTACCATATATCTTACACACCTCGGTGGGTGTGAACCATTATACATTCTACAAATAATTGTTTGACTCCCTCCATTCTATTCTGGAAGATCAGGCAATACTGGGAGAGCTGTATCTGGGGATTAGCTTCCAGCTGAGTCTATATATAGCTGGGAATCTGACATTCTGGATATCTTCTAAGTTGCTTCCATAACACTCCTACTGAAAATCTGGACACTGGTTGGTTTCTTTCCACCACCGAAAAAGCATTCCAAGAAATAAAGGTGCTTTTGACAATTTTGAACCCCCGAAATGGGTGACTGTGATAGGACTATAGAGTGGAAGCTCTTCTGCGGAGGAGACTGATTGAGAAAAGAATGAATGAAGGAAAAAAAGAATAGCAAAAGGAGGAAGGGTTGGTGGGAGGCCCTTATAATGAGCAAAATAGGTGTACAAACCCGGGAACTCAGCACAGGGATGGTGGGAACCCCCCATAATGGGCACATCAGGTATACAGACCCGGGAACTCAGCACAGGGATGGTGGGAACCCCTCATATTGGGCACAGCAGGTGTACAGACCCGGGAACGCAGCAAAAGGAATGTGGGAGCCCTCATAAAGGGCACAGCAGGTGTATAGACCTGAGAACTCAGCGTAGGGATGGTAGGAACCCCTCACAATGGGCACAGCAGGTGTACAGACTGAGGAACTCGGCACATAAATGGTGGGAACCCCTTTATAATGGGCACAGCAGGTGTATAGACCCCAGAACTCAGCACAGGTATGGTGGGAACCCCTCATAATGGGCACAACAGGTGTAAAAACCTGGGAACTGAGCACAAGGATGGTGGGAACCCCTCATAATGGGCTCAGCAGGTGTACAGACCCAGGGAACTCAGTACAGGGATGGTGGGAACCCCATCATAATGGGAACAGCAGGTTTACAGACCCCGAAACTCAGCACAGGGATGGCTGGAACCCCTCATAATGGGCACAGCAGGTGTACAGACCTGGGAACTCTCTACAGGGATGGTGGGAACCCCTCATAATGGGCACATGGGCACAGCAGGTGTATAGACCCAGGAACTCAGCTCAGGGATGGTAGGAACTCCTCATAATGGGCACAGCATGTGTACAGACTGAGGAACTCAGCACAGGGATGGTGGGAACCACTTATAATAGGCACAGCAGATGTGCAGACCCAAGAATTCAGCACAGGGATGGTGGGAAGCCCTCATAATGGGCACAACAGGTGTACAGACCCCAGAATTCAGCACAGGGATGGTGGTAACCCCTCATAATGGGCACAACAGGTGTACAGACCCCAGAACTCAGCACAGGGATTGTGGGAACTGGGCGGAGCTGAGGACATTCATCAAAAGTGGATCTTGATGTGAAAGGGGAGGGGACTGATGTGCAGTGAGGACTGAGGACGGTGATGAAAGAACGGGTTCAGATCTCTGCATGTGCATTTGGTGCACATGTAGTGTGTAGGTCAGCCCATTAATTTTATTGGACTGCACTACCCGCAAAAAAAACACAGAGAAATATGTCCTTTCTTTCAAAATCGTGCCATACCGAGCCGCATGGTGCTGCAGCAACTTCAGGTTTGTCCCACGCGAAAATGCGCCACAGGTGCTGACATGAGATTCGGACCTCTGCTGGAAGAAAATTTTACTGACCAGACCTCAGTGAATTTTAATTCGGTACCCCAGCCATATGGTGTGAGATCTTTATCTGTGACTACAATGGATGATAATCAGTGTCTTGGCCTAGGCCGACAAGGCCCAGGCATAGGGTGGCACTTTGCAGGGGGTGGCATAAAAGCCACTCCTGCATGAAAAAAAGCCCCCCCCCGTCCCGTTTTCCCAAGTCCTGGTTTCAGCGGCTGTCTCCCGCACAAATACAGCCCCCGGGGGCTGGCTTGCTGTAGCGCGGCACTTGTAATTGTAAATATTGTGGGCAGTATATGGAGCGCGCTTGGCTGTCGGGGGGGCGACGATGACGACAGGTACCCCCATAAGCAGCCAGTGATTGGCCAGACCGGCTGCACGTAATTTGACTGGTGGAGGTGGAGCCCAATGCTCTGCCTACCCTCCTCCGCATGGCTTTCTTCTTCACTGAATCTTCTCCTCAGCCCGGGCAATAGGAGGAGGAGAGAGAGAGGAACACGAGGAGGAACCCCAAGCCAGCAGCCGGGGCAGCAGGTAAAATTGATCATGTTACTATTACTAATGTGCGTGTGCCAAGCGCTCAATATGGAAATGAATATACTGATGGCCACTGATGAGCTGCACTGATATAAGTACTGATAGGCTGCATTGATGAGCACTGATAGGCTGCATTGATGAGCACTGATAGGTTGCATTGATAAGCACTGATAGGCTGCCCTATTGAGCACTAAAAGGCTGCACTGACGAGCACTGAAAGGCTGCACAAATGAGCACTGATTGGTTGCACTGAAGAGCACTGAAGTTGCCCCTTATGAGGCCACACTGATGGCCACTAATGAAATGCACTGTTGGGCACTGATGAGGCTGCGCTGCACTAATAAGACAGTACTGACATGGGCACTGATGGAACTGAACTGATGGGCACTGATAGGCTGCACTGATGGGCATTGATAAGACTGTACTAATGGGCACTGATAGGCTGCACTGATGGACACTGATAAGGCAGCACTATTAAGCTGCACTGATAAGGCAGCACTGATGGGCACTGATAGGGCTCTACTGATAAGGCAGCACTGATGGACACTGGTGGCCCCTGATGAGGCTGCACTGATGGCCACTAATGAGGCCACTTGGTACCCAATTTTTAATGTACAGAGCGGAAGAGGTAGAGCCTAAATAGGAAGGGTGTGGTTTACAGATAGGGCAGGTCTTAAGCAGGAAGGGGTTTGGCCTTGACAGGAAGGGGTGGGGCATATTTTAATTAGGGGCTGCATGAGTTTATTCTGACCTAGGGCAGCACAAAACCTAAATACACCACTGATGATAATTATAAGGACAGTTGGATACGACGCTCTGGTTTGCCTGGGTCTTTTTTGTAGCACACTGAAATGAGTGTGTTACAGAAAAGGATGGTTAGCAAGAAGTTAACCTCAAGGTCTCTGTATCTCCGGCCTACACTAGCATATGCTTTATTAGTCCTTCATGGCTTGAATGCAGGGGCGGACTGACAACTCATGGGGCCCCCGGGCAGTAGGAGATTATGGGGCCCCCAGGCAATAAGAGATTATGGGGCCACACAGTATACACATACATGTACACACAGTATACACAGACATGTTTCTATTGGCTGTGAAGGTACTGGAGAGGCTGGGCAGCTATAATCTCTGGATTTTTAGACCAAAAGGATGTCGGTAAGGGCCATTTCAGAGACAGATGTAAAAAAAAAAAAAAAAAAAAAACTGAGGCTGGCAACCCTGATGGGGCTCCCTAGTGGCCCGGGGCCCTCGGGCAGTGCCCGAGTGGCTGAATGGTCAGTCCGCCCCTGCTTGAATGTATAATTTGCTAGCATGGACTTCACTGCCAAGGAGTGTACACACGCTTCCAAATCCAAGGACTATGACAGTCCAGTGTACAATCACTGTGGTTGGGAGATGCTATGTTGGCCAAGCACGCAACAGTGTTTTAATGCAACCCAGTCAACCCAGAAGTGCCAAATGCCAAACAGTTTTACAGAGGCTGCAACACTGAAATGGAGGGGAGGTAGAAGAGACAGTCTGCCAGGGAGATAAGTATAATACATCTTCTATTGCAGGAATCTTTGACTTCACTTGGAAAGGGACCCTTTAAAGAGTCAGTCTTCCCAAAATTGATATTTTAGGTATAGATGGAACATGGTGAACCTAAGTTAGCTCCTGGCACCTTATACTGTATGTCTTGGATACTCCAATAGTGAGATCTCCCTGCCATAATTCCATAGTATCTGTCCACCTGGGAGTTTGGGTGTTCAGATGTTCTTGCCTACATCAACGTGTGTTCTAGATACTTCTATTACAGTTTGGGCTGGACTGCAGGTCCCATCCGGGCTGCTGTAAAATCCCACCAGCAGGAAAGGCTGCTGCAGCATCAATGCCTTCAAGAGCCTCAAGTGTGCCTAACGCAGGGGTCTCAAACTGGTAGCCCTCCAGCTGTTTTGCGGAACTACAAGTCCCATCATGCCTCTGCCTGAGGGAGTCATGCTTGTAACTGTCAGCCTTGCAATGCCTCATGGGACTTGTAGTTTCGCAACAGCTGGAGGGCCATCCGTTTGAGACCCCTGGCCTAAAGCAAACTTGTGCTTAGTCTATACTTTGTTTTTTGTTTTTGTTTTTCTATGGAGGGACTGTATGTTGCCTACACTCAACCTGCCATGCCAATTTACTTTTAGGTCATACTTTAAGGTATGAGGTTCATATGACGTTCCCCATGCCTTCCACAGTGAGGCTTTCAGTGCCTGAGCAGCCACCCACAAGGACCAAGTGCTGTCCCATGGGGCAGTGGGAGGGTGCCTAGCCACGTGTACCTATTGATTTGCTCAGAAAGCTTACTTGGGTATCTCTGATGATCTACTGCTTATGGTCCATTGTGTAAAATGAACCTGTTACTTTGTCTACCATGAGCAAAGTACTGATCCACCTTAACAAACCGTTTAGGTCACAGTGTCTGAGAAACCTTTGTTAGCCAAAAGCCTTTTTCATGCCAATGTAAACTTAGCCGAAAAGTGATCCTGTTCTTTACACACGCAGGGCAAAGCAACAGGTCCTCGCTATTGGCAAACCAACCAGCAGCACACACTCACATTCACTCCTCCACTGCCCCATTGAGAAAGGAAAATAGATACCCAGTACTTCCATGTATAAAATAAAAAATAAAGTTGCGCTAATCAAATAAATTTGGTTGGACCAAGAACTGAAGAAAGACCAAAACATATCATGTGAACCACTATGTGTGAAAATATAAACATATGTATATTATCAATAACACATATAATTTGAAGGAGTATTAATAAAAAGAAAAAGTCTCTGAAAGATAGAAGATGAAGCAGGTTCTGCAATGAAAGAGTTCCAGCAGGATGGGGAATTTTCGGGGCTTTCACCACCACAAGGGAAAAGGATGAAGATCTCCGTGTGGCAATCACTTAAAGAAGTGGGGAGTCTTACCGGAAGCAGTGGACCTCCTGTAGCAGCAAGGTCACACACACCTGCAAATATAACCCTCTGTGAGGTCTGAAATGGATCCTGGCTCAGGGATACACTGGCAGTCTGAGGATGTCCTTCCCAGTGTACATTCACCGTCCGCCTCCCTTCCTCGAGATCCCAATCTATGAGATAGCACGGAGCATATAAAGGAATAAAGGCTCCAAACATGCGTTATCTTTAAAACTGGTTTATTGCTAAAAATCTCTGGTTTGATGTACATACATCATAAAAGCATTAAAAATTCAAACACCCGCACTTCCAGGGTCAGGTGGGGCATGATAACGTTAGTGCGTAGCTCCACCCAACATGTTTCGTCATATCTGACGACTTCCATGTATAAGAATTATACGAGACGACTTTCCTTCCGTGTGACAATACAGGTCGGCTTTAAGGGGGGCATGGCATGGGGGGTGTCCTATGCCTACATACATTTGCTAATATGTGTCCCTTGTTCCAATCTCAAAAAGTTGGAAGGTATGCCTAGACATGCAGACTTCTTCTTCAAACATCTGTGAAAGAATGGGTCGCTCTCAGGCACTCAGTGAATCCAAGCCTGGTACCGTGATAGGTTGCCACCTGTGTAATAAGTCCATATGAAATTTCCTTGCTACTAAATATTCCACGGTCAACTGTTATGCCCCGTACACATGGTCGGAAATTCTGACGGAAAATGTCCGATTGGACCATGTTGTCGGAAAATCCACCCATGTGTGGGCCCCATCTGACTTTTCCGTCGGAATTTCCGACGGAAAAAATTTGAGATCCTGCTCTCAAATTTTCCGACAACAAAATCCGATCTACTTTTTCCGATCGTGTGTAGAGAATTCCGACAGCCAAAGTGCCGCGCATGCTCAGATCAAACTATGAGACCAAAGCTATTGGCTACTAGCCTCTACGTAGTTCCGTTCGGAATGATCGGATTTTCTGACAACTTTGTCCGACCGCGTGTATGCAACACCAGTTTCGGACAAAATCTTCTGTAAATTGTATATATTCCTGTGTTATACTAGCGTTATTGTACCGCGATAGTCCAACTGGCCCCTTTCTTCCCTGGTAGCCTAGCTGGGGACTAGACTCCCAGTTTTTACATTACTTGATTCCTGGATGATGGTACACCCCCTATTCATGCTCAATTTTTCAATTCTCCATAAGAGGCTAAACATTTTCTCACATTTATTGGGTGGATAACACACCCGGCCCCCAGCTGAGCGGGATTCATTTTGTTGAACGACCCGATGGTTAGGGCCCCCCCTTTGCCCCCCACTCGGCCCGTCTCCAATACTGATCCCTCGTCAGCATCTTTAAACCTCCCCTCTCGACCATGTGTCTGATGGGGGAGAGCCTCTCGTTACATATAACTATTCTAAGCTTACTAACTATAATGTGTTGTAACGGTGAACCACTATGCAGTCACTCACCCCAGGCATCTATTGGTTGGGCCAGACACAAATTATTATCTTTACCACAGGCTATCAGCCTACCTTCTACCATGATGTACCCCATCATGGTTTCTAACTCTGTGCCCTTTTGTACCGTAGATGCCTGCGATGTTTGTAGTTTGCATGGGTTCCATAGGATGTTTATCCCAACCACCAGTTACTAATATTGCTCTATTGTATTAATCTAATTTTAATTTTTTCAAACAATGTTTAACCTGACATTATCCCTTTATACACAAGCCCCTATTCATCTACTATGGAGCCCGCTGCCTTCCCCTTCCTTCCCCCCTTTATCGTTGGCATGGGGACAGATTGCTCCACCAGTGTCTCTTTGCGGCAGCTCGGTGAGCTCCCAGGAAGGAGGGATGGTCCCATATGGGACGCTCCTCCCCCTGCACTGGCCCCGACAGGGACCTGCTCCCTTAGCTGTGGGGCCAGAGCGCATGCGCGTCTGAACAGCTCTGCGCGTGCGCAATGCGGGAGCACTGACCCTGCGTCGTCACTTGCCGGCGCCGGCAAGAGTCATCTGGGCGGCGCACGGTTGGGTGCTATATAACAACAGGTATTTACCTGTTCAGATGTGCTGCGGAATAGGGACCACGGGTTTGCATGTTCCAGTCAGCCCTCAGTAAGTAGACAACCAAAAGTACATTAATCCTCGTTGTACCCCGACCTAGTATACCCTACCATGGAGTATTGGTCCTCCAATTCTAATCCTATCACCATTATGCTCTTTTATAGGAGTCACCTGTATGGGGGTGAACCTTACCAAGTTTTCACCCCTGACTTGTTGTCTCTATGGCTGTATACTGGAACCAGATATTTCCATTTTTATTTCCAGTGGGGATATCCGCCCGGGAATCCCCCATCACTCAACAACATTATTACCAGGTATTTGCCATCTTTCCTCACCCCACTTACCCACATTAGTCCCACAACATATTTTATTGCTTATTCTCTTTACTTATCATTTCTTTTCCCCCCACCTGGCCTCCCAGCCTTCCTCCCTTTTTCTCCCTCTTGTCCCATCACTTCACCATCACACTCCTGATTTTCCTGGTGTCACCATAGTGTATTTGCTTTAACAATGTTTGCCTCACTCTCCTCTTTATATGGTTTTTTTTTTTGTTTTTTTTTGTTTTTTTTGTATCCTAACACAAATGGTGCACCTTGGCACACATCCCCCCCTTTTTCATTTCCCCCCCCCCCCTTGTTGGGGGGTCATCCCCACACTGTACCTCTTTTTTCCCCTCCACTTGGTTTCCTACACTTCCCTCCCACATAATATCATCCCCACCCACACTACACACATATACCCCTCTTTTCCATATCTCTTTTCCAATTCACGTGCACCCCATTTTTTACCAACAATTCACACTATCTCCCCGTCTCCCTCTCACCCCCATCCCACTCCCCTTCCTCACCTTGTTTCACCACCCTCACTCACCTGCACATCAACCCCAGTTCCTACACCTCACTAATTGGCCAAATGACTTGGTCTCACCGTAACCATTATTATCCTTATATTGATATACCTAGATTCCGCCTAGCATACTTAGTAGCACCCCCGAGTTGCCGCGGGAGACCATCCAACAGGTGGTAGCACTCTGGGCCTGATGTCCGTTAAAGCATGGGTAAGCAGCTGAGGCCCCCCCCCATTCCCCATTTCAACTTTTGAAGACGTGCAAAGCTTGATGCTGTATGAGATGTTTTCTTATTTTGTTTTATTGATTATTTTACATTACTGTTTTTTTGATCTAATCACAGATAACCTCCAGATGAAGCGGCTTGTCCGCGAAACTAGTCGAGGACAATCATATCTGTGATCAACTGTACCATTATGAATATACATGTGGTGACACATCGTGTAGAGTGTTTATGTATTCTTTTATCTTTTAATTGTTTCACGGCATCAATAAAACCTTCTGTAAATTGTATATATTCCTGTGTTATACTAGCGTTATTGTACCGCGATAGTCCAACTGGCCCCTTTCTTCCCTGGTAGCCTAGCTGGGGACTAGACTCCCAGTTTTTACATTACTTGATTCCTGGATGATGGTACACCCCCTATTCATGCTCAATTTTTCAATTCTCCATAAGAGGCTAAACATTTTCGGACAAAATCTGTCGGAAAAAATCAGACGGATTTTGTGGTCGGAATTTTCCGACCGTGTGTACGGGGGCTTAGTGGTATTATAACAAAGTGGAAGCAACTGGGAACAACAGCAACTCAGCCACGAAGTGGTAGGCCACGTAAAATGACAAAGCGAGGTCAGCATATGCTGAAGCTCACAGTGCACAGACGTCGCCAACTGTCTGCAGAGTCAACAGCTGCAGACCTCCAAACTTCGTGTGGCCTTCAGATTAGACAACAGTGTGTAGAGAGCTTCATGGAATGGGTTTCCATGGCCAAGCAGCTGCATCCAGGCCTTACATCACCAAGTGCAATGCAAAGCGTCGGATGCAGTGGTGTAAAGCACGCCGCCACTGGACTCTGGAGTGGCGAATCACGCTTCTCTGTCTGGCAATCCGATGGACGTTTCTGGGTTTGGTGGTTGCCAGGAGAACAGTATTTTCCTGACTGCATTGTGCCAAGTATAAATTTTGGTGGAGGGGGGATTATGGTGTGGGTTTTTTTTTTCAGGGGTTGGGCTTGGCCCCTTGTAATGCCCCGTACACACGGTCGGAAATTCCGACCACAAAATCTGTCTGATTTTTTCCGACGGATTTTGTCCGACACTGGTGTTGCGTACACACGGTCGGACAAAGTTGTCGGAAAATCCGATCATTCTGAACGTGGTGACGTTTGTTGCGTACGACGGGACTACGTAGAGGCTAGTAGCCAATAGCTTTGGTCTTGTAATGTGATCTGAGCATGCGTGGCACTTTGTCCGTCGGAATTCGCTACACGCGATCGGAAAAAGTCCGATAGGACTTTGTTGTCGGAAAATTTGAGAGCGGGATCTCAAACTTTTTCCGTCGGAAATTCCAATGGAAAAAGTCCGATGGAGCCCACACACGGTCGGAATTTCCGACAACATGGTCCGATAGGACATTTTCCGTCGGAAAATCTGACCATGTGTACGGGGCATTACAGTGAAGGGAACTCTTAAGTCGTCCGCATAGCAAGACATTTTCAATGATCCCAACTTTGTGGGAACAGTTTGGGGGATGGCCCCTTCCTGTTCCAACATGACTGCCCACCAGTGCACAAAGCAAGGTCCATAAAGACATGGATGAGCGAGTTTGGGGTGGAGGAACTTGACTGGCTTGCAGAGTCCTGACCTCAACCCAATAGAACACCTTTGGGATGAATTAGAGTGGAGACTGCGAGCCAGGTCTTCTCGTCCAACATCAGTACCTGACCTCACAAATGCGCTTCTGGAAGAATGGTCAAACGTTCCCATAGACACTCTCCTAAACCTTGTGGACGGCCTTCCCAGAAGGGCTGAAGCTGTTATAGCTGCAAAGGGTGGGCCAACTCAGTATTGAACCCTACGGACTAAGACTGGGATGCCATTAAAGTTCATGTGTGTGGAAAGGCAGGCAATATATTTGTCAATATAGTGTGTGTATATATATATATATATAATCAGTGTTGGTCATCTTACTTTAAAAAAGTAATTAGTTAAGTTACAAATTACTTCTCCCAAAAAGTAATTGCGTTAGTAACTCAGTTACTACATTGGAAAAGTAATTAGTTACGCAGCAAAGTAACTGACTTTTTTAAAAAATATTCTATACGTGTAACTAAGGGGCGGGTCTAGTATTACTGTAACCAAGGGGCGCATTTATTATTATTGTTATATATCGTGTAACCAAGGGGCTGCTCTATTGTTACTCTAACCAAGGGGCAGATCTGTTATAGCGTGTAAGCAAGGGGCGGGTCTATTATTATTATATCGTGTAAGGGGCGGGTCTATTATTATTATATCGTGTAAGGGGCGGGTCTATTATTATTATATGGTGTAAGGGGCGGATGGCTACAGAAGAGGGCGAATGTTAAATTAATGGGCAGAGCTCGATATATAACAATAATAATAAATGCGCCCCTTGGTTACAGTAATACTAGACCCGCCCCCTTAGTTACACGATAGACGCCCCTTGCAGAGTAGCACGAGCATCGGGAGCGTGCGGCATCGCCTCATACAATTACATGTTAACTGCGCCTGCGCGGTGTAGAGTTCACTCAGAGCTGTTTAGGTTCGGCAATTTTTGGAAGCTCCGTAGTCCTTCGTACTGCGCAAGCGCTGCGCAGTACAGGGGGTCCTTATCCGGCGGGGGAACTTTTTCGGCAGGACACCGGAATTACACTACTGCCATCTAGTGGCGGTAGATGTAATTGGGGTAACTAAGCCAAAGTAATGGGAACTGAGTTACCATGAGGGGAAAAGTAATCAGTTAGATTACTCGTTACCCTCTAAAGTAACTGCGTTAGGTAACTCAGTTACTTACATCACTGGATATAATATAGATAACGCTAATGTACACAGGGTGATTAGGGTGTGCCCAGGCACACCCGGCACAGCCCATGCACACGCCTATGGTTGGTGGCAGTGTCTGGCATACACAAAAATGTGTCACATACAATGATGAAAATGCTGAACAGCAAGCAAAGTAAAAACTTTAACAGATGTTATTTCCAGGTAGTATTTACTACAACAACATTATAATATGACCCCCACCCACTTGCAAACAATAGTCCCCTGCAGCACTAACCTTTCACTATGACAAGCACCGAGCTGTAGGTTTGACCGGCCAAGTTCGAAGCTGTACATGTGTATAATCCGTTGTCGATTTGTTTACAGAACAAAATTTTCAGGACAAAGTTTTCTAGCTCATCCTCATAGATGACGTGTCTGCGCCCTTCCCCGATGACATCCCCATCCTTTTTCCAAACGATTTCGGGCTTGGGCTCCCCAGTGACAAAGCAACTCATTTTGGCGTGTTTGCCCTCCGTCACCGTGCAGGTGCGCGTAAGGACGCTGTAGGAGTTATCACGCCCTATTTTTGGGGTAAGAGTAGCCGCCCTTTCATAGTCCATGGACAAACTTAAGCCTAGACTGGTCATTGAGTCCAGAGCACCATAGGAAGTTGCGTTGGACTCATAGGAACCAAGGATGGAAAGGTCAGTTTTCCGTATTTCCTCTCGCCTTCTCTGCAGGTGAGACAAAAGCGTTGCCGTTTTACCGTAGGCAGGTTCAAGAGCGGCGGTGCTGTTGGCATTGAAGTTGGCGAAAGAGTCGATGAGCAGCGAAGCGGACGCCTTGGTTTGGCCCACAGGGCTCTCGGCCCGACAAAGATATGTCCCGCTATCTGAAAACCGAATGCAGTGGATCCTCAAGGAGCTTGACTCCCCGTCATCCTCGACACGAATTCTGTTTGAGTCGATCGGTGTCCCCAAAGCCCTCCCGTCTTTTTCCCAACTGATGACTGGCCGCGGGTGACCCTGAGCTCTGCAGCGGAAAGTGGCATCTTCTCCCAGGTTCAGCCTGGCGTTGGTTGGTTTGAGAATGAAAAATGGCGCGCATTCCACTTGGGTGCCTTCCTTTTCATCCCCAACCTTGATGGTGACCGCTGCAAAAGATTCTCCAATGTTGTTGATCGCCCTACAGATGTACTGGCCGCTGTCTTCTGCGGTGAGGTCGTATATGGTGAGCTGGTATAAGCCACCATCTTCTGTCATCTTGAAGCGGCCTCCTGACTCAATGTGGGCCTGGTTCTTTTCCCATGTGACTTCGGGGATGGGATTTCCGATGATTTGGCAACTCAGTGTGGCATCCTTACCCACGGATAACATAAAGGCTTTGGGCCTGGTCAGGAACCGCGGAGCCCCGCTGAACGAGCTGTAATCCATCTTGGCAACCTGAAAAAAAAATAAACAATCATTAAGTGTGAATAAAATTAAGAGAGCTCAAGTCCAATTAAAAGGGGGATGCGGTTATTAAAGGAGTAACATTTAGGTTCATTACACCAGCTAGGGTTGGCAAAGCTGTGGAGTTTGCAGCTGGCTCCATGGCCTTGGGCCAGAGGACAGCTTGTATTCTTCTGGATAAGCCCCGGAGCTGGAGCGGAGTCAAATCAGAACAGAGTTCAGCTCTGAAACTTTACGACATTTTTTCTTTATTCCAGGGGTCTCTAAACTTTCTAAGCAATGGGCCAGTTAACTCTCATTCAGGCATTAGTGGGGCCAGACGGTGGTCAGTGGATTTAGAAAACACCCTGGAATCAATGGGAGTAAATCATGCCCTATCATTGGTTTTAGCAGTGAGAAATAGTGACCCATAGTAGGTGTCAGTAGGAGAAAGAACTAGTGCCACGTTGTTGGTATCAGTGGGATGAATAGTGTCCCATTGTTGGTATCAGTGGAGGAATGGTGCCCCATCATTGGTATCAGTGGGAGGAATAGTGTCCCATCATTGGTGTCAGTGGTAGGAATAGTGCCCCATCATTGGTGTCAGTGTGAGGAATAGTGTCCCATCATTGGTATCAGTGGGAGAAATAGTGCCCCATCATTGGTATCAGTGGGAGGAATAGTTCCCGATCATTGGTATCAGTGGGAGGAATAGTGTCCCATCATTGGTGTCAGTGGGAGGAATAGTGTCCCATCATTGGTGTCAGTGGGAGGAATAGTGTCCCATCATTGGTGTCAGTGGGAGGAATAGTGTCCCATCATTGGTGTCAGTGGGAGGAATAGTGTCCCATCATTGGTGTCAGTGGGAGGAATAGTGCACCATTGTTGGTGTCAGTGGGAGGAATAGTGCCCATCAATGGTGTCAGTGGGAGGAATTGTGCCCCATTGTTGATTGTTGGTATCAGTGGGAGGAATGGTTCTCCATCACTGGTGTCAGTGGAGGGAATAGTGTCCCATCATTGGTATCAGTGGAGGGAATAGTGCCCCATCACTGTTGTCAGAGGAGGGAATAGTGTCCCATCATTGGTGTCAGTGGATGGAATGGTGCCTCAATGGCAGGATAAAGGCAAAATAAAATAAAAGGGCCACATCTGGCCCACGAGTCACAGTTTGGAGACCACTGCTTTATTCCCTTAAGGCTATAACACTGTGTCCTATTAAATTAGCTCTGTAGTCTTGTAGTCTTCTTGAAGATAATTCCTCACTTTGCCTATTTAAGACAAAAAGGGACACTCTCTCGCTAGCTCATCCCCAACCCAATAATGGGATCCACAACATACATTGACAGTCTGTACTCTTTTATTTACAATATCAAAACCACCAGTCAGATGCTGTGTCCCCTTATAAAAGTTACCCAGTTAAAGCCCGACTCCAGGAAACGTTAAAATTCTCCCTTGCAGTGGGCCTGTGCCCGCTTTTCAAGGGGTAAAATGGTTGTTTAGCTCCTAAAATCATTGGGATCATGGGTTAATGAATCACAGGAAAAAAATAGTCCTTTAAATAATTGGTGTGAGTGGGATATTGGGCGCCAGGGTAGAATGCTCCCCCTCCACCTCCAGGGTTGAATGCCCCACCCCATAAAAATCATGGTGACCAGCCTGAACCTATTGTGCCTGCAGTAGCTTATGAAGCAGACCTAAGGCCGCTGCCCTCTGCAGATAATTTGAGAAGCACTGATTTAGAAAGTAATGAAGCCCGAGAAAGCCAGGCAGCGAGCACTCTCAGAAGGGCATCACAAACTGGCTTTGTATTCTTCTCTTTGAACCCATTAGAGCCTCTTTTAACGGAAGGCGCCCCAAACCCCACCTGACGTTCTCAGACACATAAGGTTCACTCTCAATCATGTTTTACACACACAATGACTGCTCTCCATTCGCCATGCTAGAGGGGGGAGGGTATTTGTGCTAGTAGAAATGATTGGGGATTTGGGGGGCATTTGTGCTATGAGGGGTAATTTGTGTGTGTTTGGGGGGGGGGGGGGGGTTGCTAGAAGTGGTGATTTGGAGGGATTTGTGTTGGGAGAGGGGATGGGGGATATTGATTTGTGCTGGGAAGGGAGAATTGGGGAGTTTGTAATAGAAGAGGTGATCTTGTAAAGGGGGGAAGATATTATTGCTAGGGGAGAGAGAGGGGGGAGAGAGAGAAAGGGGGGAGGAGAGAGAAAGAGAGAAAGGAAATAGAGGGGGTAGGGAGAGAAAGAGACAGGGGGATGGGGCAAAGAGAGTGGAAAGGAGTAAGTGTGTGGGAATGGGAAAGAAGAGAAAAGTGGGAGAGAGGAGAGAGAAAAGAGAGAGGCAGAAAGTGAGAGAGAGAGGTGGGGGAGAAAGAGAGAGAGGAGGGGGGAGAGCGAGGGAGAAAGAGAGAGGCGAAGGGGAGGAAGAGAGAGAAGAGAGGAGGGAGAGGGAGAGAGGAGAGAGAAAAAGGAGAGAAAGTGGGGAGAGAGAGAGAGGAGAGAGAGAGAGAGGGAGGGAGAGAGGAGGAGAGGAGAGAGGAGAGAGAGAGAGAGGAGAGAGAGGAGACGGAGAGAGAAGAGAGGAGGGAGAGAGATTGAGAGAGAAAGGGAGAGGGAGGAGAGAGAGAGAGAAGAGGGGGGAAAGAAAAGGGAGAGAGAGGGGAGAGAGATAAAGGAGAGAGAGAGAGGGAGGGAGAGAGAGAGAGAGGATAGAGGGAGGGAGAGGGGGAGGGAGAGAGAGAAGGGGGAGGGAGAGGAGAGGGGGAGAGAGAGAGGGGAGAGAGGGAGGGAGGGATAGGGGAGAGAGAAGAAAGAGAGAGAGAGAGGAGGGAGAGAGAGAGAGAGAGAGAGAGAGAGAGAGGGGGAGGGAGAGGGGAGGGAGAGAGAGGAGAGAGGGGGGGGGGTAGAGGGACAGAGAGGGGGAGATATAGGGAGAGAGGGGGGAAAGGGAGGGAGAGGGGGAAATAGAGAGAGAGAGGAGAGAGAGGGGGAGGCAGAGGAGAGAGGGAATGGAGAGGGAGAGAGAGAGGGGGAGAGGAGAGAGAGAGAGGGAGGGAGAGGGGGAGGGAGAGAGAGGGGAGAGAGGGGGGGTAGAGGGACAGAGAGGGGGAGATATAGGGAGAGAGGGGGGAAAGGGAGGGAGAGGGGGAAATAGAAGAGAGAGAGGAGAGAGAGGGGGAGGCAGAGGAGAGAGGGAATGGAGAGGGAGAGAGAGAGGGGGAGAGGGAGAGAGAGAGAGAGGGGGAGAGCGAGTGAGAGAGGAGAGAGAGAGAGGGGGGGGAGGCAGAGGAGATAGGGGAGGGAGAGAGAGAGACAGAATTGAAAGGAAAGAGAGGGGATAAAGAGAGATCATGAGAGAGAAAGAAAAAGAGGAGAGAGAAAAACGAAAGAGAGGGAGAATAGACAGAGGAGAGCAAAAAAAAACCAAAAACGAATTCTCTATACTAAATACAAACTGTCATTCACATTCCATATATTACTTTACTGACTCTACTTCCCAATTTAGTACACACTATAAGAAAATCGGTCAAAAAATTTGTATTCAGAACGATCGTTCGATTTTCTTACAGTGTGTACACTGCTTTCGATAGTCGATTCTGACTGCTCAGACAACAATTTCCGAAGGAACAAGCTAGAAATTTTTTGTCGTTAGTGACCAGAACTAACGATTTTTGTTTAATGTGTACAGGATTTGTACAGGAAAAATTTGATGGGAAAGACCGTGCAGGATCGGAAACAATGTACAACCTGGAGGAAGATACAACGAATATAATGTTTGTATTGAAAGAGCTTTAAATTGTAATTTCAGCGAGTGAACTCACAGTTCAGATATATTATTTGACAAAACAAATAAAGCTTTTGTGATGATTATGATGTTTATTAAATGTTCAATTAATAATTAGGATTCTTATAATTATAGTAACCATGTTTGATGAACTTTTTTTTTGTTATGATATTATAGTATCATAAGACATATAATGACATTATATCAATATAACTTCCCAACACTCCGAACGTGTGGCGGGTCACACCCACATTATATCACTTTCTAATCTATGCTACAATGTACAGGAAAATTTTTGCCTTTGTCGTTCAAATATTTTCAAACCGTTAGTACCAGTCTCAGATGATCGGACCATTATTCGCCTGGTTTTCCTATAGGTCCCCACTCTTCTCAAGACCTCCTACTCTCAAGCTCTCTCGTCTCCTCCCCCCATGCTCGTCTCCAGGATTTCTCCAGAGCCTCTCCCATCCTCTGGAACTCGCTACCTCCACCGGTCCGGCTATCCCCTACTCTTGCTACCTTCAGGTGATCCCTGAAAACTCATCTCTTCAGGGAAGCCTATCACGCCTCCAACTAATCTCCTACCACTTCCATCAGCTCATTCCCCACAGTTACAACCTTTTGTACCACCTGCCCCACCCTATTAGATTGTAAGCTCTTCTGAGCAGGGCCCTCTTAATCCTCTTGTATTTTATTGTATTGTAACTGTATTGTCTCCTTTTTATATTGTAAAGATCGGCATAAACTGTTGGCGCTATATAAATCCTATGTAACAATAATATAGCTTTACTCTACAATTACAAGCTGATCGAAACTTGAAAACTTTACAATGCTTTGCAAAAGTTTGCTGCTCACAAGGTTCTTATATAAGCTAAAACCCATCTCTACAAGACCCACGTATGTTCCACCGGCCACAGTGCCCTCCTCATCGGCCTGCACAGAGCAGGACAGGAAAACGATCGGCTTTGCTGGTACTGAGTATGATTATACCTTCATATGAAGCCTAAATGCCACCAACAAAGTCACCTCTCTCATCGCTCTTTCGCCTTTGACACTCCCAGAAAGGAAACACTGCGAATCTCACCACTAAAATAGCCCCCTTAATCTCTGAGTTATGTAGATGTGCAGAGCTCCCCCACCCCCACTCCTGTACTGAAGCTCTGCTGTTCTCCCTCTAACAAGGGGCTTCAGCCACTAACCTCCTTATTACCGATGGAAACAATTTCTGGTCTGGATTTAAAGTGAACTTTAAATTGATACCATGTTATTTTCCAGCAACACAAATAATATTTCATAGGCTTCCAATGCAGGCATCCAGAAATTGCCAGGTTCTGCACTCATGATAATCCTTCGAATGTGAGAGCTTTCACTGGCCCTCCAACCCTTTGGGACTGGAGGTGGGCCACTGGCCCTCCAACCATTTGGGACTGGAGGTGGGTCACTGGCCCTCCAACCCTTTGGGACTGGAGGTGGGTCACTGGCCCTCCAACCCTTTGGGACTGGAGGTGGGTCACTGGCCCTCCAACCCTTCGGGACTGGAGGTGGGTCACTGGTCCTCCAACCCTTTGGGACTGGAGGTGGGTCACTGGTCCTCCAACCATTCGGGACTGGAGGTGGGTCACTGGCCCTCCAACCATTCGGGACTGGAGGTGGGTCACTGGCCCTCCAACCATTCAGGACTGGAGGTGGGTCACTGGCCCTCCAACCCTTTTGGACTGGAGGTGGGTCACTGTCCCTCCAACCATTTGGGACTGGAGGTGGGTCACTGGCCCTCAACAAGTCCCAGAGTTCTAAACTGACATCCTGCAAGCTTGTTGCATGCCGGATCCCAAGGCAGCAGGGCTTTCTTTCAGCAGGAACGCGGGGGAACGCAGTTCCGGCACCTCCAACACTGTATGTAATAGAAAGGTGTGCTGGAAAGTCTATAGAAGCTGGCTGTGGCGGGGATCAGTTGTCATTGGAGGTGATATATTTGTCAAGATGGTATATTGTTGCTGTTGTGGGGATCTATTGTTGCTAAAGGTGGGTCTTATGTTGCTGTGGGGGGGGGTCAATTGTTACTGTTATTGGGAGGGATGTACTGTTGGCCAGGGGTTTCGTTGTTGCTGGCTGCTGGAGGGTCTATTGATGTTGGCTGCAGAGAGATCAGTCGATGCTGCCGGGGGTCTACTGGTGCTGACTGGGTATTTTGCTGCGGGTGGTCTATTGTTGTTGGGGGGGTCTACTGTTGCTAGCTGCAGGGGATCTATTTTACTGCTTTTCTTATCATCATTAACAAATTCCATAACCACAAAATTATACTTGGTTCTGTATTCTCTAAAAGGGCGGTACTGGGAGGTGGGTAGGGGATGGAACCAAGCAGTGGTGCTCAAAAAGCGGAAGTTCCAGCACCTATTCTCTGAGAAAAAAAGCCCTGATAGGGAGCCAACTTGTTTTGGGAGAGAAAAAGCCCTCTTCATCAGTTGCTTGGACAATGTATCAAATTATATCGATTGGACTCAAAGCCATATCACCCAACCGTGAATAGACCAAAAAAGACCCCCTAGGTTGGGACTGTAATTAGACCACCATAATGAACAAGGATGTATAAAAAATGGTTGTTTTATTTAAATGTTAAAAAATAAATGCCTAACATCAAGGACAGGGTACACAATGCAATATGTACAATACAAAAATACTAAAACAAAACATAACAAGACAGAAAACAGGTAGATAGCACTGAAGCTCTCATGGAGGTTGGGTTGCCCCCAAGACCCAACGCGTTTCCAGTTCTTTGTATGGAAGAACTTTCATCAGGGGTAGAGAGCGAGTAGATTTGTAATATAATTATCGCTCACGATGGAGTGCGAGATAAGATTGATAGAAGAAAAAATGTATAACTCCTAGGTGCAGCTGGGATCTTGGTGTTGAGACTTCGATATGTAGCCGATGGACCAAATATTTATATATGCCCCGTGGGGACCCACTATTGCTTCCTATAGGTCAGAAGACCAATATGGGACCCAAACGGGAAAAATTAGACAGATAATATCCAGAACCCCTCAAGGGAAGTTAAGGTGAGCCCCCAATGTGGCTAATCAAAGTATTCTACCAAATGAATTCATGTCCAAAAAGGAGAGGGGATGAAGGACTTTATTATGGGTACAATGACCCCAACTGGTGATCCAGACAAAAAGGAGGTGTGCTGCCCACCGCAAACGGACGGCGGAGATTTCTCACTGAGTGTCTGCTCCATCGTGAGCGATAATTATATTACAAATCTACTCACTCTCTACCCCTGATGAAAGTTCTTCCATCTAAAGAACTTGAAACGCATTGGGTCTTGGGGGCAACCCAACCTCAACGAGAGCTTCAGTGCTATCTACCTGTTTTCTCTCTTGTTATGTTTTGTTTTAGTATTTTTGTATTGTACACATTGCATTGTGTACCCTGTCCTTGATGTTAGGCGTTTATTTTTTAACATTTAAATAAAACAACCATTTTTTATACATCCTTGTTCATTATGGTGGTCTAATTACAGTCCCAACCTAGGGGGTCTTTTTTGGTCTACACTCAGGGATGGGACCACCACAACTGACTCTTTATCACAGTGGGAGTTTTCCCATTTTGTGTACCCAACTGTGAATACAGACATTATGACCATATTAACTTCCACTCCTGACAGGTATTTGTACGCAGGAGCTTTAAAGCCCCATACACACACGCGGATTATCCGAGGACCAGGTCCGTCGGATCCTGTCCGTCATACTTTGTCCGATGTTGTGTTGCATACACGCGGTCGGACAAAGTTGTCGGAAAATCGGATCATTCTGAACGTGGTGACGTTTGTTGCCTACGACGGGACTACGTAGAGGCTAGTAGCCAATAGCTTTGGTCTTGTAATGTGATCTGAGCATGCGTAGCACTTTGTCCGTCGGACTACCATACACACGATCGGATTTGGTGTGATCGGACCTTGTTGTCGAAAAATCTATCCAGCAGGAGATAGGACTTTGTCCGTCAGACAATCCAACGTACACTGTCCGATGGTGCATACACACGGTCTGATTTTTCAACAACATTGTCCGATCGGACAGAATCCATGCAAAAATCCGACCGTGTGTATGGGGCTTCAGTCTAATGCCGCGTACACACGATCAGAATTTCGGCCAGCAAAAGACCGATGAGAGCTCTTCATCGGAAAATGCGACCGCGTGTAGGCTCCATCGGAAGTTTGCTGGCCGAATTCCCGCCAGCAAAACTTTGAGAGCAGGTTCTAAATTTTTCCGATGGAAAAGGTTTCTATTGGAAATTCCGATCGTCTGTAGCAATTCCTATGCGCAAAAATCCTACGCATGCTCGGAAACAATTCGACGCATGCTCGGAAGCATTAAACTTCATTTTTACTAGGCTCGTCATAGTGTTGTACGTCAACGCGTTCTTGACGGTGGGAATTTGGTGTGACCGTGTGTAGGCAAGACAGTTTGAGCGGAATTCCTTCGAAATTTGTTGGGAAAACCATCAGAGCTTTTTCCGATAAAAATTCCGATCGTGTGTACGCAGCATAAAGGGGGTTTTGGGCCCTGAAATTAGTTGGCTGTCTAAGATAAAATCAAGCTGTTTTTGGCTTGGTTACATTTAGTACATTTATTTGTACCCAGGAACTCATTCTTTGAGTCCAGTAGATATCTTTTGCTACATTGTCCAAGTCCTGATGAAGAGGGATTTTTGACCCCCAAAAAGCGTTGGATTCCTTGTGTTTTCCTGTTATATTTTGTGATACGAATAAGAGCCTTTTGGACTCTTTAGAGCAGCCATTCTGGGGTTCCTCCAGAGGTTTCTAGGGGTTCCTTGAGCTGTGGCTGATGATGAAACACCTATTTGATGGTGCCTACAGAGTTCAAGGTTCAGTATCACTTAGCAAAGCCAACAGCATGACACAAAATATCTTTTTAGCTGTCTTTAAGGGTGGCATTCTGAGCACCACTTTAAGGGGAACATTCTTCCTACGGACCACCAGTATAAGGAGCATTGTTCCCATTGACCCCTAATGAATTGGTTTTAGTAAGGGTTCCTCGAGACCTAAAAATTATTTCTGGGGTTAAAAAGGTTGAGTAAGCCTGCTTTAGATGATTGTTTGGCATTCCATTAGGCCTACCTAAGCCTGGATTTCTCAATTCAGATGACCTCTTTGTCTTGGGAGGTCCTCCACTTTTGTGAAGAGCAGACCAATCTAAGCCATTAGGCTCAACTTGTGTCTTATTTGACGGGTAAAGACCTGAGCCCAACTCCTCACCTCCACTTACTCTCAGACATAACTAAGCCAAAAAGATCCCCACATGATGGTAGGCAGCCAACTCGTTTTGGTAGCCGCAAATCCCTTCATCAGGGCTTGGACAATGTAGCAAAAGATATCTATTGGACTCAAAGCCATATCACTCATATCACAAATACAGGCATTATCACTGTATTAACTTCCTCTCCTGTCAGATATTTGTACCCAGGAGCTTATGCTCTAAGCCCAATAGATAGATTTTACTACATTGTCCAAGCCCTGATGAAGGGGGATTTTTGACCCCCGAAAAGCGCTGGATACCTTTTTGTGTTCCTGTTGTACTTGTGAAATTAATAAAGGACTTTTGGAATCTTGAGATGACTGTTTTGCAATCTATTATGCCTACTTAAGCGTGGATTTTTCAGTTCTGGTGACCCCTTTTGTTTTGGGAGGGTCCTCCACTTTTGTGAAGAGCAGACCAATCCAAGCCATTAGGCTCAACCAGTGTCTTTTTTGACGGGTAAAGACCTGAGCCCAACTCCTCACCTCCACTTACTCTCAGACATAACTAAGCCAAAAAGATCCCCACATGATGGTAGGCAGCCAACTCATTTTGGTAGCCGCAAATCCCTTCATCGGGGCTTGGAAAATGTAGCAAAAGATATCTATTGGACTCAAAGCCATATCACTCATATCACAAATACAGGCATTATCACCGTATTAACTTCCTCTCCTGTCAGATATTTGTACCCAGGAGCTTATGCTCTAAGGTCAATAGATATATTTTACTACATTGTCCAAGTCCTGATAAAGGGGTATTTTTGACCCCCGAAAAGCGCTGGATACCTTTTTGTGTTCCTGTTGTACTTGTGAAATTAATAAAGGACTTTTGGAATCTTAAGACGACTGTTTGGCATTCTATTAGGCCTACTTAAGCATGGATTTCTCAATTCAGGTGACCTCTTTGTCTTAGGAGGTTCTCCACTTTTGTGAAGAGCAGACCAATCCAAGCCATTAGGCTCAACCAGTGACCTGAGCCCAGTGCCTTGCCTCCACTTCCTTTTAGACAGTACTAAATATAACTAAGCCAAAAAGAGCCCCAAATGATTGTAGGCAGCCAACTCGTTTTGGGGTCCAAAGATCCCCCTTCATCAGGGCTTTAACAGTGAAGCAAAACAGATCTATTCGACTCAAATCAAATCGACTCATATCACTCAGGTGTGAATACAGGCATCATCACCATATTCACTTCCACTCCTGTCAGAGTTTTATAACCAGGAGCTCATGCTTTGAGTCCAAACGATATCTTACGCTACATTATCCAAACCCTGATAAAAGGGAGTTTTGCCCACCTGGAACGCATTGGCTGCCTTTTGTGTACCTGTCATATTTCTGGAAACTAAAATAAAAAGACTTTTGGACTCTTGAGATGAAAGTTTGGTTTTCTTTTAGGCTCATTTAAATGTGGATTTCTCAATGCAGAGGACCTCTTTGTCTTAGGGGTTCCACACTTTTGTGAAGAGTCATTGGGGTCCACCAATGACTTCTTTTGATGGGTACAGACCTGAACCCAATGCCTTGCATACATCTCCTCTCAGACATTACCAAACATAACTAAACCAAAAACAACCCCAAACGATCGTAAGCAGCTAATGAGTTTCAGTAGCCAAAAAATCCCCCTTTATCAGGGCTTGGACAACAATGTAGCAAAAGCTATTGATTGGAAGGGCCGGTGTTCTGTCAAAATAGGCAATTCATCGAGATGTCCAATTACGTCACTTCCTGTTACTGTGAATCATCAGTAATTGGAGATTTTGACGACTTGCTGTTTTGACACAACGCCGGCAACCGCATACACTCCGGTACACGATATTATGACTAAGAATTGTTAATCCGCTCCGATACTAACCAAAAAAATAGCCGCCTCCGAGGCGGCGACAACTTTTTCTTTGTTAGCCGCTGTTGTGTCAAAACAGCGAAGTCTTCATGTACCGGGGTGTATACGGTTGCCATGGTTGTGTCGATTACTGATGGTTTACACACAGGGGTCTCCAAACTAGGGCCCTCCCGTTGTTCGGGAACTACAATTCCCACCATGCCTAGTCATGTCTGTGAATGTCATAGATTTACTGGAGTAACAGGAAGTGACGTGATTGGAGATCTTGATGAATTGGCTATTTTGACAGAACACCGAGACAAGGGGTGGGCAGGAGGGGAAGCTGTGACTTGCTACAAAGATACAATGTTGCAGTCTGATCATTGGGGGAGGGGAAGTTACAATGTTGCAGTCTGATCAGTGGGGGAGGGGAAGTTACAATGTTGCAGTCTGATCATTGGGGGAGAGGAAGTTACAATGTTGCAGTCTGATCAGTGGGGGAGGGGAAGTTACAATGTTGCAGTCTGATCAGTGGGGGAGCGGAAGTTACAATGTTGCAGTCTGATCAGTGGGGGAGGGGAAGTTACAATGTTGCAGTCTGATCAGAGGGGGAGGGGAAGTTACAATGTTGCAGTCTGATCATTGGGGGAGAGGAAGTTACAATGTTGCAGTCTGATCAGTGGGGGAGGGGAAGTTACAATGTTGCAGTCTGATCATTGGGGGAGGGGAAGTTACAATGTTGCAGTCTGATCAGTGGGGGAGAGGAAGTTACAATGTTGCAGTCTGATCAGTGGGGGAGGGGAAGTTACAATGTTGCAGTCTGATCAGTGGGGGAGGGGAAGTTACAATGTTGCAGTCTGATCAGTGGGGGAGGGGAAGTTACAATGTTGCAGTCTGATCAGTGGGGGAGGGGAAGTTACAATGTTGCAGTCTGATCAGTGGGGGAGGGAAAGTTACAATGTTGCAGTCTGATCAGTGGGGGAGGGTTACAGGACTTGGAAAGTTACTTTAACCCCTTCCTGCCCGCCATATAACAGAATGACGTGCACAAAGTTATCCTGACTGGACATCATATGACGTTCAGCAAGATAAGCCGATAAGCCGCGATCGCGCGCCCTCAGATTGGTGGTGTGGTGTGTCAGTCTAGCACACCGCAACTCCCATCGTGGTTAAATAGGTGTTTCAGCTTTAAAAAAAAAAATTTAAAAGTCAGCAGCTAAAAAAAAGTCGCTGCTGACTTTTAATAAGTACACTTACCCTCCCAGGGCGCCCGCGATGCCGTTCGTGGAGGCCGAGATGTCCCTCGGCATTCCGGATCCAGCGCCGCCATCCTCAGTAAGGGAAACGGCTTCGCGCGGCCTACTGCGCATGCGCGAGTGGGATTTGTGAATGGGGAACGCAATGTGTTGTGGGACATAGTTCCCATAACACACTGCGCCCCATTCACCTGAAGACGGAAGAAGAGAAGATCACTGCGGCGCTGGAGGAGGCAGATTAGGACAATCTGCCTAGCAACAGCCATTTCTGCTAAATTAAAAAAAAAATATATATATTTTTTTTTTTAATTGTTACTTACATTTTTTCGAATTTTCATTTTCAGGGTGTCCCACCACTTTAAGAGCCTATAACATTTTTTTAGCTTTTTACCACGTGATCAGCTGTGACCAATCACAAAGTGTAACCAGGAAGTGCCCATAAACGGCTTTTCTCGGTTCGCGCTGACAGGAGAGCCGATCGGCGGATTGATTATCAGCTCAGCCCCCATCAGACGTGACCACCAGATCTGCCAATCACTGCCCATCAGCTGCCAGTCAGTGCCCACCAAAGTGCCAGTCAGAGCCCAAAGTGGCAATCAGTGCCCATAAAAGTGGCAATCAGTGCCCATCAGTAATGACTGTCAGTACCTCATCATCAGTGCTGCCCATCAGTTCCATCTATTAGTGCCCATCAGTGCCACCTAACAGTGCCCATCAGTGCCACCTATCAGTGCCCATCAGTGCTGCATGTCAGTGCCGCCTATCGGTGCCCATCAGTGCTGCATATCAGTGCCGCCTATCAGTGCCCATCAATTCTACATATTAGTGCCACCTATCAGTGCCAACCAGTGCTACATATCAGTGCTGCCTATCAGTGCCCATCAATGCTACATATTAGTGCCACCCCATCAGTGCCCATCAGTGCCATCTTATCAGGGCCAACTTATCAGTGCCCATCAGTGCCGCCTGATCAGTGAAGGAGAAAACAGCATTTTATAACAGAAACAAAGAAAAACTTTTTTTTTTTTTTTTTTTAAATTCAGTCTTTTTTAGTTTGTTTAGCAAAAAATAAAAAACGTAGAGGTGATCAAATACCACCAAAAGAAAACTCTATTTGTGGGAAAATTAAATTAAAATGTAATTTGGGTACAGTGTTATATGACCGCGCAATTGTCATTCAAAGGGTGACAGCGCTGGAAGCTGAAAACTGTCCTGGGCAGGAAGGAGCAAAAGTGCCCGGGTATTGAAGTGACTAAAGCGGACCTCCACTTATTTTATTTGTTTATTAAAGCGGAGTTCCGCCGAAATTTTTATTTTTTTTTTAAAGTCAGAAGGTACAAATACTGCAGCTGCTGACTTTTAAAATATGGACACTTACCTGTCCAGGGCGCCCGCAATGTCCTCACACGAAGCCGATCTGTCCCTCGGCTCTAGGGTAGAGGTGCTGCCATCTTTGGTAAGGGAATCAGGAAGTGAAGCCTTGCGGCTTCACAGACTGGTTCCCTACTGCTCATGCCCGAGTCGCGCTGTGCGTCCTCACTGGTCCCTGCTGTCTTCTGGAACCTTTGTGTCTCCCAGAAGACAGCTGGGGGGGGCGGAGGAGGGGCCGCGGTGCCTGCGGTGATCTATGCCCAGAAGTGGGAGCAAATACCTGGGTTAGACAGCTATCTGCTCCCCCCCCCCCCCCCCGAAAGGTGCCAAATGTGACACCGGAGGGGGGGAGTAAATATGCCAAATAGGCTGCAGAGATCTCCCTCCACTGAGTCTGACTGCAGCCATTTTAAATGTGGGCAGCTGAAGCTGCTGCCTGTTCACTTCCTGGATTTACACAGACACACAGAGGCACACCTCCAGCTCTGCTGCTCTCATTGGCCCTCCTATGACCCATCCCCTCATCCCACATAGCTGTGCATGATGTCATAAGCCTAGGCTAATGACCAGACAAGAAACAGGAAGTGGGCTGTATAAGGGATTTACTGGCAGAAAAAATATGTTTTACTATCCAAAGTTAAAACAACAACAAGGGCAGAAGATTTAATAGATGGAAAGATGAAAAAAAGTGTTGATAGACTCCGAGTCCCCATGCAATGTAGATATATAACACAGGAAGGGTATGGGGGAGTCACGAGAAAACTGGTCATCACCTTTTTATTAGAGGTATTTATATGGCACTGACAGTTTACATATATCGTACATTCACATCTGTCCTTGTCCTCAGAGCTTACACTCTAAGGTCCCCCTATATTACATAATAGGGCCAATCTAGACAGGAGACAATTAATCCTCCAGCATCTTAGCAGGGAGAACATACAAACTCCATGCAGATGATGATGTCCTGCCTGGGATTCAAACCCGAGACCCCCCAGTGCTGCAAGGTGGAAGTGCGAAGTACTAAGCACTGCGCTATTAATATCCCTTTTATATGAGAATTGTAACTTTGTATGGAGGTGATTGTCGGGAGTTCATTATGACGATGGAGATGTACAGCTGTTATCAGGAGGGGAAGGACAAGTGTTCAGTCTTGTGCCGCACATCACGCTGGCACGATGCCCAGACAAACCAACCTACTGTCTGCATCTTTATAGAGAATATCTTATCCAATATCATATTAATGGTGCAGTGATATCACTAAACATGACCTGGAGGTCAGGCAACGGAACGCGCTGACACCATCCGTGAGTCATCATCAACGCGTGCCGCGCTTCCATTGGGCTGAGGGCGCCAGCAGGACCCCAAGAGGAGCCCAGATCTACCTTTATGTGTATCTAAACCCACAAATGTCATATATTGCAGCTTTCCAGTCCTTAGAATTGGTGGCTGCATTTGTTTTTTTTTTTTTGTTTTTTTTTTTATCATAGTGAAGTTTTTTTATATTATATATTATTATTATATTATACTTTTATTAATTATATTTTATATTATAATTACATTTTTATAAATTTTATGTTTTTTATTATTATATTTGTGTCACTTTTTAAATATATTATTATTATTGCTGTTGTTGTTAGTATGTTTTTATAATATATTATATAATATTTTATTATTTATTATATAATTTATTATTATTAGTATTATTATTATTATTACTGTTATTATATTTTATTTTATTTACTATTTTACTATTTATTATTATTTACTACTATTACTATTATTATATAATTTATTATTATTATTATTATTATTATTACTGTTATTATACTTTTATAATATTGTATTATATATTTATTATTATACAGTAGTAGTAGTAATAATAACAGTAAAATAGTAAATAAAATATAATATGTTGTTATTATTGCTACTACTACTGTATAATAATACATATATAATACAATATTATAAAAGTATAATAACAGTAATAATAATAATAATAATAAATTATATAATAATAGTAATAGTAGTAATTAATAGTAAATAGTAAATGAAATAAAATCTAAAATATTATTTACTATTACTATTATTATTATTATTATTATTATTATTATTATTATATAATTTATTATTATTAGTATTATTACTGTTATTATACTTTTATAATATTGTATTATAAATGTATTATTATACAGTAGTATTAGTAGTAGTTATAATAACAATGTATTGTATTTTATTATATTTACTATTTGACTGTTTACTATTATTTACTACTACTATTATTATTATTATATAATTTATTATTAGTAGTATTATTACTGTTATTATACTTTTATAATATTGTATTATAAATGTATTATTATACAGTAGTATTAGTAGTAGTTATAATAACAATGTATTATATTTTATTATATTTACTATTTGACTATTTACTATTATTTACTAATACTATTATTATATAATTTATTATTAGTAGTATTATTACTGTTATTATACTTTTATAATATTGTATTATATATGTATTATTATACAGTAGTAGTAGTAATAATAACAATATATTATATTTTATTTTATTTTATAATTATATTTACTATTTTAATATTTACTACTATTTACTACTATTATTATTATTATATAATTTATTATTATTGCTGTTATTATACTTTTATAATATTTTAATATATATGTATTATTATTAGTAGTAGTAGTAGAATTAATAATAACAATAGATTATATTTTATTATTATTAAATTTACTATTATAGAATATTATTATTATTATTATTTTTAATCGCCTGGTAATCTGGCCAGTAAGACACCTCCTGTATTAAAGCGTTAAAGCGCCCCTACTCTGGATGAAGGAGCACAGGGGGCACCTTTGGACAGCGGCATTGTCAGTCTGGGGGGAGGGGGGTGTTAGATGGACTAGCAGATTTAGATACACTAACACATTGATGCCAAACTCCTGCTCACACTTTATACTGTTGCAGCAGCTTTGTTTTTCCTTTTGGGATAAAGGTTTAATATATAATAAAAAAAAAAAACGATCACTGTAAGCACCTCAGCCATCGGTAAATTATCTCAACCCTCTAGCTGCTACATTTGAAAAAAAACAACAGACTTACTAGCCGGATCACCTGGTAAAAATAAAGGTAAGAAAGCCTAAAAAAAGAAAAGGAATGCAGCCATCACATCTAAGAATTGGTAAGCTGCAATATAATAATTGTTTGCTTTTGGGTTTAATACTGCTTTAATAATGCTTAACCTGTTTCTAAACCCAGGGGCCTGCATTCACTATATCTGGTCTCCCCAGGACTCTGCATTCACTATATCTGGTCTCCCCAGGACTCTGCATTCACTATATCTGGTCTCCCCAGGAGCCTGCATTCACTATATCTGGTCTCCCCAGGAGCCTGCATTCACTATATCTGGTCTCCCCAGGACTCTGCATTCACTATATCTGGTCTCCCCAGGATCCTCCATTCACTATATCTGGTCTCCCCAGGACCCTGCATTCACTATATCTGGTCTCCCCAGGACTCTGCATTCACTATATCTGGTCTCCCCAGGACTGTGCATTCACTATATCTGGTCTCCCCAGGAGCCTGCAGTCACTATATCTGGTCTCCCCAGGACTCTGCATTCACTATATCTGGTCTCCCCAGGACTCTGCATTCACTATATCTGGTCTCCCCAGGATCCTGCATTCACTATATCTGGTCTCCCCAGGACTGTGCATTCACTATATCTGGTCTCCCCAGGAGCCTGCAGTCACTATATCTGGTCTCCCCAGGAGCCTGCAGTCACTATATCTGGTCTCCCCAGGACCCTGCATTCACTATATCTAGTCTCCCCAGGACTGTGCATTCACTATATCTGGTCTCCCCAGGACTCTGCATTCACTATATCTGGTCTCCCCAGGAGCCTGCATTCACTATATCTGGTCTCCCCAGGACCCTGCATTCACTATATCTGGTCTCCCCAGGACTCTGCATTCACTATATCTGGTCTCCCCAGGACTCTGCATTCACTATATCTGGTCTCCCCAGGATCCTCCATTCACTATATCTGGTCTCCCCAGGACCCTGCATTCACTATATCTGGTCTCCCCAGGAGCCTGCATTCACTATATCTGGTCTCCCCAGGACTCTGCATTCACTATATCTGGTCTCCCCAGGATCCTGCATTCACTATATCTGGTCTCCCCAGGACTGTGCATTCACTATATCTGGTCTCCCCAGGAGCCTGCAGTCACTATATCTGGTCTCCCCAGGAGCCTGCATTCACTATATCTAGTCTCCCCAGGACTGTGCATTCACTATATCTGGTCTCCCCAGGACTCTGCATTCACTATATCTGGTCTCCCCAGGAGCCTGCATTCACTATATCTGGTCTCCCCAGGACCCTGCATTCACTATATCTGGTCTCCCCAGGACTCTGCATTCACTATATCTGGTCTCCCCAGGACTCTGCATTCACTATATCTGGTCTCCCCAGGATCCTCCATTCACTATATCTGGTCTCCCCAGGACCCTGCATTCACTATATCTGGTCTCCCCAGGAGCCTGCATTCACTATATCTGGTCTCCCCAGGACTCTGCATTCACTATATCTGGTCTCCCCAGGAGCCTCCATTCACTATATCTGGTCTCCTCAGGACTCTGCATTCACTATATCTGGTCTCCCCAGGACTCTGCATTCACTATATCTGGTCTCCCCAGGACTCTGCATTCACTATATCTGGTCTCCCCAGGACTCTGCATTCACTATATCTGGTCTCCCCAGGACTCTGCATTCACTATATCTGATCTCCCCAGGACTCTGCATTCACTATATCTGATCTCCCCAGGACTCTGCATTCACTATATCTTGTCTCCCCAGGAGCCTGCATTCACTATATCTGGTCTCCCCAGGAGCCTGCATTCACTATATCTGGTCTCCCCAGGAGCCTCCATTCACTATATCTGGTCTCCCCAGGACTCTGCATTCACTATATCTGGTCTCCCCAGGAGCCTGCATTCACTATATCTGATCTCCCCAGGACTCTGCATTCACTATATCTGGTCTCCCCAGGAGCCTGCATTCACTATATCTGGTCTCCCCAGGAGCCTCCATTCACTATATCTGGTCTCCCCAGGAGCCTGCATTCACTATATCTGGTCTCCCCAGGGCCCTGCATTCACTATATCTGGTCTCCCCAGGAGCCTGCATTCACTATATCTGGTCTCCCCAGGAGCCAGCATTCACTATATCTGGTCTCCCAGGAGCCTGCATTCACTATATCTGGTCTCCTCAGGACTCTGCATTCACTATATCTGGTCTCCCCAGGACTCTGCATTCACTATATCTGGTCTCCACAGGACTCTGCATTCACTATATCTGGTCTCCCCAGGAGCCTGCATTCACTATATCTGGTCTCCTCAGGACTCTGCATTCACTATATCTGGTCTCCCCAGGAGCCTGCATTCACTATATCTGGTCTCCCCAGGAGCCTGCATTCACTATATCTGGTCTCCCCAGGAGCCTTCATCCACTATATCTGGTCTCCCCAGGAGCCTGCATTCACTATATCTGGTCTCCCCAGGAGCCTTCATCCACTATATCTGGTCTCCCCAGGAGCCTGCATTCCCTATATCTGGTCTCCCCAGGAGCCTGCATTCACTATATCTGGTCTCCCCAGGAGCCTGCATTCACTATCTTCATTAAATGATCACAATGACTCTTTAAATCACTTTTGGCTTCACTTAAAACAGCGATTATTTCCAAATGTTCCTCTAATAACACACAGAGTCTTTGATTTCAGATATATGTTTACAGTTAGAATTCAATGTAAAATTTGATTCGAATTTCAATTCGAAATTTCAGATATTCGGACAAATTTAATTTTGTTTTTCTGAGCATTTGGAAAACTTCGTACTATAATTACTTTATACTGTAATTCGGGTGTGCGGATATATCCGTATCGCAGAATATTGAAAAATATTTCTTTGGAACGAAACAAACCGCACATGTCTGGCGATTTGACATGTCAAATCGCATGCCAAATCGCCCCCCCCCCCAATGTGAACGTGGGCTTACACTTGCCCTTCCTTTAGGCTCGGTTTCCACTAGTGTGACTTTTCATGCGACTTGGGACTGAAAAGTCGCATGACAAGTCGTACCCCCATGATTTCCAATGAGTACCATTCATATCTGTGCGACTTCAAGTCGCAGCGACTTCAAAGTAGTCCCTGCACTACTTTGGTCTGATTTTGATGCCACTTACACAGGAATTCCTTGAAATCGTGGCAAAATCACGGCAAAAATCATGGCAAAATCGCGGCAAAATCCCTGTAAAATCGCGCGACTTTGAAGTCGCACAAGTGTGAAAGGGACCTGATGCAACTTGAGGTCCATAGACCTGAAGAATACACAGGCATTGCTTCAAGTCGCGGCAAAAAATCGCGGTAAAATCATGGAAACCTTGCAATAGTGGAAACCTAGCCTTAAAGTGGATCTTTCAAATCTCCATGAATACATTTCTGACGTGTCGCAATATTCAGCAACATCGCTATTTTTTCACTTTTGTCATTAAAAAAGCCATCCTTGAGCTCCAGTCCAGTGACTTTGCCTAGGCTGAGAGAATGTTATCATTCTGCTGCAGGCAGGAGGAAGCATTTCCTCAGTCCCCCCCCCCCCCCCCCCCCCCCCCTTCCAGTGATCAGGCTGAAACATTGTAACTTTGTAGCAAGTCACAAGGTGAGAGGGTACAGCAGAGGGCTGATCTGTGTCAGACATTTGTGAACACAGCCAAGAGCTGCAAAGGCACCGGGATTTACATGATGGGGTTGTTACCACAAAAAAAACTTGGCACACAGTTACTCTACAACCCCAGTACAACGTTTTTGTTTTTTTCATCTAGTATTAGCAGTGGAGAAACTCTTGGATTAGGCCGTCAGGGTTCAATTCAGTTGTTGGCTGTAGTTCAGAGGACAGTCCGGGTACATGCACATAGATGTACACAGGCATTAAATATGCCCAGCGTATAAATCTCTGCATTTTCCCCCCAGCTGGGCAGCCGCAGGAGAAGTGCACGACCAGCCCTAGAAGTGAATGGCTTCATGCCCCTGTACTCATGTTTTGTAGAACTATAAATCTCAGTTGCCCTATTGTCAGGACCGGGGTCACCTGCTGAAGGCAGCGTTCTACAGAGCGGAAAGTTGTAGTTCCAGAGTTCACCAGCGGGTGTCTCCCAGCAGCCAGCATTTTCTAGTATTCATGCTCCACCTGATGCTGGCTGCTGAGAAGGTATTTAGTCTCTCCTCTGCTAGTGACACAAATCATTCAGCTAATATGTAATCATTCGATGTATCCTTTTTTTTTCAAATAAAAGCATTGAATTGGTATCAGCCTCTTGAAGTCCCCGTATAGCAGAGCTCAGACTGGGACAGGGGTCTCAGGCAGTGGCGTCGGCGGGGGGGGGGTGACAGTGGCTGAAGCCCCAAGCTTCAGCCTGCAGCGAACGTGTGACGTCCATCATAGGCACTGCAGGCTCCAGAAGGCGGGAACTGCAATGCGGCCGCCGCGCCACATCGATCCCCGTTCGGCGCTTGGGGGGGGCGGCTCCCCATCTCTCCTCTGGCTGCCTTGCACACCACGGCTGAGCTGAGCTGCTGCTGCAGGACACATGTAGTCTGTCTCCTAGTCAGGTAGGTCAGTGTGTGTATGTCAGGTAGATAGGTCAGTGTGTGTATGTCAGGTAGGTCAGTGTGTGTATGTCAGGTAGGTCAGTGTGTGTATGTCAGGTAGGTCAGTGTGTTTATGTCAGTGTGTGTATGTCAGGTCAGTGTGTGTATGTCAGGTAGGTCAGTGTGTGTATGTCAGGTTGGTCAGTGTGTGTATGTCAGGTAGGTCAGTGTGTGTATGTCAGGTAGGTCAGTGTGTGTATGTCAGTGGTCAGTGTGTGTATGTCAGGTAGGTCAGTGTGTGTATGTCAGGTTGGTCAGTGTGTGTATGTCAGGTAGGTCAGTGTGTGTATAGGTCAGGTAGGTAGGTCAGTGTGTGTATGTCAGGTAGGTCAGTGGATGTGTCAGATAGGTCAGGGTAGGTCAGTGTATGTATGTCTGGTAGGTCAGTGTGTGTATGGTAGGTCAGTGTGTGTATGTCAGGTAGGTCAGTGGATGTCAGGTTGGTCAGTGTGTGTATGTCAGGTCAGTGTGTGTATGTCAGGTGGTAGGTCAGTGTGTGTATGTCAGGTAGGTCAGTGGATGTGTCAGATAGGTCAGGGTAGGTCAGTGTATGTATGTCTGGTAGGTCAGTGTAGGTCAGTGTATGTATGTCAGGTAGGTCAGTGGATGTGTCAGATAGGTCAGGGTAGGTCATTGTATGTATGTCTGGTAGGTCAGTGTATGTATGTCAGGTAGGTCAGTTTAGTGGTCAGCATTGATGGGCACTGGTAAGCCAGGCAGCAACCAGCAAGTGAGCTTACCCCCCACCACACAACCCCACCGCCCAGCCAAAGAACCCTGCGCCACTATCGGTAGCGTGAGAAAAAAAAAGGCGATCACCAATGGTGTGAGAGGGACATCAGTCCCGATCGTGGAGAGCCTCTGCGGAGGCTTCTGTGCCAACCAGCGTCACCTACCAGTGCCCAGAGTACCACTTATCAGTGCCCACAGTGTCACCTATAAGTGCCCACAGTGCCACCTATAAATGTTACCAATCAGTGCCTCATCACCAGTGCTGCCTATCAGTACCGCCTACCAGTGTCCATCAGTGCGACCTGCCAGTGCCCATCAGTGCCACCTACCAGTTCCCATCAGTGCCACCTATCAGTGCCTATCAGTGCCACCCATCAGTGCCATTCATCATTGCCCCCCATCAGTGCTGTCTTATCAGTGTCGCCTTATCTGTGCCCATCAGTGCAGCCTCATCAGCGAACATCAATGAAGGAGAAAAATTAACCGTTTGCAAAATTGTATAACAAACTACGAAACGTTTTTTTTTTTTTATTTTTTTTTTTTTATTTCTGTCTTTTTTTGTTTAGCAAAAAATAAAAACCCAAATGATGATTAAATACCACCAAAAGAAATCTCTATTTGTGGGAAAAAAATGATGAAAAATTCATATGTGTACAGTGTAGCATGACCGCGCAATTGTCATTCAAAGTGCGACAGCGCTGAAAATTGGTCTGGGCAGGAGGGGGGTTTAAGTGGCCAGTAAGCAAGTGGTTAATCTGAGTATTTTGCACTCATACAATAGGAGAACAATAGTGTACTGGCTGAAATATTCCGACCCGTGGGATGAGACTGGCTGCTGTTTGATTCCACTTATCTGAAACGAAGGAGCAAGTGAGTCCCATTACAGCAGTGAATTCTTCATATGATTCAATGTGAGAGGAACACGACCCGTGCGATGAGGAGGCGGAATCTGGACAATCAGTTGTCGCTAATTAAGAAAATCCAGATATCAGCGTATTCCGAAATATCCCCTCCCCCGACCCCCCCCCCCGGGCACTGACACCCTGCCAGGAGGAGGAGATGCCAGGATCCGCTCCTTCCCTCTCCTCTAATGTGTTATATCAGATGGGAAGTATGGAGAGCACACTCTCTGACCGACAGCTGAGATAATCGCACACACAGGGCACGCTATTCCCGGCCAATCATCAGAGGCCATTACCAGATACTTTATTACAGATCACAACGGAGTAGACATGTGCAATTAGTTTTGTTTTTTTTCGTTTTTTTTTTCGTTATTTTCGTTCGTTCGTTTTCGCACGAATGAACGAATAGTTCGAATCGAACGAATCCGATTAACGAATCGAACGAATCCGAAAAACAGCGAAAATCCGAAAAAAACTAATTAGAAACAACGAATGTACGAATGAAGAAAATACGAAAACAGGAACAACGAAAATGAACGAAAAAATTCGTACATTCGTAACTTTTTTTTTTTTTTGAATTGGTAATTGGTAATTTTCCGTGTCTCTTACAATTTTTTTTTTTTTTTTCGATTCGTAATTTTCGCTGCTTAACGTGCTTCGAATGGATTGAACAAAAAAATTCGGACATTTGTAACTTTTTTTTTTCCGATTCGTAACTTTTTTTTTCGATTCGTAACTTTTTTTTCCGATTTGTAACTTTTTTTTCGATTCGTAACTTTTTTTTTTCGATTCGTAACTTTTTTTTTCGATTTGTAACTTTTTTTTTCGATTCGTAATTTTCCGTGTCTCTTAAAATGTAATAATAGCATACACATTACATAAAATTATGAATTATGCTCCGATTACAAATGTACGAATGTTACGAATGTACGAATGCGTCCGAATTTTCGAAAAAACGAAAATTAAACTAACGGAAAAACGAATTAACGAAAAAATAACTCTTACGAATGTACGAATCGTTACGAATACGAACAACGACGACTTACGAATTTACGAATCGTTACGAATCAACGGAAACGAAAAAAACAAAACGAAAATAAACAAAATTTTTTCGGAAACGAAAAAAACGAAACGAAAATAAACAAAATTTTTTTGTTGTGCACATGTCTACAACGGAGCCAACCGGAGGCAGCAAGATGGAAATCACAATGTACGAACTTCCAGCTTTGGCACCTTCTTGTGTGGCCCTCCGGTACATCCTGGTCCAGAGAATGTAAAGTCGCATAAAAGTCACACTGGAAACCGTGCGACTTTGGAGATGCACTAATGTGAGTGGAGCCTGACAGTTCCTATGTGAAAGGGAACTTCCCTGCATTCGAAGGAGTTCCCCGCTCACTTCCTGTTGTGTCTCTGGGACAGGAAGTGAGGGGAAATCTCTCCAATGGGACACAGAAAGCACAAAAAAGACAATGAAATTCCTACGAATTCAATATGGCGACCGCCAAGGTTACATAGTTAGTCAGGTTAAAAAAAGACACAAGTCCATCCAGTTCAACCACAAATAAAAAAAAATATAATACAATCCCATCTACCCCATTCTATACCCACAGTTGATCCAGAGGAAGAAGGTAGATCTGGTGTTACATTGTTGCAAAATTATAGAGACTGACAAACTCAGAAGAAAGAAGTTACTTTGTAATTAATTGCTAACAAATTCTGTGACAGGTCAATAGAGCGGCATGTCTGGGCGGAAACTCCGATTTTATCTTATCTAGGGCGATGCCAGACCCGAAAAGTAAAGTGTGGGGGTGGGGGAGATGGGCCGGGCACCGACTATGGACGCCAGGGTCGATATTTGCATATTACTACGAGGCGATCCTCCCCGCTCTGCAGATGAACTGATGATGTCCGTAGACATCCGGAGGTGAAGCTCTGCCAGAGCCACCTACCTATCTAGGTGAGATAGGCCCACTTTAAAGAGAGCCTGTCACCAACCTAAAAAGCACAGAAAACCCAAATATTAGAAATACTCGCATTGTTCTCCTTCCCAAAAAATTATTTTATATTTCCTTGCAGTCAATTCCCCAACACAACCCCCTCCCTTCTCATAACCACAAGAGAAGTATGGCCAAAGGAGCTCCACCCTACTGACACCGTCCAGTCCACTGCCCTACTGACACCATCCACTGCTCTACTGACACCGTCCACTGCTCTACTGGCACCCTCCACTGCTCTACTGACACCCTCCACTGCCCTACTGGCACGTCCACTGCTCTACTGACACCATCCACTGCTCTTCTGACACCGTCCGCTGCCCTATTGACACCGACACCGTCCACTGCTCTACTGACACCGTCCACTGCCCTACTGACACCGTCCAGTCCACTGCTCTACTGACAGCATCCACAGCCCTACTGACACCGTCCACTGCTCTACTGACACCAACCACTGCCCTACTGACACCGTCCACTGCTGTACTGACACCAACCACTGCCCTACTGACATCGTCCACTGCTGTACTGACACCATCCACTGCCCTACTGACACCATCCACTGCCCTACTGACACCGTCCACTGCCCTACTGACACCGTCCACTGCCCTACTGACACCGTCCACTGCCCTACTGACACCGTCCACTGCCCTATTGACACCGCCCACTGCTCTACTGGCACCCTCCACTGCTCTACTGACACCCTCCACTGCTCTACTGACACCCTCCACTGCCCTACTGACACCGTCCACTGCTCTACTGGCACCCTCCACTGCTCTACTGACACCCTCCACTGCCCTACTGGCACGTCCACTGCTCTACTGACACCATCCACTGCTCTTCTGACACCGTCCGCTGCCCTATTGACACCGACACCGTCCACTGCTCTACTGACACCGTCCACTGCCCTACTGACACCGTCCAGTCCACTGCTCTACTGACAGCATCCACAGCCCTACTGACACCGTCCACTGCTCTACTGACACCGTCCACTGCTCTACTGACACCGTCCGCTGCCCTACTGATACCGTCCAGTCCACTGCTCTACTGACAGCATCCACAGCCCTACTGACACCCCCCACTGCCCTACTGACACCGTCCACTGCCCTACTGACACCGTCCAGTCCACTGCTCTACTGACAGCATCCACAGCCCTACTGACACCGTCCACTGCTCTACTGACACCGACCACTGCTCTACTGACACCGTCCACTGCCCTACTGACACCGTCCAGTCCACTGCTCTACTGACAGCATCCACAGCCCTACTGACACCGTCCACTGCTCTACTGACACCGTCCACTGCTCTACTGACACCGTCCACTGCTCTACTGACACCGTCCGCTGCCCTACTGACACCGTCCACTGCCCTACTGACACTTCCACTGCCCTACTGACACCGTCCACTGCTCTACTGACACCGTCCACTGCTCTACTGACACCATCCACTGCTCTACTGACACCATCCACTGCCTACTGACACCATCCACTGCTCTACTGACACCATCCACTGCCCTACTGACACTGTCCACTGCTCTACTTCCTATGGAGGGAGGGAAGTGTCAGCAGAATATTAGAATGTGCAGCTGAAGCGGGTCGGAGGATTAAAGGGAACCCTTATCATCGCCTTCAATGGGCGGAGCACAGGTTTGCTTTAACCATTTATAGGCCGGGACCTGGAGTGTGGGGGTGTCCTGGAATTCCGGGATCTGATATTACAATGAGTCTCTATGGGAGTGATTCGTCCTTTGTCTGGAACCCACAAAATGGGGACAAGAGGGAGCGCTGCCTTCCAAATACAGAGACAGGACGAGTCACATTACCCACTGGGCACCTAAACCTCCTTCCTAACCAGACCAATTTTCAGCTTTCGGTGCTCTGACAATTTGAATGACAATTACTCAGTCATGCAACACTGTACCCAAATTACATTTTTGGCCTTTTTTCACACAAATAGAGCTTTCTTTTGGTGTATTTAATCACCTCTGGGTTTTTTTTATTTTTGTGCTATAAAAGAAAAAAGAGCGAAAATTCTGTAAAAAAATGCATTTTTCTTAATTTCCGTTATAAAATTTTGCTAATTAGTAAATTCTCTTCATATATTTTGGCCAAAATTTATACTGCTACATATCTTTGGTAAAAAATAACCCAAATCGGTGTATATTATTTGGTCTTTGTGAAAGTTTAGAGTCTACAAGCTGTGGTGCCAATCACTGAAAATTGATCACACCTGATGTACTGACGGCCGATCTCATTGCTTGAGACCCTAACAAGCCAGAAAAGTACAAATACCCCCAAATTACCCCGTTTTGGAAAGTAGACATTCCAAGGTATTTAGTAGGAGGCATGGTGAGTTTTTTGAAGTTGTAATTTTTTTCCCACAATTCTTTGCAAAATCAAGATTTTGTTTTCTTTTTCACAAAATTGTTATATTAGCAGATTATTTCTCACACACAGCATATGAATAGCACAAATTACACCCCAAAACACATTCTACTACTCCTCCTGAGTATGGCAATACCACATGTGTGAGACTTTTACACAGCCTGGCCACATACAGAGGCCCAACATGCAGGGAGCACCTCCAGGCGTTCAAGGAGCATAAATTACACATCTAATTTCCTGACTACCTCTTACACTTTTGAAGGCCCTGGAGAACCAGGACAATAGAAACGCCTCAAAAATTACCCCATTTTGGAAAGAAAACAACCCAACGTATAATCTATAAGGCATAATGAGTCTTTTGAACATGTCATTTTTGTTCTACAAGTTTCTTGAAAATGTGTAAAGAAAATGAAAACACCTTTTTTACACAAAGTTGTACATTTATACAATATTTCTTAGGCCCCTTTCAGACGAGGCGGACTCCGCTTGCACGGAGCCCGCCTCTGTCCGTCGGCTCAGCGGGAGATCTGTCCGTTGATCTCCGCTGAGCCGGCGGATAACAAGCCTCTCTCCGCTCACTGAGCGGGGAGGGGCTTGCGAGCGCCGCTGATCTCTATGGAGAGATCGGATGAAAACGGACAGTGTGTCCGTTTTCACCCGATCTCACCCGATCCGATCCGCCAGCGACGGATCTGGACGTGTGGCCATCCGTCTGCTTTTGGCGGATCGGACCGGATCGGATGTCAGCGGACATGTCTCCGCTGACATCCGACGCTCCATAGAGTAACATGGAGCCCCCGTTCAGATCCGCCGTCAAAACTGACAGGCGGATCTGAACGGGCCGTCCGTGTGAAAGGGGCCTTACACATAGCATGTACATAGCAAAAATTACACACAACAAAATAGATTCTCCTACTCCTCCTGAGTGTGGCGATACCACATGTGTGAGACTTTTCTACAGCCTGGCCACATAGAGAGGCCCAACATGCAGGGAGCGCCATCAGGCGTTCTAGGGGCATAAATGTCAAATGTAATTTGACTACCTATTACACTTTTGTGAGGCACTGTAGTGGCATGGATGTTGCATGGATGAGAACTGATGTGTCATGGATGAGCATGAATGGGGATGGATGAGCCGTGGATGGGGTAACTGAGCATGAATGAGTACGGCCGGGTACAGCTGAGTATGGCTGGGTAAGGCTGAGTATGGCTGAGTATGGCTGGGTACGGCTGGGTCCAGCTGAGTATGGCTGAGTATGGCTGGGTACGGCCGAGTACGGCCGGGTACAGCTGAGTATGGCTGGGTCCAGCTGGGTATGGCTGAGTATGGCTGGGTACGGCTGAGTATGGCTGAGTATGGCTGGGTACGGCCGAGTACGGCCGGGTACGGCTGAGTATGGCCGGGTAGGGCTGAGTATGGCCGGGTAGGGCTGAGTATGGCTGGGTATGGATGGGATGGCTGGGTATGGCTGAGTACAGATGAAATGGCTGGGTACGGCTGAGTACAGATGGGATGGCTGGGTACAGATGAGATGGCTGAGTACGGCTGGGTACGGATGGGATGGCTGGGTACGGCTGGGTACGGATGGAATGGCTGGGTACGGCTGAGTACAGATGGGATGGCTGGGTACAGATGGGATGGCTGGGTACAGATGGGATGGCTGGGTACAGATGAGATGACTGGGTACAGATGAGATGGCTGGGTACGGCTGAGTACGGCTGGGTACGGATGGGATGGCTAGGTACAGATGAGATAGCTGGGTGCGGCTGAGTACGGATGGGATGGCTGGGTACGACTGGGTATGGATGGGATGCCTGGGTACGGCTGGGTACGGATGGGATGGCTGGGTACAGCTGGGTATTGCTGGGTAATGGGTATGGCTGAGTATGGATGGGGTGGATGGGATGTCTGAGCATGGATAGATGGATGAGTATTGCTGAGTATAGATGGCTGGCTGAGTATGAAAGGATGGACGGAGAAGCTGATTGGTTTCTATGCAGAGCTGCACCAGATTTTGCTCTCTCCAGTTTTAGTAAATCCCCCCCAATGTGTCGAGCCATGTAACATGCTTTGCTCCGTGTTGCAGTAGCACATACATTAAAGCATACTTAGATGTAAATCCACCCGTAATAATATCTTTAATGAAAAGAGATTTCGGCCCCCCGCATCTCACACACCGAAATCGCTCTCGGCATTCGACCAATCGGAATATCTGAGAGGTGATTCCTCCAGCGTTCTGTTTATCAGCTTCGGTAAGCAGAAAGATCCCGGGGAGGGAGCGAGCGATCAGTTGTCACCGGGACACACACTGGACACGCCCCTCCCCCCCTTCCCAGCTCCGAGCTGTGCGGTCAAAAATAGCCGCAGCTGTCGCCTTGTCTCTGCACATCGCCATTTGTAGAAGTGAAGGCTGAAGGGGCTCACCGGCTGCCATCACTATCGGGCCTCCTACAGCAAACCCACCCTGACAGCAGCATTGTCAGTCTGGGGGGAAGGGTTGCCACCTCATCAGTGTTAATTTAGTCGACTAAAACATTTTAGTCGACTAAATTATTACTATTTTAGTTGACTAAAATACGACTAAAACTAAAACAATTTGTCGCAGTCACAATAAAAATCGCTGATCGCCGCCATTACTAAAAATTATTAATAAAAATGCTATAAAACTATCCCCTATTTTGTAAACGCTATAACTTTTGCGCAAACCAATCAATAATCGCTTATTGTCATTTTTTTTACCAAAAATATGTAGAAGAATACATATCGGCCTAAACTTAGGGGAAAAAAATTTTTTATACATTTTTGGGGGATATTTATTATAGCAAAAAGTAAAAAATAATGCGTATTTTTCAAAATTGCCGCTCTTTTTTTGTTTATAGCGCAAAAAATAAGAACCGCAGGGGGTATAAATTACCACCAAAAGAAAGCTTTATTTGTGGAAAAAAAAGGACGTCAATTTTGTTTGGGAGCCGCACAGCACGACCGCGCAATTGTCAGTTAAAGCGACGCAGTGCCGAATCGCAAAAAACGAAGGGGGTAAATCCTTCCTGGGCTGAAGTGGTTAACTGACAATTGCGCGGTTCTGCGACGCTGTACGCAAACAATTGACGTCCTTTTTTCCCCACAAATAGAGCTTTCTTTTCTTGGTATTTGATCACCTCTGCGGTTTTTATTTTTTGCGCTATAAACAGAAGAAAAGCGACAAGTTTGAAAAAAACATATTTATTTTTTACTTTTTTTCTATAATAAATATCCCCATTTTTTTTTTTTTTCTTTAAAAGCTATTTTTTCCTCAGTTTAGACCTATACGTATTCTTCTACATATTTTAGGTTAAAAAAATCGCAATAAGCGATTATTGATTGGTTTGCGCAAAAGTTATAGCGTCTACAAAATAGAGGATAGATTTACAGCATTTTTATTATTATTATTTTTTTACTAGTAATGGCGGCGAGCTGCGATTTTTTATCAAGACTGCGACATTACGGCGGACACATCAGACACTTTTGACACATTTTTGGGAAGATTGACAATTATACAGCGATCAGTGCTATAAAAATGCACTGATTACTGTATAAATGTCCCTGGCAGGGAAGGGGTTAACACTAGGGGGGCGATCAAGGGGTTAAATGTGTTCCCTGGGTGTGTTTCTAACTGTAGAGGGAGGGGACTGACTATAGGAGATGACAGATCGTGGTTCCTAGATATTAGGAACTCACGATCTGCCTCTCCTCTCCTCACAGAACAGGGACGTGTGTGTGTGTTCTGGCTCTCCGCCGGTCACGAGCATCGGCCCCCCTGCAGTGCAGCGTGCACGCCTGCTATCCTGCTTAAAGGAGCCGACGTATAGCTACAACGGATCGCGGGATCGTGCCGACCTGCCGCCGTATAATGACGGCAGCTGGTCGTCTGGCAAGTGGTTAAACCCGATCACATATTAATTACACAGGATCTGTGGCTGATTAAGGTGGTAATTAAAGAGGAGTGCCCTTTAACCACTTCAGCCCCGGACCAATTTGCAGCCAAAGGACCAGGCCCCTTTTTGCGATTCGGCACTGCGTCGCTTTAACTGACAATTGCGCGGTCGTGCGACGTGGCTCCCAAACAAAATTGGCGTCCTCTTTTTCCCACAAACAGAGCTTTCTTTTGGTGGTATTTGATCGCCTCTGCGGTTTTTATTTTTTGCGCTATAACCAAAAATAGAGCGACAATTTTGAAAAAAATTCAATATTTTTAACTTTTTGCTATAATAAATATCCCGAAAAAAAAAATATATAAAAAAAATGTTTTTTTCCTCAGTTTAGGCCGATACGTATTCTTCTACATATTTTTGGTGAAAAAAATCCCAATTAGCGATTATTGATTGGTTTGCGCAAAAGTTATAGCGTTTACAAAATAGGGGATAGTTTTATAGCATTTTTATTAATATTTTTTTTTTTTCACTAGTAATGGCGGCGATCAGCGATTTTTATTGTGACTGCGACATTATGGCGGACACATCGGACATTTTTGACACATTTTTGGGACCTTTGTCATTTATACAGCAATCAGTGCTATTTAAATGCATTGATTCCTGTATAAATGCCACTGGCAGTGAAAGAGTTAACCACTAGGGGGAGGGGAGGGGTTATGGGTTGTGACGTGTTGTGTTTTTTTTACATTGGGGGGCGGGGCTGACGTCTGACGTCATTGATCGGCTTTCCCGATGACAGGGAACGGATCAGTGACAGGCAGTGTAGGAAGCGCGGGGAGAGGTTTGTTTACACAGACCTCTCCCCGTTCTTCAGCTCTGTGACCCGATCGCGGGGACACCAGTGGCGATCGGTCCGCTGGTCCCGCAGCCACGGTCACAGAGCTCCCGACCCCACGGCTAGGCAATTAAAGGGGACGTACCTATACGTGCTTTTGCCTAGCCGTGCCATTCTGCCGACGTATATGTGCAGGAGGCCACCGGGAAGCGGTAAAACCTACAATTGCTTTTTTTTTTACCACTACTATTCCTTTATATTGGCTTTTGGAATTTACAAATGCAACAATTTAGAAATCGGATGAAAGGTTTAGCGCTGGGAAACACTTTTTAATAGATAAAAAATGCATTTTATATAAAACTATACAGATCAGACCAAAATGAGGGACGAATGAGGAGTAATGAGGGACAGAGGGACATTCCTCCAAATCAGGGACAGTTGGGACCTATGACAATGCTGCTGTCTGCTGTGCCTCCTATGCTGCTTCATCCAGAGTGGGGGGGGGGGGGGGGGGGGCAGATCCAAGAGGGTAAAAACAGTCTATAAAAAAAAAAAGTCTATAAAAAAAGAAAACAATGCAGTCACCACATCTAATGACTGGTAAAGCTGCAATATATCAATTTTTTGGGGAGGGTTTGGGTTTACTACTGCTTTAAAGCACTATTTTTGATTAGGGTAGAGAAGGGTTAAACACGTCAGTTTAGAAACATAGAAAAGTGATGGCAGAAAAAAAAGACCAAGAGGTCCATTGAGTGCCCATTTTATTCATTCATTTTATATGTGTTTTGCATTTTTTGTTTGTTTGTTTTTTGGTCTTTTTTTTTTGGTAACATTTTATGTTTTTTCCCCATTTGGGAGATTTTTCCTTCACTTCCTGTCCTGCAGACACAACAGGAAGTGACTCCAAAGTGCCCAGGTGTCACTGCAGCGAGTGTCCCCGCTGGAAGTGTTCCTGTTCTGGTGACAACTCACAATGTTTTTATTTTCCTCACTTTGGGTTCAGTCACACAGGCAACCAGAAGTGGTCAAAGCAGGTGACTGAGCCATTGTTATACCACCCTCTCCCTGAACTCCTAGTGCGAGGAATAAAACAGGCAGTGAGAAAGAGACACTATGAGGGGGGGATTTACTAAAACTGCAGAGTGCAAAATCTGGTGCATAGAAACCAATCAGCTTCTAACTTCAGCTTGTTTAATTAAAGTGATACTAAAGTCTCCTTTTTTTTTTAATTAAAAATAATAAACATGTTCTACTTACCGGCTCTGTGTAATGGTTTTGCACAGAGCAGCTCCAATCCTCCTCTTCTTGGCTCCTCCCTCCTATTGAGTACCCCCCACAGCAAGCAGCTTGCTATGGGGGCACTGGAGCTGAACCCCCAGCTCCCTGTGTCCATTCAGACACGGAGCCGCCTCCTGGTCCCGCCCCCCTCTTCTCTCCCCATTTTCTGATTGACTTTGATTGAGAGCAGCGGGAGCCAATGTCACCACACCGCTGTCTCAGCCAATGAGGAGGGAGAGTCCCAGGCAGCCCAGACACTCCTGCAACGTCGCTGGATCTAGATGGACCTCCGGTAAGTATGAGGGGGGCTGAGGGGGGCTGCTACACACAGAAGGCTTTTCATCTTAGTGCATAGAATGTATTAACTACCTCAGTACCGGGCACTTTTACCCCCCTTTCCTTTTTCAGCTTTCAGCGCTGTCACACTTTGAATGACAATTGCGCGGTCATACAACACTGTACACATATGACATTTTCTTTTCACACAAATAGAGCTTTCTTTTGGTGGTATTTAAAGCGGAGGTTCACATAAAAAATGGAACCTCTGCTTTTCAGAACCCCCCCCCCCCCCCCCTCTCCGGTGTCACATTTGGCACCTTTCAGGGGGAGGGGGGTGCAGATAGACAGGTATCTGTACCCACTTCCGGGAATAGATCACCGTGGGAGCTACGCCATCCCCCCCCCCCCCCCCGTGCTGTCTGCTGGGAGACACACGGGTCCCAGAGACAGCAGGGACCATCCGGATTGTGCCGCACGACTCGCGCATGCGTAGTAGGGAACCAGGAAGTGAAGCTGCAAGGCTTCAGTTCCTGATTCCCTTACCAAAGACGGCAGCGGCAGCACCCGAGGACCGAGGGAGAGATCGGCTTCAGGTGAGAACATTGCGGGCGCCCTGGACAGGTAAGTGTCCATATTTTAAGCTGCAGTATTTGTAGCTGCTGACTTTAAAAAAATTCAGCGGACCTCCGCTTTAATCATCATCGGTTAATTTTATTTTTCGCTAAAAAAGACAACTATTTAAAAATAAAAATTAAGAAAATTAAAAAAAAAGGTTTTCTTAGTTTGTGTCAGAATTTTTTTGTGGGGGTGGGGCAGCAAACACCCCCCCCCCCTCTCCCCTCGCTGTCTCTGGTCGGTCTGGCACTTACCCCATCCAGGTGGCGGGTGGTGCTGTGGAGGGCAGCCGTGTGTCTTCTCCCCACCTCCTAGGCGTCCAGTAGGATCGCCTGTCCTTTCAGCCAATTGGGTGATGGGTCTCAAGACCTGCTTCCTGATTGTCCGGGAGGAGGATCAGTGTTACAATAGCGGATTTCTATTCGCTATTGTAACACACCAGGGTGGGCTCAGTTCGCACACTCTCTGCACCCCGAGCCCACCCTATTTTGAAGCCTATTAGAGCCTCTGGCTCTAATCAGGTGCTTCAAACCCCCCCCCCCCTTTGGAATCTATGCGCCCTGAAAGGGGCCAGTCGCATGGATGGGGTGGTGGCGCTGTGCACCCTTAATAGGCCACACTGATAGTTGGCACTTATGGGCAATGATAGGTTGCACTGAAAGGCAGACTTGTTTCACTGACTGGCACTGATAGGCCACACTGATAGGTGGCACTTATGGGCAATGATAGGTGGCACTGAAAGGCAGCACTGATTGGGGACAGATTGACCTCACTGATGGGCACAGACTGGTGTCACTGATGGGCACAGACTGGTGTCACTGATGGGCACTGTTGGGGCTGCATTGTAATCAGTGCACTGATTACCTGTCCTGGTCTCCCCTGTGAGGAGATGCTGCTGATCTCCTCTCCTCTCCTCACACTCTGGACACAGCTGATCACATGGGTAAAGATCTGCGGTTGCGGCTCTTTGCCTAGATCGGGGTCGCACCGTGTCCCAGAGACACGGCACACCCGCAATCGTTGCTCTGGGCACGTGATCGTGGATAAACAGAGACGTCCTGCTTCGCCGTCATTTGTCTATATTGCGGGCCGGAGGCAGTTAAGATAAAAAAAAACTTCTGCCTTTAGAACCACTTTAACTGGTTCCCGACCGGCGCACGACGATGTACATCGGCAGAATGGCACGGACAGGCATAAGGGGGTACAGGTACATCCCTTTAAGAATGCCGCCGTGCCATCGCGTGCGCGCCGGTCGGGACCCCCGTGAGTCCAGTCACGGGTCCCGGTGACTCGATCACCGCGGGGATACCCGCGATCGTCTCACGGGAAGGCTGAACGGGGAGATGCGGAAGTAAACAGCATCTCCCAGTTCTGCTCCTTTAGCAACAAGTGACACCGATCTCTGCTCCCTGTGATTGGAGCAGAGATCAGTGTTCACTAACACACAGCCACTCCACCCACAGTTAGTAACACGCCCCTAGGAACACATAACCCCTACACTGCCACCCCCTGGTTAACCCCTTCACTGCCAGTGTCATTTACACAGGAATCAGTGCATTTAAATAGCACCGATCGCTCTATAAATTACAATAGTCCCAAAAATGTGTGTCCGCCATAATGTCACAGTCACAATAAAAATCGCTGATCGCGGCCATTACTAGTAAAAAGAAAATTATTAATAAAAATGCTATAAAACTATCCCCTATTTTATAAACGCTATAACTTTTGCGCAAACCAATCAATAATTGCTTATTGCGATTTTTTTACCAAAAATATATAGAAGAATACGTATCGGCCTAAACTGAGGAAAAAAATGTTTTTATATATTTTTAGGGATATTTATTATAGCAAAAAGTTAAAAATAATGTGTTTTTTTCAAAATTGTCGCTCTTTTTTTGTTTATAGCGCAAAAAATAAAAACCGCAGGGGGCGATCAAATACCACCAAAAGAAAGCTCTATTTGTGGGAAAAAAAGGACACCAATTTTGTTTGGGAGCCACGTCGCACGACCGCATAATTGTCAGTTAAAGCGACGCAGTGCCGAATCGCAAAAAGTGCTCTGGTCTTTGACCAGCAAAATGGTCCGGTCCGAAAGTGGTTAAGCTTCGGAAAAAAAAAAAAAACTGGAAGCTGATTGGCTACCATGCACCAGATTTAGCATTCTCCAGTTTTAGTAAATCAACACATTGCTTCCTCATTGCCTGTCAAACACCCTCCAAAAAGCGATTTGGCACAGAACACTTTTCAGAGAGACAGCAATAATAGCTACACATGTGAATGAGCCCCATAAATATCCCGAGTGGGGACACCAGTAAAACCCGGCAGGGATTCCTCTCTCTATCCAAAAGAAAAAATAATTATTTTAGACGCTCGTTACCCCTCATTTTTCACAGTTACATTTTCAGGACAAGCTTTCCGGGGTCTACCCCATTCTTTCTGGTGCAGTCACTACTGATATACAAAGGGTTAACACATATACAGTGCCTTGAAAAAGTATTCACACCCCTTAAAATTTCCCACATGTTGTCATGTTACAACCAAAAACATACATTTATTTTATTGGGATTTTATGTTATAGACAAACACAAAGTGGCACATAACTGTGAAGTGGAAGGAAAATGATAAATGGTTTTCAACATTCTTTACAAATAAATATGTGAAAAGTGTGGGGGGGGGGGGCATTTGTATGGCGCCCCCCGGAGTCAATACTTTGTAGAACCGCCTTTCACTGCAATTACAGCTGCAAGTCTTTTTGGGATGTCTCTACCAGCTTTGCACATCTAGAGAGGGACATTTCTGCCCATTCTTCTTCTCTGCAAAATATCTCAAGCTCTGTCAGATTGGATGGAGAGCGTCTGTGAACAGCAATTTTGAAGTCTTGCCACAGATTCTCAATGTGATTTAGGTCTGGACTGTGACTGGGCCATTCTAACACATGAATATGCTTTGATCTAAACCATTCCATTGTAGCTCTGGCTGTATGTTTCGGGTCGTTGTCCTCCTGGAAGGTGACCCTCCGCCCCAGTCTCAAGTCTTTTGCAGACTCTTAACAGGTTTTCTTCTAAGATTGCCCTGTATTTGGCTCCATCCATCTTCCCATCAACTCTGACCAGCTTCCCTGTCCCTGCTGAAGAAAAGCATCCCCACCACATGATGCTGCCACCACCATGTTTCACAGTGGGGATGGTGTGTTCAGGGTGATGTGCAGTGTTAGTTTTCCCCACACATAGTGTTTTGCTTTTAGACCAAAAAGTTAAATTTTGGTCTCATCTGACCAGATCATCTTCTTCCACATGTTTGCTGTGTCCCCCACATGGCTTCTCACAAACTGCAAACAGGACTTCTTATGACTTTCTTTCTCCAATGTCTTTCTTCTTGTCACTCCTCCATAAAGGTCAGATTTGTGGAGAACACGACTAATAGTTGTCCTGTGGACAGATTCTCCCCCCTGAGCTGTAGATCTCTGCAGCTCCTCCAGAGTTCCCATGGGCCTCTTGGCTCTTCTCTGATGAATGCTCTCCTTGCCCGGCCTGGTCAGTTTAGGTGGACGGCCGTGTCTTGGTAGGTTTGCAGTTGTGCCATACTCTTTCCATTTTCGGATGATGGATTGAACAGAGCTCCGTGAGATGTTCAAAGCTTGGGAGATTTTTTTATAACCCAACCCTGCTTTATACTTCTCCACAACTTTATCCCTGACCTTTATGGTGTGTTCCTTGGCCTTCATGATGCTCTTTGTTCCCTAAGGTTCTCCAACAAACCTCTGAGGGCTTCACAGAACAGCTGTATTTATACTGAGATTAAATTACACACAGGTGGACTCTATATTTCTAATTGGGTGACTTCTGATGGTAATCAGTTCCACTAGATTTTAGTTATCAGAGTAAAGGGGGCTGAATACAAATGTCCCACCCCCCCCCCCACACACTTTTCACATATTTATTTGTAAAACAATTTGGAAAAACATTTATCATTTTCCTTCCACTTCACAATTATGTGCCACTTTGTGTTGGTCTATCACATAAAATCCCAATAAAATACATTTATGTTTTTGTCTTGTAACATGAGAAAATGTGGACAATTTCAAGGGTGTGAATACTTTTTCAAGGCACTATATATATATATATATATATATATAAAATGTCAGTTAGAGACGGACATTAGTGACCACATTCTAGAGATATATAGACGTTGGATACAATGTTGCAAAGGGGCCACCAGATCTGATGTTAGAAGAGAGGACATAACATGTTCCAATGTATCGATCTATACAATGTACCGTATTTATCGGCGTATAACACGCACTTTTTTTCCCCCTTAAAATCGGGGGAAAGTCGTGGGTGCGTGTTATACGCCGATACCCCCCAAAAAAATGACAAAAAAAGTGAGCGGCGCCGAAAAATGGCGACCGCCGCCGAAAAAGACCGAACCGCGGCCGAAAAAGGCCAAAGCCGACTGTTTAGCTCCGCTCGTAGTCCCGCCTCCCTGCACTCGTTCCCGAAACAGCAGGGAGGCGGGACTCCGAGCAGAGCCGAACAGTCGGCTCGGTCTTTTTCGTCCGCGCTTCGGCCTTTTTCGGCCGCGGTTCGGTCTTTTTCGGTGGCGTATGCACGGTTTGTCTCGTGGCGGGAAATGTAAACGTGGGCAAGGCAAATGACGCTGGGCAATGCTGCAAATCACACTGGGCAAGCTACAAATGACGCTTAAATGTAAGTTTTTTTTTTTCCTCTAAACTTCTATCCTAAAACTTTTTTTCCTTAAAATTCCCTCCTAAACTTGGGGTGCGTGTTATACGCCGATAAATACGGTATCTATCAGTTTCTTTGGCTGCATTAAAACATTTATATTAACTCCTCGCTGAGTCAAACAACCTGGTTAAAAGTAAAATATAAATAAAATATTATATATATAAAATGAGGTTTTACTCTTTGAAATCAAACAATTTCTCAGATCACAGATTTCTAAAATATGAATAAGATGGAGATCGATCCGTTATCTTTCTTATCAGTTATCTATAATATCTATGTTCAGGTAAGTTCTTTACAATCAGTAATAGATTTGTATAGAATGATTGGTATAATAGTAGTAGGATGGCTGTAAAAGTATGATCTATAGTCATACATACAGATCACGACCTCCCCTGAAGTCCTCGGTCACACCAATGCGATTTGTCACGCAATTTGACAGTTCAAAAATCGCATGACAATTTCACACCCGATTTTCGGGCAAAGGAATCGTTGCAGCAATTTGAAAAAAAGGTTCCTGCACTACTTTTCTGCAGTTTCATTGCGACTTGCATTGACTTCTGTTCACGCACTGAAATGCCATTTCAAAGATGCACTGGTGTAAACCAGGGTTTAGAGCAGTGGCGTCGCTAGGGGGTGTTTTTTGGGGTTATAGCCCCGAATATGGGGCTCATAGCCCCGAGTCTCTCAGAGACGGCCGCGACATCATCTCTCGCCACCCGCCCTGCATCCCTGCTGTTCCGCTCTCACTGTGCAGCCGTGGGCAGCAGAGAGATGACATCATCTATCACTGGCCGTCCTCTCCCTGGTGACCCTAGTGTAAGGAGAGGCTCCCTGGGGACTCTAAGGTAAGGGGGCGGGGCTCTCTGGGGACCCTGATGTAAGTGGGGAGGCTCTCTGGGGGGACCCTGATATAAGTGGGTGGATCTATGGGAACTTTGATGCAAGGGGGAGGCTCTCTAGGGTTTCTGATGTAAGGGGGGGCTCTCTGGGGACCTCTGGGGACCCTGATGTAAGGGGATCTCTGGGGACCCTGATTTAAGTTGGGGACTCTCTCTGGGGACCCTGATGTAAGGGGGCTCTCTGGGGACCCTGATATAAGTGGGGGGGCTCTATGGGGACTTTGATGCAAGGGGGAGGCTCTCTGGGGACCCTGATGTAGGTGAGGGAGGCTCTCTGCCGACCCTGATGTAAGAGGGGTCTCTCAGGGGACCCTGATGTAAAGAAGGGGCTCTCTGGGGACCCTGATCCAAGGGTGGGCTCTCTGGGGACTCTGAGGTAAAGAGGGGCTCTCTGGGGACCCTGATGTAAGTGGGGGGGGGGCTCTCTAGGGACCCTGATGTAAGTGGGGGGGCTCTCTGGGGACCCTGATGTAAGTGGGGGGGGGGCTCTCTGGGGACCCTGATGCAAGGGGGGCTCTCTGGGGACCCTGATGTAAGGGGAAGGCTCTCTGGGGACCCTGATGTAAGGGAAAGGCTCTCTGGTGACCATGATATAAGGGGGGGCTCTTTGGGGACCCTGATGTAATGATAATATATAATGTAATATATAAATAAATATATATATATATATACAAATGAGTATATTATATACTTGTGTATGCCCACCCAAGCGTATGACTTTGTTTACTTCGCTGCTATGGGCTCTAGCCCCAGATCTTTTGTAGACCTAGCACCACACCTGATTTAGAGTGTAAGCTCCATGAGCAAAGGCCTCCTAGTCCTTCTGTATTGAACTGTGTTGTAATTGTAATCGTAAAGTGTGTGTGCGGTCACTCTCTGTCTCTTTCTCTGTCTCTCTCACTCTTTTTTTTCTCTCATGTGAATAGGCCCTAAAACTTCTGTCATTTTTTATCAAGGCTGTGTTCACACTGGAATCGGATTGCATGGCTGTTCAGACCCAATGCGATCTGATTCCATAGTTCACACTGCGTTCTGCGAGCCAATTTGGGGGAGTGTCGTTAACTTTCTATTACCATCCGCAGCATTTCGCAGAGAGCCCGCAATTCAGATGTGATTCCTGAACTGGATTTGTGTTGGTTCCCACCGGTGTGAACCGACTGGGTGAATAGGCCCTAAAACTTCTGTCTTATTTTTTTATTGAATTCAGAGCGACAGTTTTAAGTTTGAGCAAACAGTTAAAATTACATAAAACAAACATCACTGTTATCTGAAATGTAAACAATAAAAATAAAAGTATCAGTTAGAAATAAATTAATAAATAGAAATAACTTTGCTCGCTTTGGAAACCGCAGCTTGACATTGCATGCTATTATTGAGCTTATGATCTACCAAACCCCCAGATCCTTCTCCACTACGGATCCCCCCAGATCCTTTTCCACCATGGATCCCCCTAGATCCTTCTCCACTACGGATCCCCCCAGATCCTTTTCCACCATGGATCCCCCAGATCCTTCTCCACTACGGATACCCCCAGATCCTTTTCCACCATGGATCCCCCCAGATCCTTCTCCACCATGGATCCCCCCAGATCCTTCTCCACCATGGATTCCCCAGATCCTTCTCCACCATGGATCCCCCCAGATCCTTCTCCACCATGGATCCCCCCAGATCCTTCTCCACCATGGAATCCCCCAGATCCTTCTCCACCATGGATTCCCCAAATCCTTCTCCACCATGGATCCCCCCAGATCCTTCTCCACTATGGATCCCCCCCAAATCCTTCTCCACTATGGATCCCCCCCAGATCCTTCTCCACTATGGATCCCCCCAGATCCTTCTCCACCATGGATTCCCCAGATCCTTCTCCACCATGGATCCCCCCAGATCCTTCTCCACCATGGATTCCCCAAATCCTTCTCCACCATGGATCCCCCCAGATCCTTCTCCACTATGGATCCCCCCAGATCCTTCTCCACTATGGATCCCCCCAGATCCTTCTCCACTATGGATCCCCCCAGATCCTTCTCCACCATGGATCCCCCCAGATCCTTCTCCACTATGGATCCCCCAGATCCTTCTCCACTATGGATCCCCCCAGATCCTTCTCCACCATGGATCCCCCAGATCCTTCTCCACTATGGATCCCCCCAGATCCTTCTCCACCATGGATCCCCCCAGATCCTTCTCCACTACGGATCCCCCCAGATCCTTCTCCACTATGGATACCCCCAGATCCTTCTCCACTACGGATCCCCCCAGATCCTTCTCCACCATGGATCCCCCCAGATCCTTCTCCACTATGGATCCCCCCAGATCCTTCTCCACCATGGATCCTCCCAGATCCTTCTTCACCATGGATCCTCCCAGATCCTTCTCCACTATGGATCCCCCCAGATCCTTCTCCACCAGGGATCCCCCCAGATCCTTCTCCACCATGGATCCCCCCAGATCCTTCTCCACTATGGATCCCCCCAGATCGTTCTCCACCATGGATCCCCCCAGATCGTTCTCCACCATGGATCCCCCCAGATCCTTCTCCACTATGGATCCCCCCATTTGTACTCCCCCTAGTATGTATGATGCATATTCTTAGCCCCCAAGTGCATAACTTTACATTTATCAACATTAAACCTCATTTGCCACATAGTCACCCAATTATACAGAGCATTGAGGTCGGCTTGTAAATTGGAGACCTCCTGGTTGGATTTTCGGATTTTCGGCCAACGGCCTGTCATCACACAATTCCCATCAGAAAATCCGATCGTGTGTCCGAGGCTTAACCCCATACACACTATTAGATTTTCTGTAGATTTTTGTCTTCAGATTTACCAAAACCATATAATATGAGGTCAAACCTTAATGCCCCCGTACACACGGTCGGACATTCCGACCACAAAATCCGTCAGATTTTTTTCCCGACGGATTTTGGCCGAAACTTGCCTTGCATGCACACGGTCGCACAAAGTTGTCGGAAAATCCGATCGTTCAGAACGCGGTGACGTAAAACACGTACGACGGGACTACGAAGAGGCCAGTAGCCAATAGCTTTCGTCCCCAAATTTATTCTTAGCATTACATGACACTTTCGGAATTCTATACACACGATCGGAAAAAGTCTGATCGGATTTTGTTGTCGGAAAATTTTTCGGTCCTGCTCTCAAACTTTTTCCGTCCGAAATTCTGACGGAAAAAGTCCACTAGAGCCCACACACGATCGGATTTTCCGACAACATACTCCGATCAGACTTTTTCCGTCGCAATTTCCGACCGTGCGTACGGGGGCATAAGAGTTTCAGTTTGTATGCAATCAGGCAGGCCCTTGCACTACATGGTTTTGGTAAATCTGAAGACAAAAATCTGCAGAAAATCGAATAGTGTGTATGGGGTCTTATGCCGCGTACACACGGTCGGAATTTCCGATGGAAACAGTCCGATGGGAGCTTTTCAACGGATTTTCCGACCGTGTGTATGCCCATCGGTCGTTTTCTGTCGGAATTTCCGACGGACTTTGGATTGAGAACCTGTTCTCAATTTTTCCGACGGAAAACCTTTCTATCGGATTTTCCGATCGTGTGTATGCAATTCCGACATGCAAAATTCCGACGCATGCTCGGAAACAATTCAACGCATTCTCAGAAGCATTAAACTTCCCTTCTATAGTGCTGTCGATCGTGTTTTATGCCGCTGTGTTACTGACCGTCGGAATTTGGTGCGACCGTGTGTAGGCAACACAGCTTGAGCGAAATTCCGTTGGAATTCCGACGGGAAAACCATCAGAGCTTTTTCCGACGAGAATTCCGACCGTGTGTACGCCGGCATTACGGTCAAGGCCAATCAGCTGGCGGGGGAACTACGTTCTAAGTTCTGGCATTACCAGCTGCTGGATGTCCGGTAATGCCACGCCCACCTGACTACTGATCGATAATTAACCCTTTCAGGTAACAACTTAATAAAAGTTCTATAAAATAACATTACCTTTGATTTTTTTTCTGTTTTTCAGACCTCCTCCTGTCTTCAGAGATTGTTGGGCGCAGTAGAAGGAAGCCCCCCGCCGCTCATGGGGACAGCTCTCCGTCCTTCAGAATAATTTTCTTGGAAAGTTTTGTAGATCCCGGATTGTTTTTTTTTTTTTTTCTCTTAAATCCAGTTTTTGGGGGAACAAAAGGGACAGATTTATAATTTTTTTTTTTTTTTAGAAGGGTTCAGGCTGATCCCCCCCCTCCCAGAATATCAGCTTGTCCTCCTCTGCAGCAGCGAGAAAAGAAAAGTCATCTGAAGGGTACCCTGGGAGCCCCTGCGATGGGTGGGAGGGTGTCTGGTGTCTGCCGGCTTCCAGCTCCAAAATAGACCCTGGTGTCACTTACTGTGGAGCCTGCACTTCATGTGATAGAGGGATGGGGGGGGGGGGGAGGGGAGGAGGGGGGGTCAGGCTGTTCCTTTATTTATTTACTAGGAGGAACAATCACAGGAGGGGGGGGGGGGGGGGCGACATAAGGAAGGACAGGTGGAACGTACAGTGCGAAACGCTCCGCATTCCAAATCTTCTCGCAGGGGGCGCCAACGCGGCTTTTGTTAAAATAAACTTATCTAAAGCCCAAAACCAAAAATTTCATCTATTGCAGCTTACCAGTCCCAGCGTTTCATCGACGTGCGTCATTGCGCTTTCGTTTTTTTTTTATTTTTTGCACTTTTTGCGCACGACACCCATTCAGTTCAATAGGCTGACCGACATGCGACAAATGTGCGAAAAGTAGCTCATGTAACTTTTCGGGCGCTGAGCGCTGAGTGCATTTTAACCGCTTCAGCCCCGGAAGATTTTACCCCCCATTCCTGACCAGAGCACTTTTTGCGATTCGGCACTGCGTCGCTTTCACTGACAATTGCGACGTTACACCCAAACAAAATTGGCGTCCTTTTTTTCCGCCCACAAATAGAGCTTTCTTTTGGGTGGTATTTGATCACCTCTGCGATTTTTATTTTTTGCGCTATAAAAAAAAAAATGAGCGACAATTTTGAAAAAAAAAAAAGCTATTTTTTTTTTTTTACTTTTTGCTATAATAAATATCCCCAAAAAATATATAAAAAAATAATTTTTTCCCTCAGTTTAGGCCGATTTTTAGGCATTTTTTTTTTATTTTTGGTAAATAAAAATAAAAAAATCGCAATAAGCGTATATAATCAATATACGCTCATTGTGATTTTTTATTTTATTTATGTGCGCAAAAGTTATAGCGTCTACAAAATAGGGGATAGATTTATGGCATTTTATTATTATAATTTTTTTTATTAGTACAGGGGGTCCCCGAGTTACGAACTCGTTAGGGACTGCCCGCCTGTTCTTAACTCGGAAATGTCAAAAGTGTCTGATGTGTCCGCCATAATGTCGCAGTCCCGATTAAAAATGGCAGATCATGCCATTACAGGGGGTACTTACGAACCGGGCGCTGCGGGGACCCTCCGCCATTTTCCGCCGTCCATCGGCCGTTCTGCGCATGCACGGCCAGACGCAGCCTTGGAAAATGACGGCAAACATCGGAAATGTCCGTAATTTGCCGCGCATGCGCAGAACGGCATTCGTTGGAACATCGGAAATGTCCGTAATTTTCGGTCTGCGCAAGGGGGGCCCCAGGGGGTGGTTCCTCAGGGTGTTGATCTGACTGTTCTGCTCCCTCCCCTCCAGGTCCAATGAGTAGGGATGGCCTCGGCTCCAACTGTCCTGAACCTGGCACGGATAAGTCGGAAAAGCCTTGGATGTTTTTTCCGACAGAATTCCGTTCAACCTTGTGTTGCCTACACACGGTCACACCAAATTCCAACAGTCAAGAACGTAGTGACGTACAACAGTATGACGAGCCGAGAAAATGAAGTTCGATGCTTCCGAGCATGCGTCGAATTGTTTCCGAGCATGCGTAGGAATTTTGCGCGTCGGAATTGCTACAGACGATCGGGATTTCCGAACTTTTTCCGACCGAAAAATTGAGAACCTGCTCTCAATCTTTTGCTGGCGGGAATTCGGCTAGCAAAAGTCCGATGGAGCATACACACGGTCGCATTTTCCGACCAAAAGCTCTCATCAGTCTTTTGCTGGCTGAATTTCCGATCGTGTGTACGCGGCATAAGGGGTATAACAAGAATGCTTTACTGCAGATACAGCCTGATTTTACTGTTGTGGGTTTAGTAACAACTTAATCATTCACCTGGGGTGGCATCTTTATTGTTAAAATAGTGCTCCATATTTCAATATGCCCCCATCCACAGACCACGTTACCCGTCCACAGACCACGTTACCCGTCCACAGACCGCGTTACCCGTCCACAGACCACGTTACCCTCCACAGACCACGTTACCTGTCCACAGACCACGTTACCCGTCCACAGACCACGTTACCCGTCCACAGACCACGTTACCCGTCCACAGACCACGTTACCCGTCCACAGACCACGTTACCCGTCCACAGACCACGTTACCCACCACCACACATTTGTGGGGAAGAGACCCTTGTTCTCTCAACATTGAAATACGCTACTTTGTCAATGCAGGTGTTTTTTTAAGCTGGAAGTGGGTTACAGGTGGGATGAGGATGACAGGGGGTGGGGTGTTAGGAAGGTTGCAGTGGGGTGCCGGGTGTGATGAACATCAGGATGACAGGGGGTGGGGTGTTAGGAAGGTTGCAGTGGGATGCCAGGTGGGATGAGGATGACAGGGGGTGGGGTGTTAGCAAGGTATCAGTGGGGTGTCGGGTGTGATGAAGATGAGGATAACAGGGGGTGGGGTGTTAGGAAGGTGGCAGTGGGGTGCCAGGTGGGATGAGGATGAGAGGGGGTGGGGTGTTAGGAAGGTTGCAGTGGGGTGCCAGGTGGGATGAGGATGAGGATGACAGGGGGTGGGGTGTTAGGAAGGTGGCAGTGGGGTGCCAGGTGGGATGAGGATGAGAGGGGGGGGGGTGTTAGGAAGGTGGCAGTGGGGTGCCAGGTGGGATGAGGATGAGGATGAGAGGGGGTGGGGTGTTAGGAAGGTGGCAGTGGGGTGCCAGGTGGGATGAGGAGGAGGATGACAGGGGGTGGGGTGTTAGGAAGGTGGCAGTGGGGTGCCAGGTGGGATGAGGATGAGGATGAGAGGGGGTGGGGTGTTAGGAAGGTTGCAGTGGGGTGCCAGGTGGGATGAGGATGAGGATGAGAGGGGGTGGGGTGTTAGGAAGGTTGCAGTGGGGTGCCAGGTGGGATGAGGAGGAGGATGAGAGGGGGTGGGGTGTTAGGAAAGTGGCAGTGGGGTGCCAGGTGGGATGGAGTGGGATGAGAGGGGGTGGGGGGTGTTAGGAAGGTGGCAGTGGGGTGCCAGGTGGGATGAGGATGAGGATGACAGGGGGTGGGGTGGGGGGTGGGGTGTTAGGAAGGTGGCAGTGGGGTGCCAGGTGGGATGAGAATGAGGATGAGAGGGGGTGGGGTGTTAGGAAGGTTGCAGTGGGGTGCCAGGTGGGATGAGGATGAGGATGAGAGGGGGTGGGGTGTTAGGAAGGTGGCAGTGGGGTGCCAGGTGGGATGAGGATGAGAGGGGGTGGGGTGTTAGGAAGGTGGCAGTGGGGTGCCAGGTGGGATGAGGATGAGAGGGGGTGGGGTGTTAGGAAGGTGGCAGTGGGGTGCCAGGTGGGATGAGGAGGAGGATGACAGGGGGTGGGGTGTTAGGAAGGTGGCAGTGGGGTGCCAGGTGGGATGAGGATGAGGATGAGAGGGGGTGGGGTGTTAGGAAGGTTGCAGTGGGGTGCCAGGTGGGATGAGGATGAGGATGAGAGGGGGTGGGGTGTTAGGAAGGTGGCAGTGGGGTGCCAGGTGGGATGAGGATGACAGGGGGTGGGGTGTTAGGAAGGTTGCAGTGGGGTGCCAGGTGGGATGAGGATGAGAGGGGGTGGGGTGTTAGGAAGGTGGCGGTGGGGTGCCAGGTGGGATGAGGATGAGAGGGGGTGGGGTGTTAGGAAGGTGGCGGTGGGGTGCCAGGTGGGATGAGGATGAGGATGAGAGGGGGTGGGGTGTTAGGAAGGTGGCAGTGGGGTGCCAGGTGGGATGAGGAGGAGGATGAGAGGGGGTGGGGTGTTAGGAAGGTGGCAGTGGGGTGCCAGGTGGGATGAGGATGAGGATGAGAGGGGGTGGGGTGTTAGGAAGATGGCAGTGGGGTGCCAGGTGGGATGAGGAGGAGGATGAGAGGGGGTGGGGTGTTAGGAAGGTGGCAGTGGGGTGCCAGGTGGGATGAGGATGAGAGGGGGTGGGGTGTTAGGAAGGTGGCAGTGGGGTGCCAGGTGGGATGAGGATGAGGATGAGAGGGGGTGGGGTGTTAGGAAGGTGGCAGTGGGGTGCCAGGTGGGATGAGGATGACAGGGGGTGGGGTGTTAGGAAGGTTGCAGTGGGGTGCCAGGTGGGATGAGGATGAGGATGAGAGGGGGTGGGGTGTTAGGAAGGTGGCAGTGGGGTGCCAGGTGGGATGAGGATGAGAGGGGGTGGGGTGTTAGGAAGGTGGCGGTGGGGTGCCAGGTGGGATGAGGATGAGAGGGGGAGGGGTGTTAGGAAGGTGGCAGTGGGGTGCCAGGTGGGATGAGGATGAGGATGAGAGGGGGTGGGGTGTTAGGAAGGTGGCAGTGGGGTGCCAGGTGGGATGAGGATGAGAGGGGGTGGGGTGTTAGGAAGGTGGCAGTGGGGTGCCAGGTGGGATGAGGATGAGGATGACAGGGGGTGCGGTGTTAGGAAGGTGGCAGTGGGGTGCCAGGTGGGATGAGAATGAGGATGAGAGGGGGTGGGGTGTTAGGAAGGTGGCAGTGGGGTGCCAGGTGGGATGAGGATGACAGGGGGTAGTGTGTTAGGAAGGTTGCAGTGGGGTGCCAGGTGGGATGAGGATGAGGATGAGAGGGGGTGGGGTGTTAGGAAGGTGGCAGTGGGGTGCCAGGTGGGATGAGGATGAGAGGGGGTGGGGTGTTAGGAAGGTGGCAGTGGGGTGCCAGGTGGGATGAGGATGAGAGGGGGTGGGGTGTTAGGAAGGTGGCAGTGGGGTGCCAGGTGGGATGAGGAGGAGGATGACAGGGGGTGGGGTGTTAGGAAGGTGGCAGTGGGGTGCCAGTTGGGATGAGGATGAGGATGAGGATGAGAGGGGGTGGGGTGTTAGGAAGGTTGCAGTGGGGTGCCAGGTGGGATGAGGATGAGGATGAGAGGGGGTGGGGTGTTAGGAAGGTGGCAGTGGGGTGCCAGGTGGGATGAGGATGACAGGGGGTGGGGTGTTAGGAAGGTGGCGGTGGGGTGCCAGGTGGGATGAGGATGAGAGGGGGTGGGGTGTTAGGAAGGTGGCGGTGGGGTGCCAGGTGGGATGAGGATGAGGATGAGAGGGGGTGGGGTGTTAGGAAGGTGGCAGTGGGGTGCCAGGTGGGATGAGGAGGAGGATGAGAGGGGGTGGGGTGTTAGGAAGGTGGCAGTGGGGTGCCAGGTGGGATGAGGATGAGGATGAGAGGGGGTGGGGTGTTAGGAAGATGGCAGTGGGGTGCCAGGTGGGATGAGGAGGAGGATGAGAGGGGGTGGGGTGTTAGGAAGGTGGCAGTGGGGTGCCAGGTGGGATGAGGATGAGAGGGGGTGGGGTGTTAGGAAGGTGGCAGTGGGGTGCCAGGTGGGATGAGGATGAGGATGAGAGGGGGTGGGGTGTTAGGAAGGTGGCAGTGGGGTGCCAGGTGGGATGAGGATGACAGGGGGTGGGGTGTTAGGAAGGTTGCAGTGGGGTGCCAGGTGGGATGAGGATGAGGATGAGAGGGGGTGGGGTGTTAGGAAGGTGGCAGTGGGGTGCCAGGTGGGATGAGGATGAGAGGGGGTGGGGTGTTAGGAAGGTGGCGGTGGGGTGCCAGGTGGGATGAGGATGAGAGGGGGTGGGGTGTTAGGAAGGTGGCAGTGGGGTGCCAGGTGGGATGAGGATGAGGATGAGAGGGGGTGGGGTGTTAGGAAGGTGGCAGTGGGGTGCCAGGTGGGATGAGGATGAGAGGGGGTGGGGTGTTAGGAAGGTGGCAGTGGGGTGCCAGGTGGGATGAGGATGAGGATGAGAGGGGGTGGGGTGTTAGGAAGGTGGCAGTGGGGTGCCAGGTGGGATGAGGAGGAGGATGAGAGGGGGTGGGGTGTTAGGAAGGTGGCAGTGGGGTGCCAGGTGGGATGAGGATGAGGATGAGAGGGGGTGGGGTGTTAGGAAGGTGGCAGTGGGGTGCCAGGTGGGATGAGGATGAGGATGAGAGGGGGTGGGGTGTTAGGAAGGTGGCAGTGGGGTGCCAGGTGGGATGAGGAGGAGGATGAGAGGGGGTGGGGTGTTAGGAAGGTGGCAGTGGGGTGCCAGGTGGGATGAGGATGACAGGGGTGGGGTGTTAGGAAGGTGGCAGTGGGGTGCCAGGTGGGATGAGGATGACAGGGGGTGGGGTGTTGGGAAGGTGGCAGTGGGGTGCCAGGTGGGATGAGGATGAGGATGAGAGGGGGTGGGGTGTTAGGAAGGTGGCAGTGGGGTGCCAGGTGAGATGAGGATGAGAGGGGGTGGGGCGTTGTCTCATTTATAGGAATCACTCCCTATTGGAATCCTCATGCTGTTATGGGAGGCGGAGCCTCCACCAATCAAGACGTGACATCCCATGGAGGAGGAGGGAGGGACTCTGTACAAGGGTTTTGCACAGAATGGCCCAGATCCTCCTTTTCTGGGGACCCCCCCCCCCCCCCCCCCGCTGTGCTCCTGGCTCCTCCTCCACATTGAGAGCCACTTTCCATGGGGGCACCGTGCGGGCGCGCTCCCGAGTCCTTCTGCTGGGTCCATTGACACAAACAGCAGGACTCGGCCCCGCCCCAGGCTCCCGTGTCACTGGATTTGATTGACAGCAGCTATCGATCTATCCAATGAGGACCCGAGACAGCGGCTGGAGCTGCTGGGCTCGTTCTTGTTGCTGGAACGATCGGGTTCAGGTAAGTAAAAGGGGGGCTCTGGGGGGGGGGGGGCTACTGCCCTTCCTTTTTCATTATCTACTTTATTTTAGACCCAATGATGTGATCACCAGGTCTCTGTTCTTCTCTATACAATACAGGCAGATGATGGCTGGTGAGAAGGGTCAGCAGAGTGCTGTACATCGCTTCCTGAATACATTGCAGTACTCCTCTCAGTGGGGGGAGTTATGCAAATATCACGACACCTTGACGGGGGGGGTGTCAGTCTGGAGGAGTGGGCATTCCTAGACAGGCTGTATTTGCATTAAGACCGCCCACATGTGATGCCGAGCCACCATGCTTGAAAGAACTGGAATCAGGGTTGTCTTTAACACGGGGCAAAAGGGGCGGCTGCCCCGGGCCCAGTCATTGTTGTGGGGCCCAAGGCAGCTTCCCCTTGTGCCCGCCAATATTAAATAAGTGGATTCGGGAGGGCCCAAGAAAATATATACCCGGGGTTCAATCAATATTAAAGACGGCCCTGACTGGAATCCAATACATGAAAGGGGCTGGTCAGTGACAGTCAGGCTGGGGAGGAAAGGGCTAGATAATGCTGACTGCCCCCCCCCCCCTGGCCAGGAAATGAGGCGGGGCTCTCTCTGATTTGCTGCAGCTTTGAATGCACATGGTGAGAAGCTCACAGTGTGCGGTGAGATCAGAGGAAGCCAGTTCAGTCCAGGAGAGGAGCCGCTACAACTGGAGAAGAGCGGAATGGAGGGGGATTAGAGCCCCTGTCGGGTTGTTATCACTGACTGTGTCCCCATTAGGTAGATTTGCCCTCTCTGATTTTCCTGGTGACTTTTATCACCAAAAGTGAAAGAAAAAGCCACATTGTCACCAGAACAGGAATAGAGGGGAAATAGGGACACTAGTTCTGTTCAGGTGACAACCAGGGTTTTTTTCCCTCACTTCCTGTTTTGGCTGTGAGACAGGAAGTGAATAGAAATCTCCCCAATGCGACACAGATGGCAACCAAAAAATGGAGCGGATTATAGCCCGTAGCCAAAAGACAGCTACATCGCAGTCGTCCAATTCTGGGAGAGTGTCCATGGGAGTCCTTCAGGCGAAGCTGATCACAGATCGCGGTAAAGAGCCAATCACAGCGGCCCTTTACTAAGTGATCGGCTGTGTCCAATCACAGCTGTTCACAATGTAAATAAACTTGCCGGCTATCAGCATTCCTTTCCTCATGCTGTCACAGTGTGTGGAGAGGAGAGCCGGTAACCCGCAAGTGTGACAGGGGACATCTACACTGATCATTAGTGCAGCCCCATCAACGGCAATCAGTGCCGCCTCATCAGTGCCCATCAGTGCTGCCTCATCAATGGCAATCAGTGCTGCCTCATCAGTGCTGCCTCATCAATGGCAATCAGTGCTGCCTCATCAGTGCTTCCTTATCTGTGGCCTCAGTGCCACCTATCAGTGCCCATCAGTGTAGCCTCATCAGTGCCTACCAGTGACACCTCATCAGTGCCCATCAGTGCTGCCTCTCAGTGCCACCTACCAGTGCCCATCAGTGCCACCTCATCAGTGCCCATCAGTGCCACCTATCAGTGTCCATCAGTGCTACCTCATCAGTGTCCATCAGTGCCTCTTCATCAGAGCCCATCAGTGCAGCCTCATCAGTGCTTCCTTATCTGTGACACCTCATCAGTGACGCCTATCACTGACCATCAGTGCCACCTATAAGTGCTTATCAGTGCATCCTCGTCAGTGCCCATCAGTGTAGCCTCATCATTACCCATCAGTGCCACCTCTCAGTGCCCATCAGTGTAGCCTTTTCGTAAATAACCCCCATTGTGTTTTTTTCTAAATTGTCGCCGTTCTTTTGTTTATAGCGCAAAAAATAAAAACCGCAGAGGTGATCGAATACCACCAAAAGAAAGCTCTATTTGTGGGAAAAAAGGGACGCTAATTTCGTTGGGGTACAACGTCGCACGACCGCGCAATTGTCAGTCGAAGCGACGCAGTGCCGAATTGTAAAACGTGCTCTGGTCAGGAGGGGGGTAAAATCTTCCGGGGCTGAAGCGGTTAATAAATGAAGAGAAGGTGCCGTATCCCTTTAAATACATAAGCACACGGGGTACGCGCCCTGTCCGCTCTGGGCGGTAATATACGGCCGCCCTGGTTAATGACGCTATTAACGCTCTGTTGTTAGACAAACAGGACATTCTAGCGGCCGCATTTCACAGCCGAGCCGGATTGACAGCGACAAAAGGTCCCCTCTGAATGTGACCCCCTCGCCGTGTCACTGCAATGCCGGGTGACGGAGTTCAGGGGACCGGTGACAACAAAGCCAGATAATTACCGCATGGGAAGTCATTAGCAGGAGAAATACACGGAGAGGTCCAACACTTTGCCACAAAATCCACCCCCAACAACTTCCAGTGACACCATCCAGAGGATAATGATTCTTTACAGCTGGAAGAAAAGTTGTCTCTTGAAACAGAAAATAAGGATGTTGTAGAGCAAATTCTCCTTACTGCAAAGGGGAAACTGTGAACATAACCAGTGCGGGGGACATCCAGTACCCAGGGTGATCATTGAGAACTGCGCCCCCTGCTGGGTGAAGAAGGAGGGAGGGGAGAGGGCCAGTCACTGGAAGGAAAAAATGTCCCTGTGTCAGAGGTGTCATTGGGAGGAGGAAAATGTCCTGGACCCTGAGTCAGGGGTCCTGATAAGAGAAATATAGCTCTGTGTCAGTGGGGAAAAATTGCCCTGTGTCAGTGGTGTCACTGTGAGAAGGGTTTAGGAGTGCATATCATGCATGCGGTGCCTGGGCATTGCACAGGACGCAGGGCTTAGCAGTGCACATATTGCAGGGCTCAGGAGTGCAATACAGTATAATACAGGGCACAGGGATCAAGAGTTGGTAACACACCCCTATAGGGCTCTACCCTCCAGTACAGAGCTCTTCCCTCACCCCCTCCCCCTTCCAGTACATAGCTCTTCCCTCAACCCCCCAGTACAAACCTCTTCCCTCAACCCCCACCTAGTACAGAGCTCCTCCTTAAACCCCCCCCTCCAGTACAAACCTCTTCCCTCAACCCCCCCCCCCCCCATCCAGTACAAACCTCTTCCCTCAACCCCCACCTAGTACAGAGCTCCTCCTTCATCTCCCCCCCCCTCCAGTACAAACCTTTTCCCTCAACCCCCCCCCCATCCAGTACAAACCTCTTCCCTCAACCCCCACCTAGTACAGAGCTCCTCCTTCAACTCCCCCCCTCCAGTACAAACCTTTTCCCTCAACCCCCCCCCCCCCCCTCTAGTGCACAGCTCTTCCATCAACCCCCCCGTCAGTACAAACCTCTTCCCTCAACCCCCACCTAGTACAGAGCTCCACCTTCAACCCCCCCCCCTCCAGTACAAACCTCTTCCCTCAACCCCACACCCCCAGTACAAACCTTTTTCCTCAATTTCCTCAACCCGCACCTAGTACAGAGCTCCCCCTTCAACTCCCCCCCAGTACAAACCTCTTCCCTCACCCCCTTCCAGTACATCGTTTTTCCCTCAACCCCCCCCCCCCCTTCAGTACAAACCTCTTCCCTCAACCCCCACCTAGTACAGAGCTCCTCCTTCAACCCCCCCTCCAGTACATAGCTCTTCCCTCAACCCCCCCCCCAGTATAAACCTCTTCCCTCAACCCCCACCTAGTACAGAGCTCCTCCTTCAACTCCCCCCCCTTCCAGTATAAACCTCTTCCCTCAACCCCCCTCTAGTACAGAGCTCTTCCCTCAAACCCCCATCCACTACAAACCTCTTCCCCCAACCCCCACCTAGTACAGAGCTCCTCCTTCAACTCCCCCCTCCAGTACAAACCTCTGCCCTCAACCCCCCTCCAGTACAGAGCTCTTCCCATACCCCCCCCCCCCCCCCCCCCAGTGCAGATACCTTACCTCTATTAGCCCCACCAACTACAGAGCTTTTCCCTTAACCCCCCTCCCAGCTCAGAGCTCTTCCTCAACTACCCCCCCTTCCCCAGTACAGAGCTCCTCCCTCAGAACCCCCGCCAGTACAGAGCTCCTCCCTCAGAACCCCCGCCAGTACAGAGCTCCTCCCTCAGAACCCCCCTCCCTCCCCAGTAAAGAGCTCCTTCCTCAGAACCTCCCTCCTTCACCAGTAAAGAGCTCCTTCCTCAGAACCCCCCTTCCCCAGTACAGAGCTCCTCCCTCAGAACCCCCCTCCCTCCCCAGTAAAGAGCTCCTTCCTCAGAACCCCCCTTCCCCAGTACAGAGCTCCTCCCTCAGAACCTCCCTCCTTCACCAGTTCAGAGCTCCTCCCTCAGAACCCCCCCCCTCCCTAGTACCAAGCTCCTCCCTCAGAACCCCCCCTCCCCAGTACAGAGCTCTTCCCTCAACCCCCCTTCCCAACTACAAGTCTCTTCCTCCATTCTCCCAGTACAGAGCCTTCCCTCCCCTCCACTACAAAGTTCTTATTCCATCCCCCCTTTACCCAATACAGAGTTCTCAACCCCCACTCCCCTCACATCCTCAGTACAGAGCTCTTCCACCACCCCCTCACCCCCTAGCTACTCACCCAGTCTTCAGTGGAGGGGGAGCTGCTGTCACAAGGTTGTCACCTTGCAGGACAGAGAGCGCTCTGTGTGAGCCCAGGAGAGGTTGTCACTTGTAAACACAGAAGCCAACAGAGGAAACCGGTTTCTGTGTTTACAGCAAGTGACAGCGACGAGCACAGGGCCAATGTTGGAGGCGGCAGGACTAAGTACCACCAAATTCCAGCCAAAAGAAAGCCCCCCCCAATCCTTTCCTTGCTCTTCTTAATCGGAAATGTCACATGGGGTACACGCCACGGTCACTGTCACCAGCATCCTCTGCAACCCTAAAAACCCTGTTTGTGGGGGGGGGGGGCATCAGAGTGTACATTTTTGTTTATTAAAAAATCATACAAACATACAGCTTATTAAAGCGGAAGTAAACCCATCGATTTAACAGTCTAAAAAAAAAGGCAATGCGTGAATGCTAACTGCACATTGGCTGTGCTCTCAACCAAGCAGTCAAACCATCCAATGGCTGGTGTTATAACGGATCACATGTGCAGCACTGTGGCAGTTGAAGATTAAACAGAGGCAAAGATGGCAGCTTCCTTGGCTGAAAATGATAGGGGGGTTTACTTCCACTTTAATAAAAACATATTATTTACACAAAAATAAACAACTAAACAAAAACAAGCAAGTAAAGAAAAACGTTTCCTGACCAGATAACATAGAAAGAAACATATTTTAACGACAACAAAAAAGAGACTACAAACCCGGAACCTCAACTTAAATACAATCCAGGCTCAGAAACTTAATGAGATTTAATCGCTATCAGGATGCGATTCCAAAACCCCCCTATTAACCCCTCCCCCCCACAACATTCACCCCGACTTCCACATCATTCCCCTTGCATTCTGCACCAGCCGCTCTCATTCCCTTCCCTCCCCCATCATCCAATCCATCCCTCACTCCACCCCTCGGTGTCCGCTGACCTCCAGCTGCACTTCTGCCACGCCGAGGAGAAGGGGTTGGCACCACCATACATGCTGGTCCAGCACCCTCCACTGCCTTCACTACACTAGGAGAAACAATAGGTACAGACACAGGCTTGGCAATCACACTTTCTGACACTGACTGGGGAACCACAGACTGGGGGGACACTGACACCACAGCTGGCCTCACAGACACAGATTCTGATGGGACAGAGACACCAGGATCCCCTGGTACACCATCCGCCAACCCAGACTCTTCTCTATCCAGAAGGGAAGAATTCCTCCACCAACTCTGGCTTATTGTGCAAAGTCTCAGGGCACGGCTATAAGGGTGACCAACCTTATCACATAGGTCACATTTAATGATGTTACAGTTCCTTGCCAGATGACCCAGTTCCTGACACAAAGAGCACTTGTGTTCTGGACATTTAGACGAGAAATGTCCCTTGACTCCACATTTATGGCACAGCTAAGGTTGACCAGGGTAGAAGACAGTAATCCTATCTCTACCAATAAAGAGGCAGAGAAGGGCAAATGCTGGACCACATTCCCACACACACTCAACCTCATTGATACTGACCACCCACCCGTCCAGATTCCCCTATCATCCACAATCTTTTTTAGGGGACACAACGTTTCACCAAACCTCCACAACCAGACCCATAAATCCTCAGGGGGTATAGACTCATTCCTTGTCAGGATAGTCACATTTTTTTTATCAAGGGCTGTCGTGAGACAACTTTGGGAACAGGCCTCTTCCAGTCCGGCTGATCCCCATATACATGCTCAAACTGCTCCCAAAACAGATCCAGCGATTTTGGACGCACAAATGACAAATCATATTCAAAGGAACCAGCTGGACTGATAAGAGCATAAATATCCTCCGCCTTAAATCCCATGGCTAGGATCTTATCCACAACCGCACTCCTGATAGGTGGAAGACCTCCTCCTTCCCACCTGAGCTGTACCACATTCCTGCGTTTAATGGAAGAAGGTGTGTTAGGTGAAATTCGCACAACTGGCTCCTTTCCACCACTAGCAGCATGATTTTGTCCCGACACAGCCTTAGCATAATTCCTAACTGGGACAGATGACACATTAGCTGGTTGCATAGGAATATTTACTGGCTGCATAGGAACTTCTGAAATCTGGTTTGGTAAATTACCCACCACTTGATCCTCTCTCCTCCCCTCCAGCACAACAGTCCCACTCACCATAGTCCTGGAAGTTGTTAGAAGGATTTTGTTGAAAATGATGGACTTTATAGGCATAACACAACATTTTGAAAATGAACAAAATTTATTTACAAATTAAAATACTATAGTGCAAAAAACATACAGAAATTTGCATATTCAAACAATAATTGCCTCAGAGCATAGTGATTACACTGTCATTATAGTCAAATTGGATAATGCATCAATCAAAAACTAGAATATTTACTTAAATCCAACAGGTAGTAGTTATCAAAAAGAAGAACAGTAATACAGAAAGTGTATCATGAATGGCTCAGCTCGGATTGCCCTACATGTTACACATTATACAAACGCTTCATCAGGAGCTTTTGGCGTTTTATTTCCTAATACAAATAGGATTACAGTAATCCCAGAAGTACCACAGATACCAGCAGTCCCGTCATCAAGTAAAGTCTTCTGTTTAGAAAAATCACCAGCTGTTTCAGCGTTCATACGGCCTTCCTGCTCTGCAGTTTCAATGTTCATGCGACATTCCTGCTCTGCACTGTTAGTGTCCATGTGGGACTCCTCGCAGCCATCTACTCCTGCATTCCCTGCTGATTGCAAGGATCTGTTGGCAGGTGCAATCTCAGGAAAGTCCTCCACACACTGAGAGATTTTCAGCAAGCACTCCTTTATCATGAGCCTCATATGATAAGTCGGTGCAGCTCAAGGGAGATTACATTTCTATAATGGCCTGCAGCAATCCCCCATTTCCCTCAACCTCCTCATGAGATGACCCAGGCTGCTGGGGAGGGAGAGGAGCAGATACTTACTCAGACATGACAGATCCTGAGACAGGAGTAGTACTGGGGCCAGCATGTGAAGTCACTATACCCCCTGTCCATACTGTCACTGTTGCTCTGGCTGGTACTGGCACAAGCACTTTTCTTCATCTGTTGGAATCTCTCCTCATTCTCACACTTTTCTCTGAACACACCGCTGCTCTCCTTCAGAGAGGCGACCAATTTCTCCTGCTTTTTTAATCCATCTTCCAGAGACTTCAGCTTGTAGACTTCCCTGTTACTGTTTCCAGACTTACTGTGCAGGGATTTATTTTTCCTGAGATCTTCTTTCATGACAGCAAGTTTCTGTTCCTCCTTAGCAATGCAGCGAAGTCTGTTCACCACTTTATCCTGGACGACTGGTAAGGACTCCTCTTGCATAAGGACAGGCCCAGGATCCATTGCAGCTTGAGCACATGGAGTAGGCCTCAGTGCCTCTGGAGAGCCTCCAACTTTGTCTCCCCCCACCCACTGCATGGTGAATGGGGGAGAAGCCTGCAGGACAGGCCCAGGGTTGAGGTTTCCTCCAACTGAGAGCAAAGCAGAATGAGCCAACAGCACCTTGCAAAACAGCACCACCTGGTGGAGGAGCTCCTCTGGTGCAGAGACTGATGTAAGTGGCTCAGTGTTCTCTGTACAGCACTGCGGTATATGTCAGAGCTAAATAAATGTATAATAATAATAGTGTGTGACTGTGGGGGGGGGGGCATTAGAGTGTAAGCTCCTCTGGTACAGAGACTGATGTGACTGGCTCAGTGTTCTCTGTACAGCACTGCAGTATATGTCAGAGATATATACTGTAAATGTATAATAATAATAGTGTGTGACCTATGGGGGGACATTAGAGTGTAAGCTCTTCTGGTGCAGAGACTAATGTGACTGGCTCAGTGTTCTCTGTACAGCACTGCGTTATATGTCAGAGCTATATACTGTAAATGTATAATAATAATAGTGTGTGACTGTAGGGGAACATTAGAGTATAAGCTTCTGTAACTATGTCTTTTCTTTGGAAACACAGGGAATAAATAGCACACCACACTTGATACATGCTGGCACTGCCATGATAATAAATAAATGTCCTTTCATAGCTTATCCATGATCAGGATTTTCCAGCGTTCTTGCTGTCACAGACTGTAGTTGCAGTTTATGTATTTTAATTTATCCCTGATCACCACCGACCCGGTGTGGACCAACAGAGACTGTAACACCCCAAATTCTAAATATAAAATATGAAGCGTATGGAAAATCTGAAGATGCCTGTTACATAAAGGTGACCATTGCCCAGGGGTGCTGGAGATTCCTGCCTTTATCCCCATCCATCATTACCCACCACCTGTTCCATTCCAGTCACTCTGGCACAAGCTTCAGAACACGGAGTGAGCACATGTGTGCTAAATGTTCCTTCAACAAAGGACAGGGACCAGTCACATTAACCCAATCCAGGCTCTTCCTTAGGTTATAGTCCACACTAGGCAAATAATTGGAAGATGTCTGTCTTCAACGTTAATATTAAGGCCTCACAACTCGAGTAGACTATTTAAAGAAAACGTGCTGATAGGAGGTGTTGTCATTGCTGACCTCTTCTTAAATGCTAATTGCTTAGCCGTGATGCTAATTCTCGAGCTTCAAACCATTGAGCCACTAATGCAGAGCGAGGTCACACAGCATGCAGCAAGCCACCAACAAGCACCTTCATAAGTAGAGGTCAGCAATGGGCATCTACAAATATCTCTTCAAGAAATGGGTGAATTAAGGGCTCCAGAGCAATCTGCCAGGCTGTAATCCACCTGTGCAGAGCACACACAAGCCTAGGTACGACCCTGTGCCAGGCTGTAATCCACCTGTGCAGAGCACACACAAGCCTAGGTACGACCCTGGGGGAAGCGGCAAACAGTAGGACCTCCTACTTCCTACTGAGGAAGTCCTTTGAAGGGGACATAACATGTACGGGGGGGGGGCTCCAGAGCAATCCGCCAGGCTGTAATCCACCTGTGCAGAGCACACACAAGCCTAGGTACAACCCTGTGCCAGGCTGTAATCCACCTGTGCAGAGCACACACAAGCCTAGGTACAACCCTGTGCCAGGCTGTAATCCACCTGTGCAGAGCACACACAAGCCTAGGTACAACCCTGTGCCAGGCTGTAATCCACCTGTGCAAAGCACACACAAGCCTAGGTACGACCCTGGGGGAAGCGGCAAACAGTAGGACCTCCTACTTCCTACTGAGGAAGTCCTTTGAAGGGGACGTAACATGTACGGTGGGGGGGGGCTCCAGAGCAATCCGCCAGGCTGTAATCCACCTGTGCAGAGCACACACAAGCCTAGGTACAACCCTGTGCCAGGCTGTAATCCACCTGTGCAGAGCACACACAAGCCTAGGTACAACCCTGTGCCAGGCTGTAATCCACCTGTGCAGAGCACACACAAGCCTAGGTACGACCCTGGGGGAAGCGGCAAACAGTAGGACCTCCTACTTCCTACTGAGGAAGTCCTTTGAAGGGGACGTAACATGTACGGTGGGGGGGGGGGGGGCTCCAGAGCAATCCGCCAGGCTGTAATCCACCTGTGCAGAGCACACACAAGCCTAGGTACGACCCTGGGGGAAGGGGCAAACAGTAGGACCTCCTACTTCCTACTGAGGAAGTCCTTTGAAGGGGACATAACATGTACGGGGGGGGGGCTCCAGGGCAAAATCCGCCAGGCTGTAATCCACCTGTGCAGAGCACACACAAGCCTAGGTACAACCCTGGGGGAAGCGGCAAACAGTAGGACCTCCTACTTCTTCATTAAAACTTCCTCAGTTGCCTACTGAGCAAGTCCTTTGAAGGGGACGTAACATGTATGGGGGGGGCGGGGCAAAGCCACGCCTGTGCCATCATCCCACTGCCATTTTGATTGAGGAAGAATGGAGTGGAGAGATGTAATTGGAACTATTGATGCTTTTTATGTGATTCTCATAGCACTTGAAGTGCTTGAAACTTGTGTTTTTAATCCTTTTAATGCTAATAAATACTTCAGACAGAGAGCACTATTGGTCTATTGGTCCTTTTCTTTGTTTTCACGTGCTGATAGGGTGTTGTCATTGCTGACCTCTTCTTTTTTTTATTTTTTTTTCCCAAAAAAATTTTTCTTGAAAATATAGTATAACAAGATAACAATATCATCATACAAACGTTAAGGAGTCATGGAACATTCTTTGTTGTAACAAATACAAATGTGTCAGAGATTTGTTTAATTCAAAACATCATATATATGTAGATATTTCAGCGTATCTATGGTGCACCATTGATGTAATTGTTAAAGGGAGGAATAGCGAATTGACTTTGAATATGTACATTTATCCTATTGGGTATCCCCATGTATTTTCCTATTCCAACTTTCGTTGTGACTTTCAAATGGGGGGGGGGCCGAATTGAAGAGAAATGTTGCGGGGGTTTGCGTGATACTTCCGAACTTCTGAGGTGAGAGGTTGTTGACTGGGAGCTCTGTTACGAGGACCCTGACAACGACAGGTATTACGGCAGGATCGTAATAGGTAGAGAGAAACAAAGGAATGAGGGTTAGAGCGGGGATCGTGGAGGTGAAGGGGGGGAGGGGGGCTGTAGGGAGGAGGGTCGAGGTGAACCGGGGGGTGGTGGTTATCTCCTCAGTCTCCGCCACATGGCAAATGAATGTGGAGTGGTATCGTTTTGAGGTGGGTAAGATTAGGTGGATATGACAATGAGATTCATGAAATTAAGTGGGGGGGGGGGGGGATGTTGACATGCGGTCTCCCAACTTCATCCCTTGTTTAGGGTTGGGAGGTCCATGTGCTGACCTCTTCTAAAATGCTGATTGCCTAGCCATGATGCTAATTCTTGACCTTCAAAGCCACTGATGCAGAACAAGGTCACACAGCATGCAGCAACAAGCACCTTTAGAAGTAGAGGTCAGCAACAGGCATCTACAAATATCTCTTTGAGAAGTGGGTGATGTAGGGGCTCCAGAGCAGTGAGGGCTCTGGGAAGAGGGCAAACAGTAGGACCTCCTACTTCCTCAGTAGGACTTTCTCAGTTGCCTACTGAGGAAGTCCATTGAAGGGGACGTAACAACGTAACATGTATGGGGGGGGACACCATGCCTGTGACGTATTCCCGCGGCCAAATTGTTGGAGGGAGAGTGGAGCAGTGAGATCTAATCTGAAATATTGGTCCTTTTTATGCGATTCTCATAGCACTTGGAGTTCACTTCTAGTCCTTTCACATTATTGTCGATCAAGCCCTGATGAAAGGGGCGCTCTTGGACCCCTGAAACGTGCTGGCTACTTTTAGTTTCCAATCTTGATTTTTATTGGCATAAAGTTGTATCTGGATCAGTTAGCAGTGGTGTGGCGCTTTAATTCCAATTCCTCAGTAGTGTTCGTGGACTGCCGTCCAATCTCACTCAGTAGAGTGTGTATGGCTTTGGAGTTATCTTCATCTGGATTTTAAACCTAATTACAATTTACATTGGTGATCAGTGAGAAGAATGTTCCTTCCATTGGTGATCAGTGGGAAGAATGTTCCTTCCATTGGTGATCACAGTGGGAAAAATGTTCCTTCCATTGGTGATCAGTGGGAAGAATGTTACTTCCATTGGTGATCAGTGGGAAGAATGTTCCTTCCATTGGTGGTCAGTGGGATGAATGTTCCTTCCATTGGTGGTCAGTGGGAAGAAAGTTCCTTACATTGGTGGCCAGTGGGAAGAATGTTCCTTCCATTGGTGGTCAGTGGGATGAATGTTCCTTCCATTGGTGGTCAGTGGGAAGAATGTTCCTTACATTGGTGGCCAGTGGGAAGAATGTTCCTTACATTGGTGGCCAGTGGGAAGAATGTTCCTTCCATTGGTGGTCAGTGGGATGAATGTTCCTTCCATTGGTGGTCAGTGGGAAGAATGTTCCTTACATTGGTGGCCAGTGGGAAGAATGTTCCTTACATTGGTGGTCAGTGGGAAGAATGTTGCTTCCATTGGTGGTCAGTGGGAAGAATGGTCCTTCCATTGGTGGTCAGTGGGAAGAATGTTCCTTACATTGGTGGTCAGTGGGAAGAATGTTCCTTCCATTGGTGGTCAGTGGGATGAATGTTCCTTCCATTGGTGGTCAGTGGGAAGAATGTTCCTTCCATTGGTGGTCAGTGAGAAGAATGTTTCTTCCATTGGTGGTCAGTGGGAAGAATGTTCCTTACATTGGTGGTCAGTGCTTATAATGCTCCTTCCATTGATGGCCATCGACCTGTGAATGATCGTAATTGTCCTAAAGCGGAGTGTGTTGGAAAAGTGGAGTCTATGGACCACTTTTTACTCCAGTGTCCCTTTAACATAGAGGTTAATAAAAGGGTGGGAAGGGTTCTAGGCATCCCCTTTCTCTATCGCATGATATCGCAATTTTGGAGAGGCAGAAATGGCTTATTCCTCAAGAAACCCCTAGCAGCCTCTGAAGGAACCCTGGTTGAGAGAGGGTTCCTTCAGGAGCATCATGACATACATATCCAATTTTGGCAGATGCAGATAAATTAATGAAAATTTTTTTTTTTTATTTAAATCTTAGGGACACGCGCTGTAGTTAATAATCCGAGGCTTTTGTCATGACGGGTCTTTCGTCGTGAGTTGGCGAGGAGGGCAGGGATCTAACACCCGCATTTATCACAGTGCGCAGTCATGTTGGAACAGGAAGGGGCCGTCCCCAAACTGTTCCCACAAAGTTGGGAGCATGAAATTGTCCAAAATGTCTTGGTATTCTGACACCTTAAGAATTCCCTTCACTGGAACTAATGGGCCAACCCCAACCCCTGAAAGACAACCCCCACATCATAATCCCCCCTCCACCAAATGATTTGGACCAGTGCACACAGCAAGGTCCATAAGGACATAGATGATTGAGTTTGGGGTGGAGGAACTTGACTGGCCTGCACAGAGTCCTGACATCGACTCGATAGAATAGCTTTAGGATGAATTAGAGCGCAGATTGCGAGCCAGGCCTTCTTGTCCACATCAGTGCCTGACCTCACAAATGCTCTTCTAGAAGAATGGTCAAACATTCCCATAGACACACTAAACCTTGTGGACAGCTTCCCAGAAGAGTTAAAGCTGCAAAGAGTGTGCCAACTCAACATTGAACGTTACGGACTAAGACTGGGATGCCATTAAAGTTCATGTGCCCCAATACTTTTGACAATATAGTGTGTGTGTGTGTGTGTATATATATATATATATATATATATATATATATACACACAGTATCTCACAAAAGTGAGTACACCCCTCACATTTTTGTAAATCTTTTCTTCTATCTTTTCATGTGACAACACTGAAGAAATGACACAGAAATGTACAGCTTGTATAACAGTGTAAATTTGCTGTCCCCTCAAAATAACGCTGACAACAAAAGTGAGTACACCCCTAAGTGAAAATGTCCAAATTGGGCCCAATTATCCATTTTCCCTCTCCGGTGTCATGTGACTCGTTAGTGTTACAAGGTCTTAGGTGTGAATGGAGAGCAGGTGTGTTAAATGTGATGATATCGCTCTCACTCTTTCATACTGGTCACTGGAATTTCAACATGGCACCTCATGGCAAAAAACTGAGGATCTGAAAAAAAAAAAAATTGTTGCTCTACATAAAGATGGCCTAGGCTATAAGAAGATTGCCAAGACCCTGAAACTGAGCTGCAGCACGGTGGCCAAGACCATACAGCGGTATAGCAGGACAGGTTCCACTCAGAACAGGCCTTGCCATGGTCCACCAAAGAAGTTGAGTGCACATGCTCAGCGTCATATCCAGAGGTTGTCTTTGGGAAATAGACGTATGAGTGCTGCCAGCATTGCTGCAGAGGTTGAAGGGGTGGGGGGGTCAGGCTGTCAGTGCTCAGACCATACGCCGCACACTGCATCAAATTGGTCTGCATGGCTGTCGTCCCAGAAGGAAGCCTCTTCTAAAGATGATGCACAAGAAAGACCGCAAACAGTTTGCTGAAGACAAGCAGACTAAGGACATGGATTACTGGAACCATGTCCTGTGGTCTGATGAGACCAAGATAAACGTATTTGGTGTCAGATGGTGTCAGGCGTGTGTGGGGGCAACCAGGTGAGGAGGACAAAGACAAGTGTGTCTTGTCTACAGTCAAGCATGGTGGTGGGAGTGTCATGGTCTGGGGCTGCATTAGTGCTGCCGGCACTGGGGAGCTACAGATCATTGAGGGATCCATGAATGCCAACATGTACTGTGACATACTGAAGCAGAGCATGACCCCCTCCCTTCAGAGACTGGGCCGCAGGGCAGTATTCCAACATGATAACCACCCCAAACACAACTCCAAGACCACCACTGCCTTGCTAAAGAAGCTGAGGGTAAAGGTGATGGACTGGCCAAGCATGTCTCCAGACCTAAACCCTATTGAGCATCTGTGGGGCATCCTCACATGGAAGGTGGAGGAGCGCAAGATCTCCAACACCCACCAGCTCTGTGATGTCATCATGGAGGAGGGGAAGAGGACTCCAGTGGCAACCTGTGAAGCTCTGGTGAACTCCATGCCCAAGAGGGTTAAGGCAGTGCTGGAAAACAATGGCGGCCACACAAAATATTGACACTTTAAGCCCAATTTGGACATTTTCACTTAGGGGTGTACTCACTTTTGTTGTCAGCAGTTTAAACATTAATGGCTGTTTTTTTTTCAGATCCTCAGAGAGTTCTTTGCCATGAGGTGCCATGTTGAACTTCCAGTGACCAGTATGAGAGAGTGAGAGCGATAACACCAAATTTAACACACCTGCTCCCCATTCACACCTGAGACCTTGTAACACTAATGAGTCACATGACACCGGGAAGGGAAAAATGGCTAATTGGGCCCAATTTGGACATCTTCACTTAGGGGTGTACTCACTTTTGTTGCCAGCGGTTTAGACATTAATGGCTGTGTGTTGAGTTATTTTGAGGGGACAGCAAATTTACACTGTTATACAAGCTGTACACTCACTACTCTACATTGTAGACAAGTGTCATTTCTTCAGTGTTGTCACATGAAAAGATAGAAGAAAAGATTTACAAAAATGTGAGGGGTGTACTCACTTTTGTGAGATACTGTGTGTGTATATATATATATATATATATATATATATTTTTTTTTTAATATTATTATATTATAAATGTATTATATAATAATGTATTTTACGATGAAGGAAAATAGGTATAACGGTTTAGCGATTTTCCATAACACACGATCAGATACCAAAAAAAATATAAATGATAAAGTTGATAAATTAAAAATGAATTAAACAGAGTCAGGTTCATGACTAAATGATTTTATTGTCATACATATCATTTAACAAAGTTTTTATTTGGTTAGCAATAGAAATATCTCCAGAATTGAGCACAATTTTAGGCAATATATACATTTTTTAGACTCGAGGACTTCTCTTTAGTTCGTAGAACTGAAACACACGGCACCCAAAACCAACTCAAACAAACCGATGAGCACATTACCAGGAATGTAAACAATACACGTCTAGCTGAACCTCAGTGTTTAAAGGGGTTGTAAAGGTTCGTTTTTTATTTTCTAAATAGGTTCCTTTAAGCTGGTGCATTGTTGGTTCACTTACCTTTTGCTTCGATTTCCCTTCTAAATGTTTTTTTTCTTTGTTTACTTTGTCCGAATTTCTCACTTCCTGTTCCTCCTCAGTAAGCTGTTCTGGCTGACTAAACACCGCTCGGATGATGGTGTGAAGTTTACTGAGGAGAAACAGGAAGTGAGATATTCAGACAAAGAAAAACAACATTTAGAAGGGAAATCGAAGGAAAAGGTAAGTGAACCAACAATGCACTAGCTTAAAGGAACCTATTTAGAAAATAAAAAACCTTTACAACCGCTTTAAAGTAAATTGTTTGCGAGAGAAACATGGCGGCTGCCGACGCTGACCCTCTCCTTCTGAAAATGCATTTTTTCAAAGGGTGGTCTTCAATGGCAACCATCGTATTTCTTTTATCACAGGTTTCCTTTAAAAAGGTTTTCAAGGTTAAAGTAAAAGAATAAGTGCTTTTTTTTTTCTTTTTCAGACTGAAGAGAATAAATCACCCACTAATTTTATTTCAACGGACTTCTACATTTTGATATCTTCTCCGATACAGTAATGCCCCGTACACATGGTCGGAAATTCCGACGGAAAATGTCCGATTGGACCCTGTTGTCGGAAAATCCGACCGTGTGTGGGCTCCATTGGATCCTGCTCTCAAATTTTCCGACAACAAAATCCGATTGGACTTTTTCCGATCGTGCGTAGAGAATTTCCGACGGACAAAGTGCCACGCATGCTCAGATCAAATTAGGAGACCAAAGCTATTGGCTACTAGCCTCTACGTAGTTCCGTCCTACGCAACGGACGTCACCACGTTCAGAATGATCGGATTTTCCGACAACTTTGTCCGACCGCATGTATGCAACACCAGTGTCGGACAAAATCTGTCGGAAAAAATCTTGTGGTCGGAATTTCCGACCGTGTGTACGGGGCATTAGAAGGAAAGCATCTCAGCCTCCATCCACAATTGGGAGGACAGGCTCTTGAACATGTGACCACTGTGACAGCCAATCACAGCGGTCATGTGACTGGGCAGTCCATTCTGCCTCTGGGGCGTAAAGCCTCATTTAAAGGGACGGCTGAGATCTGGGCAGGTAAGTCTGCTGGTTGCAAATGTAAACTGTAAAAACCTGGGGGAGCCAAAGTGAAGGCCCCTTGCATTGTAGACTATACTCCTGACCCTTGCAATGTATTTGCAAATGTTGTATACACTACGTTGCAGGTTATACTTTTGACCCCTGCGGTACATTCACGATGTCATGCATCATACTCCTATCCCCTGCACTCTATATGCCATATTGTACCTCCACCTACAATGACCAACCATCAATGGTTGAAAGTAGGAGAACCAGCTTGCTACATGAAAGGGTAAGGAAACCCCAAGGTCACCTTTTTAATTTCAACCAGGAAAACCCCTTTTAAAAATGAGAAAATTGCATACAAACAGCATTGCGAGATTTAGCAGATCCAGCTCCTAAATACTAAGGCATCCTGGAAGTGGCAGAACTAGAGAGAAGTCCCGGTCTACGTAACACATCACCGAGTACAATGCCCTGTACTGTATACCGTGTCAATAAGGAATCACAGTGATTATACATTTAAAAATACTTTTTTTTTTTTTTTAGAATGCAGTGGTTTAGAAGTGCGACTTGTACACAAAAAAACTTTTTCCGGTGTGTAACACGCGAGAGAAGAGAATATGGCGAGACGCAACAAATTCGGGACACACAAAATGGAACTGGCCATCACTTTTAATGATTTCCATGATTATCTTTCCTGCTCTTGGGAACTTTTTTTTTTTTAACCAGATCATTTTTATTATTACATTTTTGTTTTTAACACACACAGTCACATTAGCGGCACTTCTTCTGGGAGCTTTAAACACTTCGGAATAGGAAATTTTGGGAAAAAAAACTTGGGCCAACCAAATATTTTCAGCAGAAGGAGGCTGGTGAAGGAACTTTGGAAAATTTTGGAAAAAAAATGGCTGACCGAGGCTTGTGAGCCTTTATAGAGAAGGTGGTACCAGTTACTTTTAAGCTTTTTTCTTTGATTACGTTTTACCCAATGCGAAAGTCACCCAACAAAAATCTATTTTGCAATTTATGAAGACTTTCCAATGTTTTGTAAATCATTTATGGCGACCCAACACTTGGGCCAACCAAATATTTTCAGCAGAAGGAGGCTGGTGAAGGAACTTTGGAAAATTTTGGAAAAAAAATGGCTGTTCGAGGCTTGTGAGCCTGTATAGAGAAGGTTGGTACCAGTTACTTTTAAGCTTTTTTCTTTGATTACGTTTTACCCAATGCGAAAGTCACCCAACAAAAATCTATTTTGCAATTTATGGAGACTTTCCAATGTTTTGTAGATCATTTATGGCGACCCAACACTTGGGCCAACCAAATATTTTCAGCAGAAGAAGGCTGGTGAAGGAACTTTGGAAAATTTTGGAAAAAAAATGGCTGACCGAGGCTTGTGAGCCTTTATAGAGAAGGTGGTACCAGTTACTTTTAAGCTTTTTTTCTTTGATTACGTTTTACCCAATGCGAAAGTCACCCAACAAAAATCTATTTTGCAATTTATGAAGACTTTCCAATGTTTTGTAGATCATTTATGGCGACCCAACACTTGGGCCAACCAAATATTTTCAGTAGAAGGAGGCTGGTGAAGGAACTTTGGAAAATTTTGGAAAAAAAAAATGTTTGTTCGAGGCTTGCGAGCATTTATAGAGAAGGTGGTACCAGTTACTTTTAAGCAAACTTTATAGATTCCGTTTTACCCAATGCGAAAGTCACCCAACAAAAATCTATTTTGCAATTTATGAAGACTGTCCAATGTTTTGTAGATCGTTTATGGCGATTTAACACTTGGGCCAACCAAATATTTTCAGCAGAAGGAGGCTGGTGAAGGAACTTTTTTTTAACCTTTTTTAAAGGATAAGTCTGGGCAAAAAAAAATTTCCAATGTATACACATACCCTGTTTCCCCGAAAATAAGACCTAGCGTGATTATCTGTGATGGCTGCAATATAAGCCCTACCCTCCAAATAAGCCCTAGTTAAAGTCCTTGTAAGTCTTATTTTCAGTGTAGGGCTTATTTTCAGGGGAAACAGGGTAGGGCTTATTTGGGGGATAGGGCTTATATTGGAGCCATCACCGACAATCACGCTAGGTCTTATTTTTGGGGAAACAGGGTATCCACAGGTTTTATCCTTTTAAAAATGTTGCAAAATTCCCTTTAATCTGCCATAAATCCAGTGAACTCCTAATTTTCTGTTGTGGTCTGAAAACCTTGCCTCTGCCGAACTGAAATCCCAAGACCTGCCCAGTTTTCCGCTGGACTGCCCAACACCTCCTCATTTCCTTATCTCTAGTTCCCCGATCCCCCGTCTTACCTCCTTATCTTCAATACCCCTCCATAAGAGGTTGGGAGTTCTGTAGTCCAAGAGAGGAGGACTGGGCAGGGCTGATAACCCTGCCTAAAGCAGAACTAGACCCTTCTATCCTCTACATCAGGGGTCTCAAGTTGGTGGCCCTCCAGCTGTTGCGAAACGACAAGTCCCATGAGGCATTGCAAGGTTGACAGTTACAAGCATGACTCCCACAGGCAAAGGCATGATGGGATTTGTAGTTTTGCAACAGCTGGAGGGCCGCCAGTTAGAGACCCCTGCTCTACATCCAACAAAGCTGCAATCTTGGCATCTGTTTGACTTTCAGTTGCCATAGTGGTGCACATGTGATCATTCATGATACCAGCCATGTGATGGCTTGAGAGTTTGGTTGAGAACCCAAGCAACTGCAACAGTTATCGTTCACGGCATGCTTTTGGAAAAAACTGTCAAATCGATGGGTTGCTCAAAACGTTAGGAGCTCACTGAATTTCTGGCAGATGAATGGGTATCCCCGCTGGCCGAACGCATATAAGTGGTCCTATGTAAACACATTACTGTGCTGAGTCCACATGCTCTATGCGCACCTGGCACAGTATCCGACGGGTACCGGAAAGCTCCCAATGCATACTCGGGAGCTTTCCCATCATGTGACCACGTCATGGTCACATGATCGGAATGCCCACCTCCGCCTCCTGGCATTTAGAACCTTTTAAAGGGCTGGGAGGTGGCGGCGGGTAGGGTTTAAGGAGCTAAAACACGGGGGAAACGTATTGTAGAGATGTACTGAACTATTTTTTTTGGACCTAGACGTGCCATCTTTGTTTCTTCGAAGACCTGTCAACTTTTCTCCTCAAACTTTTATAAATCCAATGAAATAAAGACATTAATCCCCCATTTTTATCAGTAGACCCCCACGTCGCCTGTAAAAGGCTGCATTGTAAAGTCTTAACCTACCACATGAAAGACCCTGTTTAAGGGTTTACGATGGGCCACTGTGGCGAGCACCACCCATACCCTATAAAAATAAGTCCACTTTCTGTTGCCTGGTTGCATGAAAGTGTATTATCACCCAATAGAGACACCCAACACTGTCAAATCTCCAACTTAAAGTGGAAGTAAACCCTCCTATCGTTTTCAGCCAAGGAAGCTGCCATCTTGGCCTCTTTTTAATCTTCAGAAAGGCATGATGCTGCACATGTGATCAGTTATGACACCAGCCATTGGATGGTTTGAAAATTAGGTTGAGAGCACAACCAATGTGACAGTTAGCATTCCTGGCATGCCGGGAATGTAACTGCTTTTTGAAACTGTTAAATTGATGGGTTTACTTCCGCTTTAAGCCTGGAGGGGGTGGAAGGTTATTTTTTGGACCTGTGTGTCAAAGCCTTTTCTGCTATTTTGAAGGCCAGAGATAGAAGTAAACTATTTTCTACACTTAGGATATATTATGATGTAAGCATTATTCAGTATCATTAAAGTGAACCGGTCACTAGAAATCAAAACAAAAACAGCATAACGGTTCCTTGGAGCACATTGGACCAAACTTTTTTGGCTTGCTCAGAATCAACTGCAGATTTTGAGGACACAGGGCATTTATTTTTTTTAAGATAGAGAATTTATCTTTTTTAACGGTGTCCCACTGTCAATAAAAAAACAAATTCAAGAAGGGCTCTGTCGCCAAGTTTTGGGTTGCTCCAGAACAGCATATTTTCCCATGCAAGTCAAAGGGAATGCTAAAGGTGCTAAAGCAGGTCAAATGCAAGTCAACTTTACCTGCAACGAACCCTACGTAACGCTTATTTGTGGTGGCAAAGAGCGCGGTCACGTGATCAGGCAGTTCTTCCCCCTGGGCGTAAAGACCAAGTTAAAGGGATCCAGGGGCTCAACGGAAAGAGTTAATTGGTGTAGAAAGCACAATGCAATTGCCCAACACAGCCCATCGGCCCTAAAACATCAAACAAAATAAAACTTTTTCAGTAATTGTCCTCAATTGTCCTCCACAAGCTTCTAGGTACGTCCCCTGTTCAAAGCTCTTGAAATGTAAACAGCTGAAGAACTCTCAGAGCTCAGACAAGTGAAAGATAAAAATATCCACCAAAGGCAACTGACCTCAACTGGAGGTCAAGAGCCCATGTAGATAAGACGTATATAAAGTATAAGCTCTCCAAGGACCCCACGATCCTTCAATATTCTTGACAAGAAAATTCAAAGTCACCAGCACTCCACATAAATGTCTTTCACATATTTATTGTGAAGATCGCATCATAAAAGTCCTAATAAACCAAAGACTCAGGGCCTTGCAGGGTTCCTTCTTCAAGGCAACATAAATGTCTTCACAGTAAACATGTGGAACCCAATTATTTAAAGGTCTGGAATGGTGAGGAGCACAGCTTCTGTTGGACTCTACCTACTTTCACAAGATCCCAGCACTAAGAATGTTAGTGGGTGCAAGCAACCTCTGACCTGCTGTTCTGAGCCTGGAGGAAAGGGCAGTTGGCCGTTTTTTACCACCAGTCTCAGTGCATCATGCGAGAGGTCATGGAGGAATCTAGAATCCCTACGTTAGTAGAGGATGTATTCACCTAAGGTTCCCCATGACATCTTCCATGATGCACTGAGACTGGTGGTGGATACCAGCTGACTCCCCTCTGCTCCAACCGACTCCTCCTGCTCCAGGCTCATGATATGAGTAAAACGGTATTTGCCATCACCCTACAGAGTCTTCTATGTCCTCGTTATGCCACTTTGTGCTATGAGGAGTGCACCTTCTCATTGGACTCTACTACTTACAAGATCCCAGCCCTGAGAATGTTGGTGGGTGAAAGCACCCACCAACCTGCTGTTCTCAGCCTAGAGCAGAAGAGAGTTGGCTGGTATCTATCTCAGTGCATCGTAGGAAAAGTTATGGAGGAACCTAGAATCCCTACGTTAGTGGTGGATATATTCACCTTAGCAGTGTATGAGTAAAACAGTATGGACAACCACCCTATAGAGACTTCTATTTCCTCCTTATGCCACTTTGTGCTATGAGGAGTGCAGCGCCTACTTGGACTTCCCTCCTTTCCCAAGATCCCAGAACTGAGAATGTTGGTGGGCGCAAGCCGCCTTGGACCTGCTGTTTTGAGCCTGGAGAAAAGAGGAGTTGGCTGATATCTACCACCTGTCTCAGTGCATTATGGTAGAAGTCACAGTGGAGCCTAAAATCCCTACATTGGTGGTGGATATTTTCACCTTAGCAGTGTATGAGTAAAACGGTACTGGCCATCAACCTCCAAAGTCTTCCAATTCCTCCTTTGTGCTATAAGGAGTGCACCTTCTACTTTGACTTTACCTTCTTTTACAAGATCCCAGCACTGAGAATGTTGGTGGGTGCAAACAACCTCCGTCCTGCTGTTATGTGCCTGGAGCAGAGGGGAGTTGGCTGGTATCTACCACCAGTCTCAGTGCATCATGGAGGAACCTAGAATCCCTACATTGGCGATGGATAAATTTACCTTAGGCTCCCCCAATTACTTCTCCCATGAGGCTCTGAGACTGGTGGTGGATACCAGCTGACTTCCCTCTGCTCCAGGCTCATGTTATGAGTAAATCAGTATCGGCCCTCACCCTACAAAGTCTTCTATTTCTTCCTTATGCCACTTTGCGCTATGAGGAGCACGGCTTCTGTTGGACTTTACCTCCTTTCACAAGATCCCAGCACTGAGAATGTTGGTGGGTGCAAACAACCTCCAACCTACTGTTCTGAGCCTGGAGCAGGGGGGAGTTGGCTGGTATCTACCACCAGTCTCAGTGCATCATAGGAAAGTCATGGAGAAGCCAAGAATCCCTTCATTGATGGTGGATATTTTAGCAGTGTATGAGTATGAGCAGTGTAGGAATAAAACAGTATCGGCCATCACCCAACAAAGTCTTCTATGTCCACTGGACTGGTAGATATATTCATCTTAGGTTCCTCCATGACTTCTTCAATGATGCACTGAGACTGGTGGTGAATACCAACTGACTCCCCTCTACTTCAGGCTCATGGTATGAGTAAAACGGTATCGGCCCTCACCCTACAAAGTCTTCTATTTCTTCCTTATGCCACTTTGCGCTATGAGGAGCACGGCTTCTGTTGGACTTTACCTCCTTTCACAAGATCCCAGCACTGAGAATGTTGGTGGGTGCAAACAACCTCCAACCTACTGTTCTGAGCCTGGAGCAGGGGGGAGTTGGCTGGTATCTACCACCAGTCTCAGTGCATCATAGGGAAGTCATGGAGAAGCCAAGAATCCCTTCATTGATGGTGGATATTTGAGCAGTGTATGAGTATGAGCAGTGTAGGAGCAAAACAGTATCGGCCATCACCCAACAAAATCTTCTGTCCACTGGACTGGTGGATATATTCATCTTAGGTTCCTCCATGACTTAGGTTTCACCATGACTTCTCCAATGATGCACTCAGACCGGTGGTGAATAGCAACCGACTCCCCTCTGCTCCAGGCTCATGGTATGAGTAAAACACTATCGGCCATCACCCAACAAAGTCTTCTATGTCCACTGGACTGGTGGATATATTCATCTTAGGTTCCATCATGACTTAGGTTTCATCATGACTTCTCCAATGATGCACTGAGACTGGTGGTGAGTACCAACTGACTCCCCTCTGCTCCAGGCTCATGGTATGAGTAAAAGGGTATCGGCCATCACCCAACAAAGTCTTCTATGTCCACTGGACTGGTGGATATATTCATCTTAGGTTTCACCATGACTTCTCCAATGATGCACTGAGACTGGTGGTGAGTACCAACCGACTCCCCTCTGCTCCAGGCTCATGGCATGAGTAAAACAGTATCGGCCCTCACCCTACAAAGTCTTCTATTTCCTCCTTCTGCCACTTTGTACATTATGCTCGAAGGACAAGTTGCCAAGAACTTCCAATATTCACAGATTTCGTATTCCAACCAGCTAAACAAACTGACCAATCGAAACTAGCAGCAACCTTTGTACAACGTACGAGAATGACTGGAGAGGTATATAACAAAAACACAACAACTCGTGACACCCATCTCATCACCTGGTTATTGCCACTTTTCAAACTTTCACTTTAAAAACTTTCACTCCATAAAAACGTTTTTTTTACACCAAACCGTAAAATACTGCAAACTCCCAACGATTGCCTACACAACATTGATAACATTCATTTTTTTTTTTACCCTCAAAAAATAATATCCTCAAAACTGCAGTTACCGGACTACAGACCACGACGACATTGCTGCAATTACGAATACAACCCCAGTAACGTGTAAGAAACGGACCACCAACAAAGATTTACTGGTACCCTAATCCCAACTGGGGAAATGCCAAGGGTAGGTAAAAGAATATTTCCTATTGTTTCTCACCAGGGCCCCGCCTGGGTTTATAGCTGTAGGGTTTCTATAAAAAAAATAAAAAATAAAAACCCTAAAAAACTAACAAAAAAAAAAAAACTAACAAAAGGAAATTCTGAATTGTTGCCTGTGTATATAAAATCTAATAACGGGGGGGAAATTAGACCAGAATTATATTAAGGGGCCCAGTTACAAAACAATGCGGCCACAGACCAGAATGGGACCAAGTGCTCCCTACGCTTGGTCCCCAAGAGGGTTTGCACAACAATTTGAAAGTTATAGTGGCTTCTTTAATCTGTTTCTTTTGTGTTACACTGTTGCCATTCAGCTAGTGAACAAAAAAACAAAGAAATTTGTGAAAAAAATATAAAAAAATTACATCATAGGGCTACCCAATACTTTATTCGCAAAAGTACAAAAACAACATCACATACAAAATTGCCCTACAATACAAAATTCATAATCAGTGACATCGTTTTTTTATTTTATTTTAATTTTTGTATTTTAAATTCGCTTTTTTTGTTAGTATTTTTGTGGTAACATCCATAGAAAATAATTGGGTATTGGGCACCCTGATGATTATAAATCAGTGCTTACAATTTTGTATGTTTGTATTGTAGGGCAATTTTGTAGGTGATACTGTTTTTGTATTTTATTTTTTTAATTATTGTATTTATATTTTGCTTTTTTTCTGTTAATTGACAGTTTTTATGGTGACACCCACTGAAATAAATTGGATATTGGGCACCCTGACGAATATGAATCAGTGCTTACAATTTTGTATTGTAGGGCAATTTTGTAGATGATACTGCTTTTGTATTTTATTTTTTAAATGACTGTATTTATATTTTGCTTTTTTTTTGTTAATTGACAGTTTTTGTGGTGACACCCACAAAAAAAATTGGCTATTGGGCACCCTGACTAATACTCATCAATGCTTACAAATTTGTATTTTATGGCAATTTTGTATGTGATATTTATTTTTTATATTTTAATTTTTATATTTTAATTTCTTTTTTGTTAGTTTTGTTTTATTTGCTGACACCCACAAAAAAAGGGGCATTGGGCAACCTGATGATTATGAATCAGTGCATACTGTTTTGTATTTTTGTATTTTAGGGCAATTTTGTAGGTGATACTGCTTTTGTATTTTATTTTTTAAATGACTGTATTTATATTTTGCTTTTTTTTGTTAATTGACAGTTTCTGTGGTGACACCCACAAAAAAAATTGGCTATTGGGCACCCTGACTAATAGTCATCAATGCTTACAAATTTGTATTTTATGGCAATTTTGTATGTGATATTTATTTTTTATATTTAAATTTTTTTATTTTAATTTTTTTTTTGTTAGTTTTGTTTTATTTGCTGACACCCACAAAAAAGGGGCATTGGGCAACCTGGTGATTATGAATCAGTGCTTACTGTTTTGTATTTTTGTATTGTAGGGCAATTTTGTATGTGATATTGTTTTTGTCATTCTTTATTTACATTTTTGTACTTTTTTTTGACAGTTTTTTTGGTGACACCCACAAAAAAAAAATGGGCATTGGGCACCCTTATGATTATAAATCAGTGCTTACAATTTTGTATTTTTGTATTGTAGGGCAATTTTGTAGGTGATACTGCTTTTGTATTTTATTTTTTAAATGATTGTATTTATATTTAGCTTTTTTTTTGTTAATTAACAGTTTTTGTGGTGACACCCACTGAAAGAAATTGGGTATTGGGCACCCTGACTAATATTAATCAGTGCTTACAATTTTGTATTTTATGGCAATTTTGTATGTGATATTTATATTTAAATACATTTTTTGTTAGTTTTCTGTTTTATTTGCCGACAGCCACAAAAGAAAAGAGTATTGGGCAACCTGATGATTATTAATCAGTGCTTACTATTTTGTATTGTAGGGCAATTTGTATGTGATATTGTTTTTGTCATTCTTTATTTACATTTTTGTACTTTTTTTGACTGTTTTTTTGGTGACACCCACAAAAAAAATGGGCATTGGGCTGATTATAAATCAGTGCTTACAATTTAGTATTTTTGTATTGTAGGGCAATTTTGTATGCGATACTGCTTTTGTATTTTATTTTTTAAATTATTGTATTTATATTTTGCTTTTTTTTTTTGTCAATTGACAGTTATTGTGGTGACACCCACTGAAAAAAAATGGGTATTGGGCACCTTGACTAATATTAATCAGTGCTTACAATTTTGTATCTTATGGCAATTTTGTATGTGATATTTATATTTAAATAAATTTTTTGTTAGTTTTCTGTTTTATTTGCTGACAGCCACAAAAGAAAAGAGTATTGGGCAACATGATAAATATTAATCAGTGCTTACTATTGTATTTATATTTTGCCTTTTTTTGTCAATTGACAGTTTTTGTGGTGACACCCACTGAAAAAAATTGGGTATTGGGCACCTTGACTAATATGAATCAGTGCTTACAATTTTCATATTTTTATACCATTGGGCAATTTTGTGTGTGATATTATTAGATATAGTAGTATAGGGCATTTATTTATTTTTTTCATTTTTGTGTTTAATATTCTTTGCTTTTTTTGTTAGCCGAATGTTGTTGCGGTGACACCCACCTAAAGAAATTGGATATTAAGCACCCTTTTGATAATGAATCAGTGCTTACAATTTTATATGTTTGCATTGTAGGGCAGTTTTGTATGTGATATTGTTATACTTTTTATTTTTTTATTAAATTTTTTGTATTTAAATCAGCTTTTTCTGTTAGTTGACTGTTTAGCTAACAAACACTTCCAAGGCCCACGGGAATGACTTGTAACACCCCAGAACAAACAAATCCTGCATGTGCTAATGAGTCTTAAACATGCAAAGGATGATTTTTTTTTTTTGATTTTTTTTTTTCAGGGGCAATAAAAAAAAAAAAAAAAAAACGCAACTAAAACTCGTTTTCAAAAACACTAATATGGGCCACAACGCAAGTACAAGGCTCACCTAAAAGACTACAATGGAGCCGCATGGCGTTTCAGGCATGGCCCCCTAAGACGTGCATGAATGTTAGTCCTCAGCTATGTGACATTTATATTAAACAATGCTCTATTTTCATACTATATTAAATCTCTTCTACGTCGATAATAAAGATTACAATACTAAATATATAAAAAAAAAAAAAAGTCTCTACGCTGTTTTTCATTTAAACGTAAAAAGATATAAGGCTCTCGCAACAAGCAATGTTACAGTTTCCGATAACACAGTATCCACCATATTTATTTATTTTTTTATTTCATTTTTTTATTTTTTTATTTCATTTTTCTTTTATTTTATTTTCAATGAACGGGTACAATTTCACTGGTAAAAATAAGATATATAAATGAGGTAAAATAAGGCAACTCAAGCCGAATAATTCAACGTATACAATAGTTCACTCTCATAATCTCTAATGTACACTATCCTGCGAGAAAAAAAAAACAAAAAAAATAAAAAAAACATTCCTTGTCTATGGGCATACTAGACTATAAATATATCTTCTAATAATAGCATAAATATAATCTATAACATCCTTTATATCTGGCTCTTTATTATAACATACCGTAGTGTTCTCTCCACTCACAACATTGAAAGCAGAAATAAACCCAACAAATAAAAAAAAAACAAAAAAAAAAAACAGGGTATTCAGTCACTTCGATACAATAAAATCTTTATATATAGCTTCATATACGCGTTATACACGAGGTGCCCTGATGCAAATATATTTCCTGACTCAAAACATGGAAAAATAAAAATAAATATGTGTTTCCAACCAAATCTTGTGATTCACAGGACAGAAAAAAAAAGAAAGAAATACAATTATAAAAAAAAAAAAAATCAACGTTACAACAAAAAACTGTTCAGATCAGTACAAATAACTCACATCATTCAACTACATTGTTCAACCCCAAAAATAAAAACTTGACCTTTACATTACTATTAGTGCATTACTATTACATTACTAAACACTTGCTAAAAACACTCCAGACTAAGGTGGTCGATTTATTAAAACATTTGTTGCACGAATGTCAGAAGCATTGGTGCATGCTGAACAAAAGGACCTGAAATTTTTCTGTAAGAGGTTATGGGTTGTATCTTCAGCTCCGTCTAGTGGCCAAAAGGTGGCATCGTTTTTGGGAAACACCTTAACCACTTGAGAAGCAGAAGCGGGCCTTTTCTGGCACTTCTTGTTTAAAAAAAAATCTGTATTTTTTGCTTGAAAATTATTTAGAACCCCCAAACATTATATATAGATATATATTTATATATATCTATATATATATAGATATATATATAGATATTTAGCTATCTATATATATATATATATATATAATATTCTCTACAATCTCTGGTAAAAAAAAATGATATATATATATATTTTTTTTTTAATCTTTAGATATATATATATATATATATATATATATATATATATATATATATATATATATATATATATAAAGAATACAGATTTAAAAAAATTAACTATATATATATATATATATATATTTATTTTTTTAAATCTCTATTATATTTAATTTTTTTATTTTTTTTATTATTCTCTAGGGTCTCTGAGACCCTAGAGAATAAAAAAAATAAAAATAAATACATATATAGTTAATTAAAATACATATATAGTTAATACATTTTTTTAAATCTGTATTTTTTATATATAAAAAAAATACAGATTAAAAAGATAAATTAACTATATATATATATATATATATATATATATATATATATATATATATATATATATATATATATATATATATAGTTCATTTTTTTTTTTTAATCCGTATTTTATATATATATATATATATATATATATATATATATATATATATAAAATACAGATTTAAAAACATTAAATCTGTATTATTTATTATATATATATATATATATATATATATATATATATATATATATATTTTTTTTTTTTTTATTATTATTATTCTCTAGGGTCTCTGCTAAAAAAATTATATATTTTAGCAGAGACCCTAGAGAATAAATATATATATATATATATATATATATATATATATATATATATATATTAAAAATACAGATTTAAAAAAAAATTAACTATATATATATATATATATATATATATATATATATATATAAAAAAATAAATATAAAATACATATATAGTTAATTAAAATACATATATAGTTAATTATTTTTTTTAAATCTATTTTTTATATATAAAAAAAATACAGATTAAAAAAAATAAATTAACTATATATATATATATATATATATATATATATAATTTTTTTAGCAGAGACCCTAGAGAATAAAATGGCGATCTTTGTAATTTGTTATGTCACATGGTATTTTGCGCATCTGGTTTTCAGACACAATCATGGCTGCTAAGCCCCCTGATACCGTGGTCTATTTGCGTGATTGCGACAGCCGCAGCTCTCCCTGTGTCCTCCTCCCCCCTCCCTTCTCTGCTCCTCTCTTCTCGATCATAAATCTTCTTATACCCTCTGTACCATAAGAACATCTGTCCCTGTGTAATGTAAAAACTCCACTGATCTGTACCTGCACCGCTCAGCTGATCGCCGGCTCTCTCTCTCTTCCCAGCTGACGTCAGCAGGACGGCTCGGCCCCGCCCACTGCAGAGAGGAGAGCAATCAGCTGTGCGCCTGGAGCGGGGCTTATATCGTTAGAGATCGGTGTATTATTTATATTACACAAGCACAGGGAAGATTATATTACAACCACTTTAAGCTGTGCAATCTGATTGCCTTTGTTTGGTCACATCTAAAGGGATCTCGGAGATATGTTCTTTCATAGAATGATAGACATAGTAATGAAAACACATTTTCAGGATCCCTTTAGACTTACATGCTCCTCCCTGTTCTTTCATAGAATGATGTCACTGGGTATTTTCTAAAAAAAAATGAAGTGGAGTGTGATTTTAGAGGCCGCTGTCAAAAGAAAGAAAGCAGGGCCAAGCAGTGAAATAATATTTTAGGGCGCACACCAACCTGCGACACCTACCCAACGCACGCCGACTACAATGCATGTCCTGCCTCTATAAATAATGTCTCTGAATATACAGGAAGGTCAACGAAACGCGCCACAATGTCACAGTATTACACCGACAACAGAATGAGCAGAACATGTAATGACACAACAACAACTCTGGGGGGCGATAAAGGGTAACAAGTTCCCACCCCCGGGGTCCCCCAACCCACACAACAGGGGCCTTTCACCCTTTACAATATTAACTGACGGGCCAGAAAACTGGAATGTTCTAAATGTCAATAATGATTACAAAAACCAACAAGAGTATCAAAGAAAAAAACGGATAAAGCAGAATGAAAGTTTTTTTTTTTTAATGCAAACATTCTTAAAATTGAAGTAAAAAACAACCCACGCATGCACACTCGCAAAACCGAGGGGGGAATTATCAGGATCTTTGCCTGCGCCACTCCTCTTAGCAAATGGATCAGATGGCACGGTGCAAGACCCGGCTTATCTGTGACCTCTCGATATCAGCTCTGCAAGCTCCACAGCCCAGAGGTCAGAGGCCACAGAAAACTGACCTCTCTGGTCCTGGGGGGAGGGGTATTTTATACCGTGTTACACCCTCGTTATGTGTTGAAACAGGGAATAAGACATGGACTATACCTTTATGGTGATCAACAAACTAGGCAAATGAATAATATAATATATGCATAATGCAAAACATAAAAATAATATATGCATAAAAAAAATATTTTAAAATAATATAATATATGCATAATGCTAAATACTTAAATATATAATAATATATGCATAATGCTAAATATTAAAAAATATAATAATATATGCATAATGGAAAATATTAAAAAATATAATATATGCATAATGCTAAATATTATGTATTACTACATAATACATATTAATAATAATAATAATATTATTTTGCATTATGCAATATAATAATATTATATTTTTCATTACGAATATAATATAATATTTTTTTTATAGTTTGCATTATGCACACATTATATTATTTAGATATATTTTGCATTATGCATAGAATGTAATATATGCATAATCCAAAATATATACAAATATTATAATGTATGCATAATGCAAAATATAATAAAATAATACATTATTTTATTATATTTTGCATTATGAATATATTACATTAATATCTTTTTTCCTTATGAATAGATCGTATTTATTTATTATATTTTGCATTATGCATACATTATATTATTTTATATATTATTTATATATTATAATATATGCATAATGCTAAATATTTAGAAATATTAAAATGTATGCATAATGCAAAAAAATAAAGAGAATATATTGTTATATTTTGCATTATAAATATATTACATTAATATATTTTGCCTTAAGAATATATCTCAATATATTTTGCATTATGCATACATTATATCATTTTTTTATCATTTGCATTATGCATATATTATATATTTTAATATAGTTTGCATTCTGCAGATAATATAATGTATGCATAATCCAAAATATATAAAATATTATAATATATGCATAATGCTAAATATTTAAAATTATAATGTATGTATAACGCAAAATAATATAATATAATATTTTATTGATTTTTGCATTATGAATGCACTATATTAATATATTCTGCCTTATGAATATTTTGCATACATTATTTTAATATAGTTTGCCCTATGCATACAATCTAATATACACATAAGAAAAAATGTATACAAATATTCTAATATATGTATATTGCAAAATATAGTAAAAACCCACATATTATATATATATATATATATATATATATATATATATATATATATACCGTGTGTATATATATATATATATATATATATATATATATATATATATATATATATATATATATATACATATATATATACATACATATATACACCGTATATATATATATATATATATATATATATTTTTTATATATATTATGTTCATGCATAATGCAAACTATATTAAAATAATATGTATGCATAATGCAAACTATGATAAAATTATGTACGCATTATGCAAAATATGTAAAAAATATAATATCTGCATAATGCAACATATCATCAAATAAAATAATATATTCATAATGCAAAAAAAATTATAAAAAATATATATATATATATATATATATATATATATATAATTATATTTTTTACATATTTTGCATTATGCGTACATTATTTTATTTTATTATAGTTTGCATTATGCATACATATTATTTTAATATAGTTTTCATTATGCATAAAAAATTATATATATACATTTAAATATATTATAGTATATGGATAATTAAAATTTTTATAAAATAGAATATATACATAATGCAAACTATATTAAAATAATATAATGTATGCATATTGCAAACTATAATAAGATAATATAATGTATGCATAAAGCAAAATATATAAAAAATTAAATAATAAATGCATAATGCAAAATGTAACACAGAACTGCAAGTGGGCATGCATGCACTATTTTTAATTTACAATTGTGTATTGTTTATATACAAATTAAAAAAAAGATACTTTAGTTCTGCTTTAGGGCTACCATCTGTGAACTCATATGAAAACATTAAGGATGATTTAAAAATAAAAAAAAAATTGTATAATATCACCACAAAAATCAAAAACAAAATGAATACAAAATCCCCCAAAAAAACGTACTTGTTTTTGAAACAAGTGTTTATTTTAGTGGTCACGTGACCAAACACAAGTGCTGCAAAAATGTGTTATACAGAAATATCACAATTTTCAATTTTTTTACACTACAAACCATCCTATACTCTCAAATGTAACCAGAAAAAAAAAAAATATTAAATATCATTTAGTGTTTTCTTCTTTCTAAAGTGGCAACTGATAGGCTATAAAATACAAACAGTGTATCTAACAATATATAGCATAATCACCTCTTCTAGTTCATGCTAGCACCAAATAAACAATATATTTACCGTGACTTAAATATACACTATAAAAAGACCATGCAAAAACAGACGTCAACTGTCTCCGACCGTACATTCACATTAAGAAAAAAAACAAAACAAACAAAAAAAAAAAAGACATGATTGTCAGAAGCCACAGGAAAAGACAAAGGCAACCGAATCAGCATCAACTCACGGGCTTACACTGTATTGGCAAATCACATAGTCCCCTAGTCTCCGCCCAGACTGGCGGCAGCACTGCTCTAGTCTCCTCCCAGACTGGCGGCAGCACTGCTCTAGTCTCCGCCCAGTCTGGCGGCAGCACTGCTCTAGTCTCCGCCCAGACTGGCGACAGCACTGCTCTAGTCTCCGCCCAGACGGGCGGCAGCACTGCTCTAGTCTCCGCCCAGAATGGCGGCAGCACTGCTCTAGTCTCCGCCCAGACTGGCGGCAGCACTGCTCTAGTCTCCGCCCAGTCTGGCGGCAGCACTGCTCTAGTCTCCGCCCAGACTGGCGGCAGCACTGCTCTAGTCTCCGCCCAGACTGGGGGCAGCACTTCTCTAGTCTCCGCCCAGAATGGCGGCAGCACTGCTCTAGTCTCCGCCCAGTCTGGCGGCTCTAGGAACTCACAATGCATATATCAAAAACATTAAAGAAAAAAAAAAGTTTTGGTAACCTATAAATACTTATTTTTTTTATGCACACCACCCTGCCTAAATATACTTTATTTGTACCTAAGCAATTGACTATATTTCCTGAGTAAATACCATGAGTATATGTTAAAATTATTTAGCAAACGTCATAAACAAAATAAATAGAATGTATATTCCTTTAGGAATTAAAATGTATTTATTTTTTTTAAATAAAAAAAAAAACTCTAACTTTGATTAAGTGCAAACTAGATTAAATGTTCTCTTTTTTTTCCGCTTATAATTGCTGAAACAAACACTGCTCCTGAGTGACGATCGACTCTTCGACACACTTATTATAAATCACAGGAAACGACCGATCGAGAATAAACTATCTATTCCAGGCTGCGTCTGATTGGTCTAACCAATACTGTGATATACAATATTTTGTATTTTTTTTTTTTTGTTAATTACCAAGTTAATAACATATCATTTTTTATTATTATTATTATTTTTAAACTACTAGCTTAAAGTGGAAGTAAACCCCCCTATCGTTTTCAGCCAAGGAAGCTGCCATCTTTGCCTCTGTTTAATCTTCAACTGCCACAGTGCTGCACATGTGATCCGTTATGACACCAGCCATTGGATGGTTTGACTGTTTGGTTGAGAGCACAGCCAATGTGCAGTTAGCATTCACGGCATGCCTTTTTTTTTTTTAGACTGTTAAATCAATGGGTTTACTTCCGCTTTAATAATATCAGCTCAGAAACAAGCAAAACTGGCAGCAAGGGGAAGCTTGATGATGAACTCCAGGCGATTGGCTAAATATTCCACATGAAATAATTCTCTGGTAGGGGAGGGGAACCTGATTTGCTGCAGATCTTGTCCCTCCCCCAGCCTCTGATTGGACAGTGAAAGGAAAAGCGGCAGACTGATGGGATCTTGTCTTATAGTCACTTAGTTAATCTGGTTGAAAAAAAAGACACAAGTCCATCCAGTGAAACCAACATCCTCTCTTATCCTATCAGCATGCTCCCTGCACTGCAGCACAGCCAATTGGCTCCTTGTGCTGCTTCTCCCTCTCTGAATTGGAGCTCTGCAGGGGAATAAAAGAGGCTAATACCAGGTTACCTCTGTAGCAAGGTCTGCATTCAAGTTGCCCCCCCCCCCCCGCTTTAAGACGCTGCACCTGTTGGGATCTTCTCACCCCCCTCTATCAGCATGCTCCCTGCACTGCAGCACAGACATAGCGCAGGAGCACAGCCAATTGGCTACGTGTGCTGCTTCTCCCTCTCTGAGTCAGAGCTCTGCAGGGGGCTGAAAGAGGCTAATACCATATTATGCATGAGTGATGTTGTCCTCCGTCTGGCCAGATCTCAGAGAATGGTGAGTAGCCCAAATCTCACGAGAAGATGATCCGGCACTGTGCTGTAATGTCTTCTTGCAAGATTTGAGATACTCAGCATTCCCCATGTTATTGTTGGCAGGTTTATGATATCACCCCATGCACTATGGAAGTCAGGGGAGTCACCTCTATCCCCACACTATGGAAGTCACCTCCCAAACTATGCAAGTCAGGGATGTCACCTCCCACACTATGGAAGCCACCTCTCATACTATGGAAGTCAGGGACATCCCCTCCTGCACTATGAAAGTCAGGGATGTCACCTTCCACACTATGGAAGCCACCTACCGAATTATGGAAGTCAGTGATGTCACTTCCTGCACTATGGAAGTCAGGAATGTCACCTCCTGCACTATGGAAGTCAAGGATGTCACCTCCCACACTATGGATGTCACCTCCCACTCTATAAAAGTCACCTCCCGCACTATGGAAGTCAGGGATGTCACCTCGTGCACTATGGAAGACACCTCCTGCACTATGGATGTCAGGGAAGTCACCTACCACACTATGGAAGCCAGGGATGTCACCTTCCAAACTATGGAAGTCAGGAAAGTTACCTCCCGTACTATGAATGTCAACTCCCACTCTATGAAAGTCACTTCCCGCACTATGGAAGTCAGGGATGTCACCCTTCCACACTATGGATGTCCCCTCCCACTCTATAAAAGTCACTTCCTGAACTTTTGGAAGTCAGGGACATCACCTCCTGCACTATGGAAGTCACCTCCTGCACTATGGAAGTCAGGGATGTCACCTCCTGCCCTATGGAAGTCACCTCCTGCACTATGGAAGTCAGGGATGTCACCTTCCAAACTATGGAAGTCGGGAAAGTTACCTCCCGCACTATGAATGTCAACTCCCACTCTATGAAAGTCACCTCCCGCACTATGGAAGTCAGGGATGTCACCTTCTGCACTATGGATGTCAACTCCTGCACTATGAAAGTCCCCTCCTGCACTATGGAAGTTAGGGAAGTCACCTCCTGCACTATGGAAGTTAGGGAAGTCACCTCCTGCACTATGGAAGTCAGGGAAGTCACCTCTTGCACTATGGAAGTCAGGGAAGTCACCTCATGCACTATGGAAGTTAGAAAAGTCACCTCCTGCACTATGGAAGTCAGGGATGTCACCTCCTGCACTATGGAAGTCAGGGATGTCACCTCCTGCACTATGGAAGGTGATTATGTTATCTAAGAATTGTTCCCCCCACGGGTGCAGCATTTTAGAGTGGGAGATGGGACACCTTTGAATAAGCGGACCTTGCCACTGAGGTACAAGTGCTCTGCTACCTTTAGTTCAGCCTGGAGTTCAGCTTTATGAAATGTAAGCTGGGCACTGATGCTACAGTCCACATTCACTTCTACAGCTTACCCCAGCCGAGACGAAGCACGCTGGACGTGCGTTATGTTTGGCATCCATGGGTGCTATCTTCCCATGCAAAAGAATTTAACAAAAACCACCATGACGGAAATACAAAGTTTAGGCATTTTGGTTTGTAAAGGAAACGGAATTTACACAGACCTACGTACGGCTGAATTTCCCCTCTTTGGCACAAAACAAAACACTTTTTTTCTTTTAAAAAAAGACAACTGACGATCGTTTTGGGACTAGACAAACCCCAGAGGTGCGTAGGATGAAAGGAACACTGGTCATGGTTTTCACCTAGTTGAAACACAATAAAAATGCAGCGGAAGGTGCCTATACAAAAATGTTACAAAGATATCCTATTAAAGCTGCCGTTTGATGGCCAAAATCATCCAGAGTAGCTTGCGAAGGTAATAATGCCGGCCTCCCTTTCCTGGCAGGAGGAGGGTACTTATTGCCAGAAATGGCTGTAAATTATACGTAGGTTTTTTTTTTTTTGTTTCCCTTTCACTCTCTACCAGCACTGCCGACATCAGAGCAGGGTTCAGCTTCCACGCCGGGGGTCTTGTTAGGGCACAGCTCCTGCAGGGCCCTCTCCAGGTCTTCAGGCTTCACAGTGATACCAGAGGGGCATTTAGATAGAGTGATCTGTAAAGCGCACCACAGGGCGGTGCGGGCCTTACGTGTGGTGGACACCATCTCTTTCATAGCGGCTGCCAAAGCCAAGACATCTAAAAAGGAAGCAGATATAAAAGGTCAGCGAGTCATTGACCCCCATCTTGGAGAGCGTACAAAAATACAATATTCTTCATAAAGTCAAGAAAATATTTTTCCGCTTGTCCAGTGATATCTGACAGGGCCACACACCAGGTAAACTTTCATCAGACACTATCATTGTAGGGACCCTGCCCAAAACCCCCCCTTCTCCTCCGAGTATTGGTGCACCTGAGGAAATTCAGCCAACCAACCTCGACCTACTCAGCTAACCAACCTCGACCTACTCAGCCAACCAACCTCGACCTACTCAGCCAACCAACCTCGACCTACTCAGCCAACCAACCTCAACTAACTCAGCCAACCAAACTCAACTAACTCAGCCAACCAAACTCAACTAACTCAGCCAACCAACCTCGACCTACTCAGCCAACCAACCTCAACTAACTCAGCCAACCAAACTCAACTAACTCAGCCAACCAACCTCAACCTACTCAGCCAACCAACATTAACCAACCTCAACTAACCAACTCCTCAGCCAACCGACATTAACCAACTCAGCCAACCAACATTAACCAACCTCAACTAACCAACTCCTCAGCCAACCAACATTAACCAACTCAGCCAACCGACATTAACCAACTCAGCCAACTGACAATAACCAACTCAGCCAACTGACATTAACCAACTCAGCCAACTGACATTAACCAACTCAGCCAACTGACATTAACCAACTCAGCCAACCTTAACCAACTTCTAAGCCATTTAACATTAACCAACTAAACCAACCAACATTAACCAACTCAGCCAACCAATTTAGTCAACCAATCTCAACCTCAACCAACTCAGCCAATCAACTCAGCCAACCAATCTCAACCAACTCAGCCAACCAATCTCAACCAACTCAGCCAACCAATCTCAACCAACTCAGCCAACCAACCTTAATCAACTCAGTCAACCTCAACCAACTCTGCCAACCTCAACCAACTCTGCCAACCTCAACCAACTCTGCCAACCGACATTAACCACTTGTCGACCGCCCGCCGTCGTTATACGTTGGGTGTTTGAAGAGGAATATCGTTGTTATAGCAGCAGCTAGCTGCCATAACCCCGGTATCCTCTTCTTCAGCGGATGGTCGGCTTTCAGATAAAAGTATTCTCTGCGGTGGATTCACCGCAAGATCAATTTTATCGGTGGCGGGAGAGGCCCCCTCCTCCCGCCGCGGTCCGGTGCCCTCCGCCGCTTACTGGAGCCGCCGGCAGCGGCGGAGGCAATCGGATCCTTTTCGGTCTGTGGTATGGAGCGGACTGAGGGGCACGATTAATCGAGAAAAGATTGCGATCTCGATTCACCCCCGCACGCGATCTCCAGGCTGGATGACCCGCGATTTTAGTCTATCCCCGCCGGTTCCACGTAACCAGCATGGAACGCAAATGGCGGCTATTGAAACTGACGTCAGCAACCGGAACTGACGTCAGTCATTAGCGCTGTGTCACTGAGCTGTGAAATGTTCAGTGACAAAAGTCCGGCCCTCCTCCTAGACCAGCTCGTGTGATAGATGCAGTGTTCTGTCTATCACACGAGCTGGTCTAGGAGGAGGGCAGGACTTTTGTCACAGCGCGGCCAAACATGATTTCACACTCAGCTCCATGACACAGCGGGAGATGCCCACTGTGCATAATCCACGGACTAAGGCTACAGCGATGGTGAGGCTGTAATGAGGGCACAGTAAGGCTGCAATGAGATGGGCACAGTAAGGCTGCAATGAAATGAGCACAGTAAGGCTGCAATGAGGGCGCAGTAAGGCTGCAATGAGGGCACGGTGAGGTGGCAATTATGGGCACAGTAAGGTGGCAATGATGGGCATGTGAAGCTGCAATGATGGGCACAGTAAGGCTGCAACGATGGTGAGGCTGCAATGAGGGCACGTTAAGGCGGCAATGATGGGCACAGAAAGGCTGCAATGAGGGCACGGTTAGGCTGAAATGAGGGCACAGTAAGGTGGCAATTATGGGCACAGTAAGGCGGCAATGAGGGGCATGTGAAGCTGCAATGATGGGCACAGTAAGGCTGCAACGATGGTGTGGCTGCCATGAGGGAACGGTAAGGCGGCAATGATGGGCACAGTAAGGCGGCAATGATGGGCACAGTAAGGCTGCAATGAGGGCACAGTGAGGCTGCAATGATGGGCACAGTAAGGCAGCAATGAGGGCACGGTGAGGCTGCAATGAGGGCACAGTAAGGCGGCAATGAGATGGGTACATTAAGGCTGCAATGAGGGCATGGTGAGGCTGCAATGAGGGCAGCTACCCCAGACCTGGCTTGCAGATGACAGTCAGGCTATTAAAGGGGGGCATGTGAGCCCGTGAGGAGTGGACTTAAAATACCGGCAAGATGGCAACCACTGTCCCTTTTTATATATATATATATATATATATATATATATATATATATATATAATGAATATTACCCACCACAGTCTGTCTGAGTCCGCTTGCTAGTGCTACTGTACCCATATTATGAATATTACCACAGTCAGCTACCCAGAGTCTATTTCTTGAGACTCGTGAGAGAATCGTGATCTTCATTGTAAGCAAAAGAATCGTGATTCTCATTTTTCCCAGAATCGTGCAGCGCTAATATATATATATATATATATATATATGTTTGTGGGTTCTAAGTAATTTTCTAGTAAAAAAAATGATTTTAACTTGTAAACGAGGCTCTGTCCTTAAGTGGTTAACCAACTCAGCCAACCAACCTCAACCAACTCAGCCAACCAACCTCAACCAACTCAGCCAACCAACCTTAAAGCCTCGTACACATGGTACAATTGTTGGCAGGGGATTGTCTGTTGACAGACTGTTGTCCTAAAATCTTACCGTTACCGTGTCTCTCCTTTTGACAATTGTTGTCCAATTTTCAGCCAACAAATGTTGGATGGCAGGCTAGTAAATTTTCGGCAGACAATGGCTTGACGTCAGATTTTCCTATGGTCAGTACACAATAATCAGACTCTCTGTTGGCCAACAATCGTACCGTGTGTACGAGGCTTAAGCCAGACAACTTCAACCAACTCAGTAAACCAACCTCAGTCAACCAACTCAGCCAACCAACTCAGCAAACCAACCTCAACCAATTCAGCAAACCAATATTAACCAACTCAGCCAACCAATCTCAAACAACTCTGCCAACCAACCTCAACCAACTCAGCAAACCAACCTCAACCAACTCAGCAAACCAACCTCAACCAACTCAGCAAACCAACCTCAACCAACTCAGAAAACCAACCTCAACCAACTCAGAAAACCCACCTCAACCAACTCAGCAAACCAACCTCAACCAACTCAGAAAACCAACCTCAACCAACTCAGAAAACCAACCTCAACCAACTCAGCAAACCGACCTCAACCATATCAGCAAACCAACCTCAACTAAAGCCTCGTACACACGGTACGATTGTTGGCCAACCGAGCGTCTGATTTTTGTCAAAAGGCGTGTGCCAGGATCTTGTCTTGCATACTAACGGTACACAATGGTCATGCCACAAACGCCAACGTAGTGACGTACTACTAGGAATTCAGCTCTTGAGCGCCACCCTTTGGGCCCCTTCTGCTAATTTCGTGTTTGGTGAGCATTGATTCCGAGCATGCGTGTTTCTGTACTTTCGACTTTTGTGTGACAGATTTGTGTACTGACCATACGAAAATCAGACGTCAAGCCGTTGTCCGGCGAAAATTTACTACCCTGTCATCCAACATTTGTTGGTCGAAAGTTGGACAACAATTGTCAAAAGGAGCGTACTAATGGTGAGAATTTAGGACAACAGTCTGTCAACAGATAATCCCCTGCCAATAAAACAATCGTACCGTATGTATGAGGCTTTAGCCAGCCAACTTCAACCAACAGGTGATTGTTTACTCCCACTGATCCTAGGACATTTTGTACTCCCGATGGCTACAGTCCAGCCCCCGTAATGTCTGAAGGACAGTCAATTTTGTTTAGAAAGTTTGGAGACCCCCTGCTTTCAATGAGAGTTGTACTTTTAAATAGCCTAAGCTCAAGAGTTCCCCTTGCTGTTTATACCCCTTAAACAGTGTTTCTCAACAGCCGTGGCACCCTGGGTGCCCTTTGGGTCCCCCCGAGGTGCTGAAAGCACAAGACCAATTTGTCCTGGATCAGAGATGGATGAGAGGACTCTGTGATACAGGGGGGGGGGCGCTGTGGTGATGGGGAGACTCTGTTTTAGGGGTATTCTTATGTAAAGTGGGGCTCTTATGTATAGGGGGCATTCTGATGTGATGGGGGCCTCTGACTCTGTGATGGGGGACTCTGTGGTAATGGGGGGCTCCGATGTATAGGGGGGACTCTGATATGTAGGGGGACCTCTGACATGAAGGGTAGACTCTGATGTAAAGAGGATCCTCTGATGTGTAGGGGAGGTTCTCATGTAATGAGGGGACTTCTAATTTGAAGGGGGGTCTGGATGTGAAGCCAATTTCATCAAGGTGGTTGTGTGCATCATCCCAGGCTCAGTTTTCCCACTGATAAGTAACATTTATATTTTAGACTGGGGTGCCTTGATTTGTATACGTTTAACGGTGCCCCACCAAAAAAGTTAAATGGCCTTAGATCAATGGGGAGCCCAGAGCAGGAGCAGCAACCTATACCAGCCTGTGCCCTGTCTTTCTCTAAGCCAGGGGTCCTTAACCTTTTTGCAATTTTGAGACTAGGGCCTGGTAAATTCTTCTAAAACCTTGCATGCCCCCAATAGTTAAAAATGAAGTTTATACTCACACAATAAATATATGGTGATGCAAAATAAGTATTGAAATTCTGGAAAGCTCTAGACAGGGCTGGGTGTGACTTTTTGGGGGACGGAGGTGGTGGAGTGGGTTAGGGGACTCTGCAGCAGACCTGGTGGCCCTGTAGGGGATGAGGTTTCCAGAGGAAGCTGGAGGGCTCTGTAGGACTCTGTTGGAACTTGAGGGCACTATGAAGGGCTGAGGGCTCTGCAGCAAGCTGGGGGGCACTGAGGTATGCTGAGCAGCACTGTGGAGACCAAGGGTATACTAAGGGGACCTGAAAGGTTAGGAGACTCTGCAGCAGACCTGGTGGCTCTATAGGGGGAAGAGGTTTCTAGAAGGAGCTGGAAATGCTGTGGAACACTGTTGGAGGTTGGGGGCGCTATGAAGGGAGGAAGGCTCTGCAGCAAGCTGGGGGGCACTGAAGGAGGCTGGGCAGCATTGTGGAGGCTGAGGGTACTCAGGTGGCCTTGAGGGTTAGGACACTCTGCAGCAGACCTGGTGGCCCTATAGGGGAGGAGGTTTCTAGAGGAAGCTGTGGGACACGGCTGGAGGATAGGGGCACTATGGAGGTCTGAAGGCTCTGCAGCAAGCTGGGGGGGGGGGGGGGGGCACTGAGGGAAGCTGGGCACCACTGTGAAAGCGAAGGGTATTCAGGGGGCCTGCACAGTTAGGAGACTCTGCAACAGACCTACTGGCCCTATAGGTGATGAGGGGTCTGGAGGAAGCTGGAGGGTGCTGTGGGACATTGTTTGAGTTTGGGGGCACTAGGCAGGGCTCAGTAGCAAGCTGGGGAGCACTATGAGAGCTGGGAGGTACTGTGTAAGGTTAAGAGATCTGGAGCTGTCTGGAGTCGGGGGAGAAGGGAGGCTTCAGCACGATGGTTGAGAACCATTGGTGCTATAATGAACCTGCAAGCCTGATGATTGTATAGCATCGACAGATGGCAGTTTCTCTGCCTTACATAGTTAGTCTGCTTGAAAAAACACAAGTCCATCCAGTCCAAAAAAATTCCAGTTACAATCCTGAGCGGACTGCAAAATTATACCTCTCTCATTATTGTAGCGAGGGGCTCCTTGCTTCTGACGATTGGCTGCATTAACTATTTCATCTTTGCGCCGTGCCTGTGTCAAGTGGATGGCCTCCAGGTGATGCTCCAACGCAAGACCGATGTTGACATGAAGGCCCTCTCCGCGGATTCTCTCCATGATCTTCACCAGCGAAACTGCCTGATCAGCAAACATACATATCAACAGAAGCCATATTAAACAAAAAAAAAAGACCATGAGGTTCAAACTGAGCTAAAATGATCTAAAAGAGATGGCTCTAGAAGAAAATTCACTATTATAACTAACAACTTCATTGAATAAGTTAATGAATTAAAGAATACAATATACTTTCCAAAAGCTTATTCATAGTTAGTAAGGTTGAATAAAGACACCAGTCCATCCATTTCAACCTGAGTGAGTATCTACAATTGTCCCTATCCCTGTACATTGCACACTCATATTGGTCCCTACACTCTCAAGGAGCCCACAATCCAAGGTCCCCATTCATATACTAGGGCCAATTTTGGACAGAATCCAATTAACCTACCAGCATGTCTTTGGAGTGTGGGAGGAAACCGGAGTACCAGGAGGAAACCCACGCAGGCACAGGGAGAACATGCAAACTCCAGGCAGATAGTGTCGAGGTTGGGATACAAACCTGCGACCCTTTTTACTGCTAGGTTGAGAGTGTTAACCACTACACCACTGTGCAGCCCTAACGACTGATAGAACTGATAGAACATGTATGAGTGCTTGTCACTGGACTGAATCATAAACTAATTTCCTATGTCTCCTAGGCCAAGAGTCTTGCACAGTTGTAACGGCTCCTCTCCTGGACTGAAATGGCTTATGCCCCGTACACAAGGTCGGATTTTCCGACGGAAAATGTCCTATCGGACAATGTTGTCGGAAATTCCGACCGTGTGTGGGCTCCATAGGACTTTTTCCGTCGGATTTTCCGACGGACAAAGTTTTATCCCCTGCTCTCAAATTTTCCATCAACAAAGTCCTATCGGACTTTTTCCGATCGTGTGTAGCGAATTCCGACGGACAAAGTGCCACGCATGCTCAGATCACATTACAAGACCAAAGCTATTGGCTACTAGCCTCTACGTAGTCCCGTCGTATGCAACAAACGTCACCACATTCAGAATGATCGGATTTTCCCACAACTTTGTCCGACTGTGTGTAGGCAACACCAGTGTCGGAAAAAATCCGATGGATTTTGTGGTCGGATTTTCTGACCGTGTGTACGGAGCATAACTCTGATTTCACCACACACTGTGAGCTTCTCATGTGAATCAGAAGCTGCAGCAAGTCAGACAGAACCCACCTCAATTCCTGGCTGGAAGATGCCATGCCACAACATTACCTAGTCTGCATGCAAGCATAGCATGCCTAGGAACGTCCACCCTAACAATCTGACATTGATCCATGAAGGCATTGGGGTCACGTGGGTGTTTCCACTGTCCTGGTGCTCCAAGGCCTCCAAAAACGTTATAGGTAGTCAGGAAATTAGATGTGTAAATCACGCCTGGATTTTGGGCCCTTCTATGTGGCTAGGCCGTGAAAAATGAATTCTAAGTATGCCTATGCTGTGGGTGAGACATAACTTGTTAAAATGACAAAAACTACCGTATTTATCGGCGTATAACACGCACTTTTCCCCCCTTAAAATCAGGGGAAAACCGTGTTTGCGTGTTATACGCCGATCCCCCGCTGATTGTGAGGAAAGGAGCGAGCGGAGCCGAGATTAACAAAGCCGAGTGTACTTCAGCTAGACTCAGCTCCTCTCGCAGTCCCGCCCCTGACTGTGAGCAGAGCCGAGTCTAGCTGAAGAACACTCAGCTTTCTGTATGTCGGCGGCGCTCGCTCCTCTCGCAATCAGTGGAGGTGGGCGGGACTGTGAGCAGAGCCGAGTCTAGCCGAAGTACACTAGTCTTTGTGTATCTCGGCTCCGCTCGCTCCTTTCTGCTCACAGTCAGCGGAGATCGGCGCAAATTTTAAATCAGGGCAATGCGGCAAAGAGACTGGCAAGGCTGCAAAGGCACTGGGCAAGGCTGCAAAGGCACTAGGCAAGGCTGCAAAGGCACTGGGCAAGGCTGCAAAGGCACTGGGCAAGGCTGCAAAGGCACTGGGCAAGGCTGCAAAGGCACTGGGCAAGGCTGCAAAGGCACTGGGCAAGGCTGCAAAGGCACTGGGCAAGGCTGCAAAGGCACTAGGCAAGGCTGCAAAGGCACTGGGCAAGGCTGCAAAGGCTGCAAAGGCACTGGGCAAGGCTGCAAAGGCACTGGGCAAGGCTGCAAAGGCACTGGGCAAGGCTGCAGATGGACACTGGGCAAGGCTGCAATGATAGACAAGGCTGCAGATGGACACTGATAAGGCTACATTGATGGGCATTTAAATGTAAGTTTTTTTCCTTAAACTTCCCTCCTAAACTTGGGGTGCGTGTTATACGTCGGCGTGTGTTATACGCCGATAAATACGGTATTTATTTAATTTTTTAATTTTCAAAACAATTGTGAAAGAAATTCTCAATTTTCTGGGGGTCAATGGGTACATAGACTGGGGCTCGGTAGCGAGAATGCACGGGTGCCCACATAGCAACTGTCTTGCAATGTCGGGCACTTGGCAGGGGCAACCAGGACCACTGGTGTTGGACCCAAGAAGAGGATGATTGGGGCTGCTCTGTGCAATACCACTGGTAAGTATAACATGCTTGTTATTTAAATTAAAAAAAAGGGCGCATGTTGTATAATCAATTTAACTTCTTGCCGGCGGCAGGTTGGCTCCCCTGCACGAATCGCGTAGCTGTATGGCGGCCGCTTTAAGGGCTATAGGGGGCGCACGGGGGAAAGAACGGGGATCTGTCAGTGTAAACAAACAGATGCCCGTTCTGACAGGGGAGTAGAGAGAGATCTGCTGTTCCTAGTGATCAGGAACAGCGATCTCTCTCCTCCTCCAGTCAGTACACTGCCCCCACGGTTTGAAAGACTTAACCCCTTGATTGCCCCCTAGTGTTAACCCCTTCCCTGCCAGTGACATTTATACAGTAATCAGAGGCTATTTATAGCTCTAATAGCTGTATAAATATCAATGGTCCACAAAAAAATGTCCGATCTGTCCGCTGCAATGTCGCAGTACCACTAAAAATTGCTGATCACCGCCATTACTAGTAAAAAAAAAAAAAAAATGAATAATAAAAATGCCATAAATATATCCCCTGTTTGGCGCTACAACTTTTGTGCAAACCAATCAATATACTGTATACTTTTTTTGCCAAAAATATGTAGAAGAATACATATTGGCCTTAATGGATATTTATTATAGCGAAAAGTAAAAAATATAATTTTTTTAAAAATTGTCGCTCTTTTTTTGTTTATAGCGCAAAAAAATAAAACTGCAGAGGTGATCAAATACCACCAAAAGAAAGCTCTATTTGTGGGAAAAAAAGGACGTCAATTTTGTTTGGGTACACGACCGCGCAATTGTCAGTTAAAGCGACACAGTGTCGTATCGCAAAAAAATGGCCTGGTCATTAAGGGGGGAAAATCTTCTGGTCCTCAAGTGGTTAAACTTCAGTTTTATTATTATACACGGTTTATATAGCGGCAACAGTTTACGCAGCGCTGTACAATGTAGAGGGGGGACAGCAAAATGACAGTACAATACAGAAGGGACAGGAGGGCCCGGCTCGTAGAGCTTACATTTTAAAGGGAGGGGGGGGGGGGGGTGGTACCAAAGGTAATAGATGCGGGAATGATTTGATGGGGGTGGCTCGGGGACAGTTGTTAGGTGGGTGTGTAATAGGCTTCCCTGAATAAGTGAGTTTTCAGGGATCTCCTAAAGGTGGACAGGTTAGGGGCTGATCGAATATACCGGAGCAGGGAGTTCCAGAGGATGGGAGAGGCTCTGGAGAAGTCCTGAAGGCGAGCATGAAGCATCGGTCCATGACCGAAAATACCAGTTGTGGCCCTTTAAAAAGCAGGTCATCGATTGGTAAAGGTTTTTCTCAATACATTACATATAACTGTTCTGTATTTGGTTCACACGGTAAAATTACCTTAAAATATGGTCACAGTTAAACAGAACCAGTCACTTGGCTATTGCAAGAATCGATATACGTATTCGTAAATTATTACCGTATTTACCGGCGTATAACACGCACCCCAAGTTTAGGAGGGCATTTTAAGGAAAAAAAGTTTTAGGAGGGAAGTTTAGGGAAAAAAAAAACTTACATTTAAGCGTCATTTGCAGCTTGCCCAGCGTCATTTGCAGCTTGCCCAGTGTCATTTGCAGTTTGCCCAGTGTCATTGCAGCTTGCCCAGTGTCATTTGCAGTTTGCCCAGTGTCATTGCAGCTTGCCCAGTGTCATTTGCAGCCTTGCCCATTGTCATTTGCAGTTTGCCCAGTGTCATTGTAGCTTGCCCAGTGTCATTTGCAGCCTTGCCCAGTCTCATTACAGCTTGCCCAGTGTCATTGTAGCTTGTCCAGTGTCATTGTAGCTTGCCCAGTGTCATTGCAGCTTGCCAGCGTCATTTGCAGCCTTGACCGCGTTTAAATTTCCCGCCGCCGAGACAGACCGCGCGTGCGCTGCTGAAAAAGACCGAAGCGCGGCCGGAAAAGACAGAGCCGACTGTTCGGCTCCGCTCGCGGTCCCGCCTCCCTGCTGTTTCCGGAGTGAGCGCAGGGAGGCGGGACTACGAGCGGAGCCGAACAGTCGGCTCGGTCTTTTCCGGCGCTGCTTCGTTATTTTTTGGCCGCGATTCGGTCTTTTTCGGCAGCGCTCGCTATTTTTTCGGCGGCGCTTGCCATTTTTGTCACTTTTTTTGGGGGTATCGGCGTATAACACGCACCCACGACTTTCCCCCGATTTTAAGGGGGAAAAAGTGCGTGTTATACGCCGATAAATACGGTATATAAACCGGGCCAAACCTCATTCAGGAATCAGTAGGCTGTATGTAAAACCAAGCAGTTTGTTGGGGCAGCTACTATGAAACTTCATATGACCCCTGACCCTTGACTCTCAAGCTATATGGTCTACAAGTGGCCAAAAAAAGTAACTCTTGCCTGCTCAGTTTCAATGATTTTCAGAAACTAATATTCAGATTCTTGCATAAAACCAACGGTAATCAGTTCTAAGTGGTGAGGCTCAGAGAGGAAATTAGATTTCATCAGTCCTTACTCTGGCTTGTTCTCGAAACTCGTCAACAACCAAGCGATCAACTCTTGATGGATTGGTTGGAAGTCTTGGGACTGCTGAGCTGTAGGAGCTGGAAACTCTGTTTCCTGGGAAATTCCGAGCTAGCTCTGCTTCCGTCTATAGGAGGATACAACACAACGATGATTAATTACAGAGATAAGTGACTGGTCAAGACCTGTGTCCACACACATCCACCACCTACTCACAATATATAGAGAGAGAGGAAAATGGGATTTTTAAGGTAAAAATTAAATTCGAAAAATAGTAACAACTAAATTATATAAGAAAAAGACAGATCAACTTAATAATAGCACCACATCCCTTGATAGATTATATATAGAGAGAGGACAATTGGATTTTTTAAGGTGCAAATTAATTTGAAAAATAGTCACAAATAAATTATATAAGAAATTTTTTTATTTTAGAAAAAAAAAAAAAAAATAATTAAAAACACAGCAACTGGCGAGTACAAATCAACAAGATTTTATGGATACAGCATAGAAGGATAGAATTCCCATGTTTCACCCATATATCGGGCTTCTTCGGGGGATGCTGTCCAGCTAGGGGTACAAGCCTTCTTGGTCTCTTGAAATATTGGTCAAATCCCTAAGGCCCCTTTCACACTGGGGCGGGGAGCCGCGGTGACGGTAAAGCAGCGCTATATTTAGCGCTGCTTTACCGTCGTTTTAACCGCGGTTTTTGGCCGCTCGCGGTGCGGTTTTACCCCCCGCGAGCGGCCGAAAAAGGGATAAAGACCCCCCGCAGAGCGCCGCCGTAGCGGCGCTTTGCGGCGGTATTGCCGCGGTTTCACCGCGGTGTCCCATTCTAATCAATGGGAAGGAGCGGTATAGGAGTGGTGAACACACCGCTCCTATACCGCTCCAAAGATGCTGCTAGCAGGACTTTTTTTGTCATCCTGCTAGCGCACTGCTCCAGTGTGAAAGCCCGCCGGCTTTCACACTGGAGTTAAAGGGGCCGGATTTTTTCATGCGGTGAACAGGCGCTATTTTTAGCACTGTACCGCATGAAAAACGCCCGGTGTGAAAGGGGCCTAAGTGGTCACAGGTATTATTATATTATTATTATACACGATTTATATCAGTTTATGCAGCGCTTTACAATGTATAGGGGGGACAACACAATTACAGTACAGTTCAATACAAAAGGTACAGGAAGGCCCGGCTTGTAGAGCTTACATTCTAAAGGGAGGGGGTGGTGGTACAAAAGGTAATAGCTGCAGAGAATGGTAACCGCGTCTAAAAAAACATGTGCTAGAGGCGACCATAGGGGGGCATTCAAGGACCGGAAAAAACAAAGTTCTGCAGTGGACTCAAAGCGAAGGGACAAATGCTGTCTAGAACCGCCAGTACTGATTAATAGAACTGGCATTCAAAGACAGCATGTGTGTGTCCCTAGGTTCCAGCAGCTGGCTTGTACTAGACATGTGCACAACAAAAAAATTTGTTTATTTTCGTTTCGTTTTTTTCGTTTCCGTTGATTCGTAACGATTCGTATTTTCGTAAGAGTTATTTTTTCGTTGATTCGTTTTTCCGTTAGTTTAATTTTCGTTTATTCAAAATTCGGACGCATTCGTATTTATTCGTACTTTCGTAACATTCGTAATCGGAGCATAATTCATAATTTTATGTAATGTGTATGCTATTATTACATTTTAAGAGACACGGAAAATTACGAATCGAAAAAAAAAAGTTACGAATGTACGAATTTTTTCGTTCAATCCATTCGAAGCACGTTAAGCAGCGCCATTGTAAGAGACACGGAAAATTACGTATCGAAAAAAACAAAAAAAGTTACGAATGTACGAATTTTTTCGTTCAATCCATTCGAGGCACGTTAAGCAGCGCCATTGTAAGGGACACAGAAAATTACCAATTCAACAAAAAAAAAAAAAAAAGGTACGAATGTACGAATTCTTTCGTTCATTTTGATTTTTGTTGTTCCTGTTTTCGTTTTTCGGATTTTCTTCTTTCGTAGATTCGTTGTTTCTAACTAGTTTTTTTCAGATTTTCGTTGTTTTTCGGATTCGTTCGATTCGAACGATTCGTTAAAATTTTTAGCGAATCGTTCGTTCATTCGTATGATAACGAATGAACGAAAATAACGAACAACGAAATAAAACGAAACGAATTGCACACGTCTAGCTTGTACCTCTAGCTGGACAGCATCCCCTGAAGAAGCCCGATATATGGGTGAAACATGTTGGCAATTCTAGCCTTCTATGCTATATCCATAAAATCTTGTTCATTTGTACTTGCCAATTGCTGTATTTTTAATTATTTTTTTTTTTTTTCTAAAAAAAAAAAAAAATGTCTTATATAATTTAGTTGTTACTATTTTTCAAATTAATTTGCACCTTAAAAAAATCCAATTTTCCTCTCTCTATATATAATCTATCAAGGGATGTGGTGCTATTATTAAGTTGATCTGTCTGTGATCAAAAAACTCCCACCTACTAACAAACCAAAACAAAAAAACCCATAAAATTAAAATACAAAGCAGAGTTTTGAGACGTTCCTGCAGCTTAAATACTTATAGGTTTAGGAACGTAAAGTCCTTTTCTAGGCTATTGGAAGTAATGTAGAAAAAAATGACTTTTGTACTCCCCGTAAAACAGTTTTCTTGGATCTTATTAAGGGACACTGGAAGTCAAACCTTCAAGGGGTAGGTGGGCAACGGCAAACGATTTCTAATAGGCCCAACGTAACAACAACAACTTGGGTTGCCTGAAGGACCTGAGGAACAAAACGTCCTTCTTTTAAACCTTCATGCAGGTCCATGCATACCAGGTGCGGTGGTACTGCGTTGGACGGATATTCAAGCGCAGTTCCACAGCAAGACAAGGCAAAATATCTCCCGGTGTGGCCGGTTCACACCACTACATTGCCATAGTGTAGGCAGCATGAGTCACTGCACACCGACTGACAGAGCTCTATAAAATGTCACTGTGTGACATTTCAATAAAGTTTGTTTAAAAAAATACAATGCACGGGTATCGGTGCATCAACACTGCGCTGGTCTGGCCGGGCCGCATCACGCACCAGCTGATGCATTGCAATGCAGTGGCTGGTGTGAAGGCACCCTTAGAGAATGTGTGAATAGAGGACCAGGTGGCAGCCTTGCAAATCTGGGGAACAGAACCCAAAAAGCCCAAGAGGCAAACCCCACCCCAGTGGAGTGGGCCTTAACAGGGAAAGGGGGCCCCCGATTTTGAGACCATAAGCCTGGTCTGTCTGAGCCAAAGAGAATCAGTCTGTCTGAAAGAAGCAGTGGCGGAGAGATAAAATTGTACAATCCGAACCAGACTGTGGCCTGGGGGCCATATGTGGCCCATTGCTTGCGTTTATCTGGCCCTTGGGACACTTTACCTCCAAGTGACACCAACAATGAGGCACTATTCCTTCCACTGATGGGGCATTGTTTATTCCCACTGACATTAGGGTATTTTCTACTCTCAATGGCCACAGTCCGTCTCTCCTAAAGCCTGAAGGACAGTAAACTGGCCCTTTGTTTAGAATAATTGGAGAATCCCCTGATCTAGACAATGGAAGAGAAGTTTATTTGGATAAACGAATACAGTATGGTTGCCCTCAAAGGGCCGGTTGTATCTGGGGTGCATTACGTACAGAGTGCAGAGTTCAGGAGTGCGCTATGCACAGAGTGCAGAGTTCAGGAGCGTGTTTTGTACAGAGTGCAGAGTTCAGGAGTGCGTTATGTACAGGGTGCAGAGTTCAGGAGTGTGTTATGTACAGAGTGCAGAGTTCAGGAGTGTGCTACATACAGAGTGCAGAGTTCAGGAGTGCGCTACGTACATAGTGCAGAGTTCAGGAGTGTGCTGAGTGCAGAGTTCAGGAGTGCGAAATATACAGAGTTCAGGAATGCGCTACGCACAGAGTGAAGAGTTCAGGAGTGCGCTGCGTACACAGTTCAGAGTTCAGAAGTGCGTTATGTACAGAGTGCAGAGTTCAGGAGTGTGCTACATACAGAGTTCAGGAGTGCGATACGTACAGAGTGCAGAGTTCAGAAGCGTGTTACGTACAGAGTGCAGAGTTCAGGAGTGCGATACGTACAGAGTTCAGAAGCCTGTTAGGTACAGAGTGCAGAGTTCAGGAGTGAGTTACATACAGAATGCAGAGTTCAGGAGTGCGATACGTACAGAGTGCAGAGTTCAGAAGCGTGTTACGTACAGAGTGCAGAGTTCAGAAGTGCGATACGTACAGAGTTCAGAAGCGTGTTAGGTACAGAGTGCAGAGTTCAGGAGTGAGTTACATACATAGTGCAGAGTTCAGGAGTGCGTTATGTACAGAGAGCAGAGTTCAGGATTACGCTACATACAGAATGCAGAGTTCAGGAGTGCGATACGTACAGAGTGCAGAGTTCAGAAGCGTGTTACGTACAGAGTGCAGAGTTCAGGAGTGCGATACCTACAGAGTTCAGAAGCCTGTTAGGTACAGAGTGCAGAGTTCAGGAGTGAGTTGCATACAGAATGCAGAGTTCAGGAGTGCGATACGTACAGAGTGCAGAGTTCAGAAGCGTGTTACGTACAGAGTGCAGAGTTCAGAAGTGCGATACGTACAGAGTTCAGAAGCGTGTTAGGTACAGAGTGCAGAGTTCAGGAGTGAGTTACATACAGAGTGCAGAGTTCAGGAGTGCGTTATGTACAGAGTGCAGAGTTCAGGATTACGCTACATACAGAGTGCAGCGTTCAGGAGTGCATTTCCAGGGTACCCTATGCACAGAGTGCAGGGTTTAGGGGTGCGCTACATACAGAGTGAAGTGTTCAGGGGTGCATTATGTACAGAGTGCAGAGTTTAGGAGTGCGTTATATACAGAGTGTAGGGTTTAGAATTGCGTTATGTACAGAGTGCAGAGTTTAGGAGTGCATTATGTAAAGAGTGCAGGGTTCAGGGGCGTGTTATGTACAGAGTGCAGAGTTTAGGAGTGCGTTATGTGCAGAGAGCAGGGTTCAGGAGTGCATTTTGTATAGAATGCAATTCCAGTGGTGCACTATGCACAGAGTGCAGTGTTTAGGGGTGCGCTACGTACAGAGTGTAGAGTTCAGGGGTGCTCTACGTACAGAGTGCAGAGTTCAGGAATGTATTATGTACAGAGTGCACTTCCAGGGATGCCTTATGAAGGCAGGTGGAGGGTTTAGGGGTGCGCTACATACAGAGTTTAGGGGTGCGCTATGTACAGAGTTCAGGGATGCGCTATGTACAGAGTGCAGTTCCAGGGGTGCGCTATGTACAGAGTTCAAAGTCTAGGTGTGTGCTATGTACAGCATGCAGAGTTCAGTAGTGTACAGAGTTTAGGGGTGCACTACATATTGAGTGCAATGTTTAAGGGTGTGCTATGTACAGAGCTCAGGGGTACGCTGTGTACAGAGTGCAGGGTTTGCAGTGCACTATGTACGGTGTGCAACACCAACCCCCCCCCCCCCTCTTCCTACCTGTGGCTCTCTCTACTACCCATGTATTTGGCTCTGTTATACCTCCCTGTGTAGGTGGCGCTGCTTTGCATCGTTCTCAGATTCTGGGATCTGTTACATCCAGAAGCCACTGAAAGCAAATCGGTCTCTTGTAAACAGAAGTTCCCACCATGCTCTGGCTGCAAAACTGGGTGGGCGAGCCACATGACAAGGCCTGGCGGGCCAGATTTGGCCCACGTTCTTTGTGTTTGACACATGCTCTATAGCAAATGGCTTCATAACCAATGTAATGATCTTCTTACCTTTTTCCTTTCTTTCTCTAAAGCCCGGAACTGCTCACAGCATTCCTCTAGTTGTAAATGGAGTTCATTGGCAGGTCCACTGCGATTTCTCGAAGGGCGGCATCTGTTGAAAGGGGCTGGAAAGGGAAAGTACGGTGGGGGGATTTCACCGCAGAACAGGTCATTTATAAAAGGTTGGATTTGATTAATATCTTCGTAGTGGAACAGATCGATGAGGTCGGAAAACGGGAAAGGAGGTGGAAAAGACATATTTGTCGTTGGAGAAAACAACTGCGGGTTAAAGGGGGGGAAATTCTGATTCTGCTTTAAATCAGACATCAGAGAAAAGGGAGGCAGAAAGGAGGCGTTGACGAAGTCGGACATGTTGCCCAGGTTGGGTTCCTGTTTGCGTTGGAAGGGGCTGCAAGGAGGCGGGTTTTGTTTGACGCCGCCATGTGGCATATTCCAAGTTTTTCTTCCTCTTCGGTCAGTATTTCCGTTGTTCTGAGGGTTTACTCTTTTAGGCAGTTTGTGAAGCCGTTCTGAGTTATTCTGACCTGAACCTGGCTGAGTCGGTGACCAGTTGGGTGGATAACCGAATGCCGTATTCCGATACATGCCCTCCTTACTAGGAGACGTGCGGCTGAAACCCTTGCCGCGCCTCTGGTTCTCATCAATAAAGCTGGAGAACGGTATCTGGTTGGTCGTTCCATTCAGGTGTCCATCTTTAGCAGAAGGTGGCAACGGCGGTTGAGGGAAATACCCTGGACAATGAGTCGGAGAACCATCTGACAGACTAGAGCTTGCGGGAGACGGCAAAGGGCTGGTTGCCGTTTTCTGGGTCCCCAGCGCTTCGCCATCTAACCATCTGTGTCCCTGGCTGGCCAGCGGGAAGCCCTCATTGGGGCTAATACAAGGAACTGGAGACTTTGCATAGGACTCCTTTTGGATTTGAGGAGAAATATTTTCACGGCATTCGAAGGTGCTGACTTTTGGAAAACCGCTGTAGCTTTCCGACCCTTCCTTGTAGTGCGTCTTTTGTATCGTTGGATTGAAACCGTGAGTTTTAGAAAATTGCTGATTAAACTGGAATGCTGGTGGCTTCATACACATCGGGGAAAAGTCACCGGAAGATTTTGCATATGTTTCTTTCCCCCAACATTCTCTTGCACCAGGCGGGTAATTCGTTTGACCGGTTGGGCTACCCCTACTGAATTTGCCTCTGCCCTTGTCGTTTTTCCACGAGGGCCGATGCACGCCGGAGTATTCTTTTGCCCTCTTCTGTGAGCTGGGGCAGACGTTAGCAGCGCTTCCATTAAACTTGACGTAGCCGTCGGCAGACTGGTTAGGCCATTCGATGGGCTGGAAGGAAGAATTCAGTTCCAAGGCTTGATTTTCAAAGTAGAGGTCTTGGAATACGTCTTCGAGCCGCGGGCTGCAGGTTTCGGGGCTGGAAACCCAAGAATCCAGCAAGCCCAGGTCCTCAAACCCTCTCTGAAGGCTTTCGATGTCCGGCAATTTTCTTGCAGGTTCCTGGTAGGCTTGGGGGCCAATTACGTGGGAGATATCAACATTTCCTGGAAGGATGTTGGGAAGGTAATCAGAGAGATTCTGGTGGTCACTTGCTGCCCACAGTGGGGGGAACAGTCTAGATAGTGAGTCCCTGAAAAACAAAAAACAAAAAATGAAGAACTCCAGGCTAATATTAGGTTAACAACCCTCTAATTCAGTTATCTTTTTTTTTTTTTTTTGATGTCATAATGTAGAGAATAAGAATTCCTTTCATTTGAGCCCAGTCTTGCCACACAGATTTCCTCCAGCCCTGAGAAATCCTCTTTTATTGTTCAGTTAGAAAGATCTTGACAAAGTGCTGAAAACTTTGTCAAAAACGCCCCCTTGCTGTGAGTGACAGGTGATTTAAATATCTCATGCACTAGCCTGAGACAGGCACATCCTGTGTAATTATAAAAAGTGAGAAATTCACCCCTCCCCCACGTAACAAATCCTGGTGATGAAAAGGAATGTTATCTGTGATCAGGTGACCCCAGACACACACACTGCACTATAACAATCATCAGATCACTGCATGTTCTACTCTGCCCAGCTCTGACTACATACATCTCCCCTATATTCTTCTTGCTGTTCACTCGAGAATACATTTTCTTTCACTGTGGTCTGTGGATCTGTGCCTGTCTCAGGCTAGTGCATGACATATGTAAATCACCTGTCACTCACAGCAAGGGGGCGTTTTTGACAACGTTTTCAGCACTTTGTCAAGATATTTCTAACTGAACAATAAAAGAGGATTGCTCAGGGCTGGAGTAAATCTGTGTGGCAAGACTGGGCTCAAACGAAAGGAAATCTTATTCTCTACATTATGACTTTACATATGGTTTACATCCACTTTAAAGCAGTTTATCCTAAAGTAGAAAGGTATTTCTTTTATTTTATTTTGGGTAAAGGGAGGGTTTTTTATTTTAACCACTTAAAGCGGAGGTCCGCCCACCCCTTCAAAAATTAAAAGCCAGCAGCTACACATACATACCTGTCCTGGAGTCCAGCGATGTCAGCACCACAGCTGGTGTTTCGCTGCCTGCCACCTTTGCCAGTAAGGGAACCCGGCAGTGCAGCATTACTGCGTCACACCAAGTCTCTACTGCGCATGCGCAAGGCACTGCTGCGCTCTCCTACTGGCCCGGCGTGGGGGGGGGCGGAGGAGGGAGGAAGCTGAGCCACTAACGTAATTCACTGCGGCCCGGAATCCTGGAAGTGGGGACAGGATACCTGTCAAAGGTACACAGGTATCCGCTCCCCCCCCACGAAAGGTGCCAAATATGGCACCGGAGGGGGGGAGGCAAATCAGTTCCACTTTTGGGTGGAACTCCGCTTTAAGGACCAGGCCTTTTCTGGCACATATTGTTTACAAATAAGGCCCCTTTCAGACGAGGCGGATCCTCTTGCACGGAGTCCGCCTCTGTCCGCCGGCTCATCGGGAGATCTCTCCGTTGATCTCCGCTGAGCCAGCGGATGACAAGTCCCTCTCTGCTCACTGAGCGGGGAGGGGCTTGTCGAGCGGGGCTGGTCTCTATGGAGAGATCGGATGAAACCGGACAGCGTGTCAGTTTTCATCAGATCTCACCCGATCCGCCAGCAACGGATCCAGACGTAGAGCCATCCGCCTGCTTTTGGCGGATTGGACCGGGTCGGATGTCAGCGGACATGTCTCCGCTGTCATCCTTCGCTCCATAGACTTGCATGGAGCGCCCGTTCAGATCCGCTTTCAAAACTGACAGGCGGATCTGAACGGTCCGTCAGTGTGAAAGGGGCCTAAAAAATCTGTATTTTTTGCTAGAAAATTACTTAGAACCCCTAAACATTATACATTTTTTTTTAGCAAAGACACTAGAGAATAAAATGGCGATCATTGCAATTTTTTGTGTCACACGTATTTGTGCAGCGTTTTTTTAAACGCAATTTTTAGGGGAAAAAATACACTTTCATTAATTTGAATGCACAAAAAAAAAAACAATATAACCCAATCTTTTGGGTAAAATATAAAAGATGATGTTACGCCGAGTAAATAGATACCCAACATGTAGCGCTTTAAAATTGCGCACACTCGTGAAATGGCGACAAACTACCGTACTTAAAAATCTCCATAGGCAACGCTTTAAAAAATGTTACAGGTTACCTGTTTAGCATTACAGAGGAGGTCTAGTGCTAGAATTATTGCTCTCTTGCTAATGATCGCGGCGATTCCTCACATGTGTGGTGCGAACACCGTTTACATATACGTGCGCCACTTACGTATGCATTCGCTTCTGCGCACAAGTATGGAGGGATAGTGGCGCCTTACATTTTTTCTTTAAAAAAAAAATTTTATTTACTTTTTTTACACTGTCCTTTTAATTTTATTTGATCACTTTTATTCCTATTACAAGGAATGTAAACATCGCTTGTAATAGAAATAAGGGATGACAGGTCCTCTTTATGGAGAGATCTGGGGTCAAAAAGATCTCTCAACCCTTGAAAGCAAAAAAAATAAAAAATTTGTAATCTTTTGCGTTAAAAAAAAAAACAAAAAAAAACAGTTTACTTCCACCCTAGACTGGAAGTGACGTCATGATGTTATTCCAGTCCTAGATCATAGAGGTGATCAGAGACAATCTGGTCTCTGTCCACCTCTATGGCCAGCCATGCGAACCGTCGGATCGTAAGCCCGAGAAACACCAGCGAGTGTTTACATCCCTTGTAATAGGAATAAAAGTGACACAATTTTTTAAAAGAATGGTGTAAAAATAAAAAGGTAAAATAAATAATGTTGAGCTCACGCGCAGAAGCGAACGCATAAGTGAGTAGCGCCCGCATATGAAAACGGTGTTCAAACCAACATGCAACCTGTAGAATTTTTTTAAACGTCGCCTATGGAGATTTTTAAGGGTAAAAGTTTGTCGCCATTCCGCGAACAGGCGCAATTTTGTAGCATGACATGTTGGGTATCAATTTACTTGGCGTAACATTATCTTTCACAATATAAAAAAAAATAAAAAATTGGGCTAACATTACTGTTGTCCTATTTTTAAATTTAAAAAAGTGTATTTTTTCCAAAAAGAGAGCGCTTGCAAGACCACTGCGCAAGTACGGTGTGACAGAAAGTATTGCAACGACCGCCATTTTATTTTCTAGGGTGTTAGAAAAAAAAATGTATAATGTTTGGGGGTTCTAATAGGGCTGGGGAAAAAAATCGATTTGAATCTTGAATCGAGTTGAGAGGTCAAATCGATTCAAATTTTTAGCAAATCGATTTTTTCGATTTTTTATTTCTTTTCACCAGGACCGACGCTGACACCGCGCCGGTCCTGAGTAGCTGCGTGCAGGAGTTTTTTTTGGCGAGGCCGCGGCTTCGACCTAGTCCGCGAGGCCGGATGCCGCGGCCTCGCCTAAAAACTCCTTCCCGCAGCTCCTCAGGACCAGGCGCGGTGTCCATCAAAAAAAAAAAACTCTATTCGAATCGTGAATCGAGTTTTTTTTTTTTTTTAAATCGCAGCTTTTTTAAAAAAAAATTTCTAGCAAAAAAAATAAGTTTTTAACTTGTAAACAACAAATCTCAAAAAGAGGCTTGGTCCTTAAGTGGTTAACACATTCTGTTAGACAGGAGAATTCGGTTGGTTGCAGGCTGGCTGGTGAGTTGAGCTGGGAATTTTCTTTTTTGGTGTAATATTGTTGAGGGAACACACTGGACACCTTTGCTGCCATTGTGCTGGGTGTCCAGTGCACCCCTGTGCCTTTAACCACTTCAGCCCCGGACCAATTTGCAGCCAAAGGACCAGGCCCCTTTTTGCGATTCGGCACTGCGTCGCTTTAACTGACAATTGCGCGGTCGTGCGACGTGGCTCCCAAACAAAATTGGCGTCCTCTTTTTCCCACAAATGGAGCTTTCTTTTGGTGGTATTTGATCGCCCCTGCGTTTTTTTTTTCTTTTTTGCACTATAAACAAAAATAGAGCGACAATTTTGAAAAAAACACAATATTTTTTACTTTTTGCTATAATAAATATCCCCCAAAAATATATAAAAAAAACGTTTTTTTCCTCAGTTTAGGCCGATACGTATTCTTCTACATATTTTTGGTTAAAAAAAAAATCGCAATTAGCAATTATTGATTGGTTTGCGCAAAAGTTATAGTGTCTACAAAATAGGGGATAGATTTATAGCATTTTTTTTAATCATTTTTTTTTTTACTAGTAATGGCGGCGATCCGCGATTTTTATTGTGACTGCGACATTATGGGGGACACATCTTTTTGACACATTTTTGGGACCATTGTCATTTATACAGCAATCAGTGCTATTTAAATGCACTGATTCCTGTGTAAATGACACTGGCAGTGAAGGAGTTAACCACTAGGGGGCAGGGAGGGGTTAAGTATATCCTGTATGTGTTTTTTTTTACTGTAAGGGGGGGCGTGGCTTGGCATGTGACATCACTGATCGTCTTTCCCTATGACAGGGAACAGACGATCAGTGACAGCCTCACTAGGAAGCACGGGGAGAGGTTTGTTTACACAGACCTCTCTCCGTTCTTCAGCTCTTTGACCCGATCGCGGGACACCAGCAGCGATCGGGTCCCGCGGCCACGGTCACGGAGCTCAGGACCGGGTCGCAAACGCGCCCCAGATGGCGCGCGCACGACCCACGGCTGGGCTCTTAAAGGACAACGTACCTGTAAGTTGATGTGCCCACCTGTGCCATTCTGCAGACGTATATGTGCAGGAGGCGGCCCTTAAGCGGTTAACACATTCTGTTAGACAGGAGAATTCAGTTGGTTGCAGGCTGGCTGGTGAGTTGAGCTGGGAATTTTCTTTTTTGGTGTAATATTGTTGAGGGCACACTGGACACCTTTTCTGCCATTGTGCTGGGTGTCCAGTGCACCCCCTGTGCCTTTAAGGAGGGGTAGTCTCCCCTCCAGGCTCACCTGCCCTCCATCTATCCATTATTTGCAAACTAAACCCCTGTTTTTAACGCATACTGTTAGACAGGAGAATTCGGTTGGTATCAGGCTGGCTGGTGAGTTGAGCTGGGAATTTTCTTGGGTTTTGTTTTACATGGGGAGGGTTGCATATTTCCTGAGCGCTCCCCGATGAGGCAGAGACACTTCAGTAATGGGAACCAACGCCAGGAGACCCTACAGGTACTTACCAGTCAGTCACAGCATCAATTTTGTTTGCGTCTTCTGGGAGGTTTGACATCAATCCGAACACATCCGTCCGGTTCTCAGAGTCGGGGTAAGTGAACACGGAACTTTAAAAAAAAAAAGAACAGAAGGTAATTTAATGAATTTAAAGCGGTCGTAAAGGCTAAAGGTTTTTTTTTTTTTGTTCATGCCCCCCCCCCCACCCAAATACTTACCTGAGCCCCAACTCGATCCAGTGATGTGTACAAGAGCAGTCCTGGGAACATCTCTCCTCATCGGCTGAGACATTGGCTCCCCCTGCTGTCAAACACAGCCAGTGAGCCAATGAGGAAAGAGCCACTGCTCTATCTGTCTTATGGAGTGGCTTGCTATTGGGGGCATTGGTTAAAGGGGAGGAGAAAGGAGCGCTGGCACGGGGGGACCCGAGAGGAGAAGGATTGGGGGGCGAACTGTTAATTAATACAGTGGAACCTTGCTTTTACGAGTAACGAGGTTAACAAGCGTTTTGAAAGACGAGCAACTTTTAAAAAAAAAATCCTGACTCGGTTTGTGAGTGTTGCCTCGCAAAACGAGCAGATTTCAAGGTAATGGGGTGTGCAGTACCGCATTTGGCCAGAGGTGCGGTGGGGCGCCGGTGACACTCAGAACGGTTCGGAGCCGTATGTAAATATTCGGACTCACTCGGAAATACTCCGTTCCCGAGTGTTTCCGAGCCTTTTCGAGGGTTTCCCAGTTCAGCCGGCTGTCACCGAGTGCTCTCCGGCACCCCCCCCCACCTCTGGCCACATGCGGTATTTGTCACCGAGTGCTCTCCGGCACCCCCCCCCCACCTCTGGCCACATGCGGTATTGCATGCAATAGAAGTCAATGCGGAACAAATTATCTTCCTTTCTATTGACTTCTATGGGGAAACTCGCTTTGATATGCGAGTGCTTTGGATTACAAGCATTCTCCTGGAACAGATTATGCTCGTAATCCAAGGTTCCACTGTACCACGTTAAAGTTTTCTTAATTTAAATAAAACCTCCTCCGGGTCATCCAATCTACAAATCCTTAGTACCCTTTTTCACACTGCCGCGACATGAAAGCCGCGCGATTTTGCGGCTGCGATATTAACGCGATTTCGGGGGAAATGCCTGTGCAAACTTGAGGTCTATGGCCTTCAACTTCGCATCAAAGTCCGATCAAAGTAATGCAGGGACTACTTTGAAGTCAGTGCGACTTGAAGTCGCAACAGATATGAACGGTACTCGCTGGAGATCAGGGGGGTACCACTCGTCATGCGACTTTGCAGTCCCAAAGTCGCAGGACAAGTCACACAAGTGTAAAAGGGGCCTTACCTGCTTCTGTTATGGAGGTATCGATTTGGCATTCACTCTTCCTGCCAAGAGAGAGGGGGTCTGCCTTCACTATAGTCACATGACCAGTCTCAGTCTGGGAACTAGAGCAGCACAACTTATGCTGGCGCTTTTTGAACGTTTGAATGAAAAAGTATGACTATCCCTCATCCAGGCATTTGATGGTGTCCTCATGGACTAGACCAGTGGTCTTCAAACTTTCCCCTTACATAATAGCATGGTAGGTGACAGGTCCTCTTTATGGAGACATTAGGGGTCTATTATACCCCTGATGTCTCACTGCCCTCCAATGCCTTGTGCTTGAATAGCTGCATCCTCAGGTCATTAGTTGCAGGAGGAATCAGGAATGGAATTTCTCCGAGTTCCTCCTCAAGCAGTTTCCCATGGTCTACTGTAAATGGCGGGGGGAGGGTGGTGCAATTTAAGAGCCCCCAAAAAGTGATTGGGAGGCTCTAGAGCTGCCTGGATCCCTTTTTGTTGAAAAGCCCTTCCTGCCTAGTCATTGGCTAGTTTGGGATGATGGCACTCCGGGGGGGTTTTAGCCCTCTCGGCTCTTTTTTGAAACCTCTGAGAGATGGGGATGTCCCTCTCGGCAGAGGCGTAGCTTGAAGCTTGTGGGCCACCAATGCAAAAGTTGACCTAAGCCACCCCCCTCCCCACTACCACCCGCCACCTCCACCATGCCCTAAGAGCCTCCTGCTACCAGCCCTAAGAGCCTCCTGCTACCAGCCCTAAGAGCCTCCTGCTACCAGCTGTACGTGCAGACAAGGTGGGGGGGCAGGCAGGCTCTGATAGAAAGTGGTGGGCTTGTATGCAAAAGAAGAAACTCAAGAGGACCAGCAGAGAGTGCGCCACTGGGGGAAAGGTCTTGCCCATTCACCCTGTGTAGGTAAAAACCAGAAACTCAGAGGGGCCAGGACAAGCCTGGGAGGTCCCTGGCCCCTGTTACCCCTCAAGCCCCACCCATGTCTCACAGTCATGGTAGTTTCTTTGGAGTCCACCCAAAATGATCGTAAGTCCGTAGAAGGCATATTAAAAATGTAGAGTCCTTTGGGTTCAAGGACTGATATGAATATCTGAAGGTCCTACAGGGTGAGATCACCGAGATATTCATTGGAGTCCACCCAAAATTACCGCAAGTCCGTAGAAAGCATATTAAAAATCCTTTGGGTTCAAGGATTGATATGAATATCTGAAGGTCCTACAGGGTGGAGATATTGTACTGTTTCTAATGTTACCTCTTCTCCAAACAGTCTGCTATGGAAGGGGTTTTGGTTTCTTCGTCACACACAGACCAGCTGCTGTAGAGTTTGGACTGGGAAGGTGGAACGGCACTGGAAATCCCATTCACCAGCTGGGAAAGGAGCGGATTGTCCATGCTTGGGATCATGCAGCCAACCTGAAAAGAGAAGAAGACCACCCATACATTACACGGAAGTCTACTATGGTTTTTAGGACGCAACATGGTATCTACCACACGTGGCAAAGTCAAAGAGCAACAAAAGGGCCAGTCCATCCAAATACATTTCTATGGGGTTCCGGTGGGTTGGGGTCACCTACGGTCTACCTCCATCTCTTGGGGACTCCAGCAAGGGGTATCTCCTTGGTAAGAGTTCCTGGATGGTCTCCACCTAACTTGGGTTGTTCCTACTCCCCTTGTTACATTGTCCATAAGATACATTAAAAATACATTGTAAAGAGTTTCCAGACTTTATTTATAATTGGTAAAAGTCGTACGACCAACGCGTTTCAGAACTCCCTCTTTTTCAAGGATAAAAAATACAATCCAAAAGGAATAATATATTTTTTTTTAATTATTACGTAATAATTAATAAATAATTATTACTTTATTTTTTTAGTTAATAAGTAATAATTAATAAATTATTACTTATTAATTAATAAATCAGCAGCCAGATTTTCATGGATGGCTTGTGTGCGAGTACCAACTTATCCCACCGTCCAATCCCGCAGGGCTACAGCACTCAACTGCGTTGGGCAATTTTGTAAGGTTGACTTCTTCTATAACCACTCCAGGGGGTGGAACACGCTGCCAACTGTTTTCACCGGTGCTTACAGAGTGTTTCAACAGTTGTTTTTGCGCTGTTAAAGTCTACCTCTTACAAATAAAAAAAGGAAGGAAAAGGAATGCACATATATTTGCAGGAAAAAATAATAATATATATTATATAAGTGTATAACATAATGTATTTATATGAAAATGTATATATAAAATATAAATGTATAAAAAAAAAATAATAAATGCATTTAAAAATAAATAAATACATTTAAAAAAAAAAATTTATAAAAAAAAAAAGAAAAAAATGCAATAATAAATAAAAAATAGGCTTATAGTTTCATTATGATGATAGTAACCATAATAAAATTACTATTAATGATAGATAATTAATAATAAAATAATTAGTGTAAAAAAAAAAATTATAATAAAAATGCATGCAATATTTCAAAAAAAATGTATGTTATGTGCAAAAAAAATTAATAAAATAATGTAAGACTTGTACACACTAGGAGATGTGTATAGGGCACACACTCACACATGTTTATACATTTTATATATAAATTGATATCTTTTTACATTTATATTTTATATATACACTTATATACAAATCTATCTATATATATTTATGCATTTACATGTTATAAATATTTAATTAAAAAAAAATTACAGTGATAGTGTAAAAATAAAAAATAAAACAAATAAGAAAAAAAAATTTGGAGCGCCGCCATCCCTCCGTGCTCAAAGTTGCGGACGCATACTGTGAGGCATCGCCATGAAATGTAGAGCGAAAGCAATAACTCTAGACCTCCTCTTTAACTCTAAACATGTAACCTGTAAAGGCATTTAAAGCTTCGCCTATGGAGATTTTTAAGTACCGTAGTTTGTCGCTATTCCACGAGTGTGCGCAAATTTTAAAGTGTTGGGTATCTATTTACTAGGCGTAAAATCATCTTTCATATTTTACAAAAAAAATTGGGGTATGTATTGTGTTTTTATTTTTTTCTTACATTTATTAACATGTACCATTAATTTCAATAGGCTGATATCATTAGGATATTAACTATAATAAAATGACTATTAATGATAAATAATAAAATAATTACTGTATAAAAAAAAAAAAATTAAATTAAAAAAATAATTCATGCAATATTTCCAAAAATGAATGCTATGTGCAATAATTACAAATTAAAATTCATGCAATATTTCAAAAAATGTATGTTACGTGCAAAAAAAAAAAAAAAAATAGTAAGACTCGTACCGACCAGGAGATGTGACGGAGAGTGCATTTTAGGGCAGGCTACTCAACGCAACTCTACCGCATGTTTATAAGATGATGAGCTGAATAACGGCGCTCAGGCCATTGTGTCCCATACATCAAAATTGCAAAAAGAATTCCGGCAACTCGATTGCTTCTTCTTAAATCTTTATTGAGCACAGATAGCAGTGCGACATCAAAACGCTAACATGTTCCGGCAAAAGCCTTCCTCATAGCATTTTATGAGGAAGGCTTTTGCGGGAACATGTTAGCGTTTTGATGTCGCACTGCTATTTGTGCTCAATAAAGGTTTAAGAAGAAGCAATCGAGTTGCCAGAATTCTTTTTGCAATATTCATTTCAATAAACTGATAATATCATTAGGATTATAATAATATCTATAATAAAATAACTATTAATGATAAATAATTAATAATAAATTAATTACTGTAAAAAAATAATAACAATTCATGCAATATTAAAAAAAACGAAAAATAATTAATGTTACATGCAAGGAAAAAAAATGTATGGCTCGTACATACTAGGAGATGCATCCCAGCATGTGTTTTAGGGCAGACCATTCATTTCAATAGGCTGATCATTTCATTAGGATGATAATAACCATAATAAAATGACTATTAATCATAAATAATTAATAATACAATAAAAAATAAAAATAAAATAGAAATGTATGCAATATTTGAAAAAATTATGTTGTATGCAAAAAAACTCAAAAAGGACACATACACACCAAGAAATGCGTCCGGGTGTGCGTTTTAGACCAGACCAATCATTTCAATATGCTTATAGTTTCATTAGGATGATAGTAACCATAAAAAAAATACTATTAAAGATAAATAATTAATAATAAAATAATTACTGTAAAAAAATAATAAAATTAAAAAAAAAATTCATGTAATATTAAAAAAAATGAATGATATGTGCAATAATTAAAAAAAAAAAAAAAAAAATGCAATATTTAAAAAAATGTATGTTACATACAAAAAAGAGTAATGAGTAATGCCGCGTACACACGATCGGAATTCCGGACAGAAAAAGACCGATGAGAGCTTTTCATCGGAAAATGCGACCGTGTGTAGGCTCCATCGGAATTTTGCTGGCCGAATTTCCGACAGCAAAGAATTGAGAGCAGGTTCTCTATTTTTCCGATTGTTTCTATCGGCAATTCCGATCGTCTGTAGCAATTCTGATGCGCAAAATTCCTACGCATGCTCGGAAACAATTTGATGCATTGAACTCGGCTCCTTGTAGTGTTGTACGTCACCGCATTCTTGACGGTCAGATTTTGGTGTGACCGTGTGTAGGCAAGACAGTTTGAGCGGAATTCCGTCGAAATTCCGTCGGGAAAACCGTCAGAGCTTTTTCCGACGAGAATTCCGATCGTGTGTACCCGGCCTCGTACCCACCAGATGCACCGGAGAGTGCATTTTAGGGCAGGCTATTCATTTCAATAAGCTGATAATATTATTAGGATTATAATATCTATAATAAAATGACTATATAATGATAAATAATTAATAATAAATCAATTACTGTAAAAAAATAACAAAAAAAAAAATCATGCAATATTTAAAAAAAAAAACATTTATGTTGCATGCATGCAAAAAAAAAAAAATATATATATGGCTCGTATATACCAGGAGATGCATTGCGTGTTGCGTGTGTTTTAGGGCAGACCATTAATTTCAATAAATGATCATTTCATTAGGGATGATAGTAACCATAATAAAATTACTATTAATGATAAATAATTAATACAATAAAAAATAAAAATAAAATAGAAATGTATGCAATATTTGAAAAAAAATGTATGTTGTATGCAAAAAAAAAAGTGTAAGACTCATACACACCAGGAGATGCGTCCAAGTGTGCGTTTTAGACCAGACCAATCATTTCAATATGGCTTATAGTTTCATTAGGATGATAGTAACCATAATAAAATTACTATTAATGATAAATAAATAATTAATAATAAAATTATTACTGTAAAAAAATTATAAAATAAAAATTAATGGAATATTTCAAAAAATGAATGCTATGTGCAATAATTAAAAATAAAAATGCATGCAATATTTCCAAAAATGTATGTTACGTGCAAAAAAAAAAAAAAAAAGAGAAAAGACTCGTACCCACCAGGAGATGCACCGGAGAGTGCATTTTAGGGCAGGCTATTCATCTCAATAAGCTGATAATATCATTAGGATTATAATATCTATAATAAAATTACTATTAATGATAAATAATTAATAAT